>OY998135.1:5373741-5840336 GCA_963921915.1 Hyposoter dolosus | reverse complement strand
TATTGATCGCCCTCGCCCCACGGTAGGCCATCTTCCGCCCCCTCTCCCTCAATCCTCTTCTCCCTCTCTCTCGCTCTCTCTCGCTCTCTTTCTCCAACCTCGCGGCCTCATCTTGCCCAACCCCATTTCTCCTGCTTCGCTGCTGTACTGTGCTCTGCCGTCGCTCGTTTGCTTCGTTCGTCGCAATTTCTCTCGCTCTCTCTCTTTCTCTCTCTGCCTCTCGTGCGTCTCTCTCTCTCACACACGCTCGCAAACGCTTTACTGATACCTACTCGATGTTTTTCTCCTCACTGGATAATATCTCGAGTTCGCGGAACTTCGTTTCCAATTTTTTTTTTCTTTTCGTCTCTTTCCCTTCGTTTTTGTTTTTGTTTTGTTCGACTTCCTACGACTCTAGTATCCAAACGAACGTGGCTTCCATTCGTACAAAGTTTATTCATACTTTGATTTTTTTTTTTTCAATATGAAAAAACAGGCTTCCAGGGTCGAAATTTCGCTGTTTTCATTTTTCTCCTTGTGACCGATGTAGGTCTTTCACTGCTCGATATAACTTGGCTCCTCAAATTTATTAGCACTCTAGTCTAGTGGAACATTGATAAATAATTCGTCGCGAATCATTCGCATGAAAATTTGTACCGGATACGATATTCGGATTCAATTGGGTTTGTGGAAATGACAATTAATTGATTCGACACTCGTCTCTTCACATCCGCATCGATCGGAAAACGGTCATGCGAAAATTTTCATCATTCAAATATCGTATTTATTGCTTTTCGAGTTTCAACTGCTCGGGATACGTTAATATCGAAAGCTCCGAGTCATCGAATGGGAAAAAGGAAAAAAAATTACTGAAAACTTGAAAAATGCATTTTTCCAAGCGACAATCACAGATTTTCTCTCCGATCATTTTTCACGGACAAACGGCGATTTTTGACACTGTTTTAGTTCGTCAATTCGATCGGAAATTTCAATTATCAATGATTGTGGAGGACACGGCTTACGAGCCATCCCTGCGAAGCTCCAACTAGATTTCACACGCTGTGCCAAATATCAAAGTGTTGCGATTGCAACAATGTTAATACGACTATTTTGGCCGACTTTTGGCCTGTCCACTGTCGGCAGTTTTCGGTCACTCGTGCATGACAAAAGAGGCGTCTTGAAAGTCGTCGATCCATCAGACCATTCGTTCCGGATCGGTATCTCAAAAAACTCGACTAATGAATCGAGTCTCTTGGCATTCTCTGCTTCGTGCTAATATTTAAAAATTTCGTCTGTACTTCGCACCGAAAATTTCGCCAGAAAATTGAGGGCGTACGTGCATAACGAAAAAAAAAATTCAATATTACGAAATATTTTCAGCTCGTAACGAATTTCCTAAAAAATTTTTAAAAATTTTAAAAATGTTTTCGGGAACGAAAAAGTTGTTGGCAAATGTAAAAGCCCTTGATACAGACGGACGTACGATTGCAAAAATAAATATAGTCTGGATTACGTCGTCAAACTGAAACTGGCCACCGAGGGCAAATTCATAAATTCTCAAAGGCACCGACTGCCGCGTTATTTTAACAAAAGCCCTGCGAGAGTTTATTCACCGCGGAGATGAATTCTGAACCCGCAAAAACGTCAAATTTAAAAATACAACGATATGATAAAATACAAAACTAACGATCGAGTCTCCAACCAGGAATTTCCAGAATTCCGATGTTTTTTCAGGCCCACACGCTTCCCCGAACAGCGAGCGAGTCTCCATCGTTTTTTGTCCCTTATTATTTTTTGTATCTTTGCCCCGTCGTGGGAAACTCTGCATTAGCGTGTGCGTTGTTGCTCTTTTTTTTTCTCGGCCAAATCGTCTCGTGTCTCTGACGAAGATAATTTTCAACGACTTTAAATTATTGCACATTTTTTTCTCTTCGACTTTTTTTTTCGTCCTAATACGAACGGGGAAACTTAATTATAAGTGGATTGAACACAATTAATTTCGTTAAGGACGTTGTATGCTAAATTTTCTATCGATAGAATTCCTTTAAATTTGCACCACACAAAGAGAATAGTGATGTCTAACGCTCGCGCAATTTTAAGAGGTTTCATCATGTAAAAGTCGAGATATTTATTTAAAAGTTGCAATTTTCGACATTAAATATTTCGATTTACAAATGGTGAAGCCTCTTGAAACTTTGCATGAACTTGTATGTACCATCGACGAAGCTCTATTTAATTTTTCAAAAAAATCGGTCTTAAAATTTTTTCGAAATTTTGTTTATTATATAACGGTATGTTGTTCTTTAGTAAATTTGTAACAACTTTTTCTAATGAACTTAGGCTCGCAAACCATTTTGTATGTAAGAAAAACCGAAAAGAAAAATTTAGATTTGACCGTCGCCATACAACGTCCTTAATCAATTCAACTTGGCGATATGAGCTCAATTCACAGTGAAACAAGCTCGTGCGTAGTTATCGGTGTAATCGAAATTTCCTCCCCCAGTCGTTCGCTGTTCAAATTTCACTATTTAATTCCGTATAAACGTAAATCCAATTATGGAAACCGGTAATTATAGAATTGATTGATTAAAATTGATTAATTCTCGTAATTTTAGTTGGACAGACTCATTGTAAACTTGTTTCTTTCTTTTATTTTTCAAAATGTCGTTTTATAGTAATTTCACAATTCTCACAATACACGTTGCAGTTCGATTGCGTTGAATCGTTAGTAGAATTCTTGTTCTCGTGGCTTTTCTCTGCGTTTTTCTGTCTCGTTAATGGTCGAATAGAAGTGAACTCAGAGACGAAGACGTTCTCGTTGGAGTCTCGAGGAACGTTTTCTCGTGTGCCGCCACACGGCGATCCGACGAGAGGCTCGGCGCAATGTTGCCAGCTCCTTCTCGAGAGGTCTCGACACCTACGCAGCTGGCAACGTTGCACGTAACAGACGGTACAAGCCTGAGCGAGAGAGAGAGAGAGAAAACGTCAAGTCGAACGAGTACGCAGTCAGGCAGGCCACCAGCCAGCCAGCCAGCCAGCCAAATGCTATCCTCTATGTGCTTCGCGTGCACCACATCGTAGTCCCAGCAAACACGTTCATCTTTCTTTCTCTCTCTCTCTCTCACTCTCACTGCACACGTACGATATATATTTCGAATTCTGTGCAACGATTCCTATCTGTACGTATCTGTGCACTCGTACCTGACCAACTTGGTACTATTAATCCAAATATATTGTACATATTTATTAATATATTGTCAGCTTATAATATATTTATGGATCTCATATATTCGATCGAATCGCATATTTGAATTTTATAATTTTACTCGGAATTGCATATTTTTCATACGCGGCAAAATTGTCAATTTTTGGGAAACACAGACTCGGTTAATTAGCAAGGGACACGAGGCACATTATTAAATTCAAACATTCCAACGGTGCACGGAAAAAATGCATTGGTTTTGTCAAGTAATATTCAATATTTTATTTTTTACAAAATAATGCTTCAGCAGAGATATTCTGGACAAGCTTTTTTCAATGTTTATTAAAGAAATTGAAGATTTCTCCGTGTTATTCTTATGGGAATCGTCACATGTCTCATTGGCAAGGTTTTTCGATTTTGTTCCCTTTTTTTTACCAAATTACGATGGGCTGAGCATTTTTTTTTACTTTCTAAACTCTTTATTTCGGTCGAACTGCCTTGAGAGAAATCATACTTGGGAAAATTTCGAGAACTTGGCACTCTGAAGTTTGCAACGTTGAGATTCAACGAAAAATGTTTGTGCTATCGATTATTTAGTGAATTTTTAAAATCATGCAATTTTTTCGTGTCAATTGAGTTTTTGGGTGTCAAGAGAGGATCGTTTTATTGTCAAGACCAAATATTTAATAATAATTATGAGTTCTGATGAAGAAAAAACAGAATTTCGTTGCATTTCAACGATGCAAACTTCAACGTTATCACTATAATTACGAATACTCCTGAAGACAGAGTAGTTATGATTTTGGGACATTTCTGATTACATAATTTATACTGTGAGACTTGAAATCGAGGAAAAAACGTATAATACTTTTCGTCGAATATAATTTTGGATAAATGAAGTTTAGGAACGATCGTAGACACTGAGTTGAATTCTCTTACGGATATTCAATCGTAGAGAGCAAGTTTCTCTCCATCCCAAGATTATCTTCCTATACTGAGAAAACGTCTCGGGCAGTGCAATACGAAGATAGAAATTCGCGTTTGTGCCTAGTAAGAGTATCTCCTTCCATCTCTTTTTCTCTCTCTCTCTCTGTTTTTAGCTCTTTCGTTTTTCTAGCGATCGGTCGTTGAGCCAGAAACTTATAACTCAGGGACGTTTCTATATACGTGACATAACTCGACGTTACATACGTATTTCTGCACATCTGTATGTCTCTATGTATTCATATACGGCCTGCGGTATTGAGGAGTCGGTTGCTTATTACTTTGCCATGCAATCTACGAGCCCTTGGGCCTCTTCGATATGCCACAACTTGTATTTTGCATTAATCCAATCGATTCTTCTTCCTAGCACTCGTTTCAAATCCTCGTACCTCGTGAGTTCTCATTTTTTCATTTTCGACCCCGTGAGACGGGATGGGACAAAAACATAACTCCACAAAAAATTCTAAAACATTTTTTCAATATTTTCCGAGCGTTGATTCTTGTTTTAAAAAATGGATGAAGCGATTAATTTTTAATTTTCAAATTTATCGTTTGGATTCGTCATTACCATACGCGAGAATGGCAAATTTTTCGTTACAAAAAAATCATGCATTTTTAGTGAGGATTTGTATTTCTAAGTAAAAAACAAATTTTACGATAATTAGATTTTTTTTCGATGAAGTTTTCTTATTACTCGAACAACATTTTTCTATTGTTTCTTTTATTTATTTATCTACTTGGACGTGGGAGTGAAAGGCGAAAAAAAAAACAACAATGACTCGACAGAACAAACACATTTTTTCTACCTATTTTTCTGTCGCTGCTCTCTAGAGACTGCGTAATTTATTACGTCTTGCCGGTTGCATTACCCCGTGCGACTACTTTGCGCACTGTGCATTACGCAAGTATGAATTACGAATGTGCGTTTTCGTATGTGTATGCATGAGCCACTAGTGAATTACCTCCGTCGTACGTTGCTCGTAGACGAGACTCAATTTCTCGTTCTCCCTCTTCCGAGGCTCAAAACGAAAAATGCGTACCGAGCTATTTCGCGCACTCGCCCTGTGCAGTTTGTATTTTTCCATATACGCCCAGCTATGGGAGACACACGAATCAACGAGTACTGCACTTGAGTCTCGTTTTTTCTTCCTCATTTTCGTACCGCGGGTGCCCCAGAAATCGTTCAAAGAAAATTCGTAAAAACGATTGCATCGCCTGCTGAAAAAAAAAATATTTTCATCGAAAAATAACGAAATTTCTAACGAACAATCTTTTTAACAAAGCATTCTAAAAAAACTTTGTAGATTCAAAATGGGAACCGAAAATTGCATTTTATCAAAAATCCCCAGAATAGCGCTGAGAATTGTTTCCTTTCGCTCTCTTGACCTTGAGAGACAAAATCTTACCTCGGTAAGCATAAAGCACAATCGACCCAACGGATCTCGATTTTCCGAAAGATAAACTGTTCCGCACCGCCCAAACGATCGCAATGGAAATTAAAGTTTGACTCTTTTTATTTTTATGTCAATTGAATTTAGTAAAAATTTGACTTGACAAATTGTCGGTTTATTGAACTCATGAATACTGATCCGGCAGCCTCGGGAATCTATCGATCGCTGGACAAAATTATTTTCTTATAGAAACAACTTTGCGGACACCCTGGTTATTAAATTTGGACAGCGTTGATGTGTATGCACGAAACGTAGAATACACGTGCCTCAGGCAAGTACACCGTCTCTTTGCACAGTGTACCACCCTCGCTAGACACTCACCTCGTGTGTGGGAACGCGAGGAGCATTTATGTTGCTCTCTACCTCCGTTGCAGGGCTTCTCTATTTTATACATATAGATATAGACCTTTCTGTATACATATTCGTGTGTACAATTTTCGAGAGACGGTAGGAGGAACGAGAGACGAGCTGGCACAAGAATAAGAGGGTTTCTTTCGGGCGTGCATGCACACACGATGCTCTCGTCTGACTTTCACCGGTGCCCTCATCTTTTTCCTTCTCTCTTGCTCTCTGCTTGCAAAATACTCAAGACGTCTACGAAATTCCCCTTTCGAAAAAGCTGACCCTCTCTGCACCGTTGAAATCGAGACCTCTTCAAAGACTGACGATCCTGTGATCTTTGAAAAACTATAAAAACCGAATAACACGAAAATATTTCCACAAACCCGATCGTACGAAACGTTTATACAATATAGACGATTATATATTCGACTATTTCGTCGAGATTTTGTTGCACGTTGATAAACTCTTGGGACACTTTATTATGTGAATCTAACTGATGAATTGCGAAATGAATTTTGTTCATTACTTTTCGTACATCGGATAATTGTAATTTATTTCTTTTTCATTATCGCATTTATTTTTGTCAGGAAAAAAATATTGTTTGGAGATATTTGAGCTGTTGAAGTGAAAAATGCTCCGCGTTCATCGGCCATTGTGTGCTTTGTTTCCTGGCCGTTACTCCGGTCAAGGAGAACAGAAAAAAAAGCAATAATGAGAGTCTCGTTTTCTCGAAGTCGTCTTTGTGTTCGTTAAACGGGTTTCTTTCCTTTCATCTCGTTTCTCGAGAATCGACGCTTTTTTGACGAAATCTTTTTCGTTGTTGCGTTTGTAATTTTTTTGTTGTTTTTTTTTTCTGTTAATTTTTTGTCTCTCTGGCTCTTGAAAAGAGAAAAATGTTCTCTTTCGTTTGCAATGGAAACGGGGTCCGATGTGTACACTTCCATCGACGCCCGGTGTTTACACAATTCTGCCCACGTCCCGGGCATACACAATCTGTGAACGGTAGTCCTCAATCTCTCTTTTTCTTTTTCTCTCTTTTTCTCGTCTTCTCCGGCAAGGAAATGCATCACGAAATACAAGCAAACCCAGATCTTTTCTCGTTACTCGTTCCACGCGTGTATTCATTTTTTTTCAAATTTTTATAAAACCAAATATTTCAACACCAACTCGAACCAAAGTCGTTTTGGGTCATATTGACCCTGAGTATACTTCATCTGTTTCTCCGTCAGTTTCTATAAAAACAAATCGCAAGTACTTTTGCAACATTCCCCAATATCTGCCTTTCGTAATCCTTCAAAAATTCTCAAAAATTTCGAGTTTCTAAAAAAAACAAGAATTTTTTAGAAAAAATAACAAAACAAAAAACAAAGTTATTCGGACGAGCGACATCGCATATAAAAAAAAAAAAAAAGCATAGAGCAATGGACTCGAATCACGAGAATGTTTAGCTCGTTGGTCGAATTGTGCTAACGCGCACAGCAGAAGAAACGTCCGATCGAGAGGGATAGAGATATAAATGTACCGCTGTGATTACTCGAGAAAAAAAAAATATATATATATAATAATACGCACTATCCAACGTGCAATCGGCGCCTCTGGCACATTATACAAACGTCCATTTACATCCTCATATTATGTACGCACACATAGAGACATGCATATAGATGATTCGTATCGTTTCAACGAGTGTACTTTGACGTGGAGCACTCGGACCACGCCTGCCTCGTGAAAATATAATATTATGCGGAAGACATTAGTAGGCAGACTACATACACATACAGAGAGAATAACGAAGGATAGACGAGAGTTACATCGGGTAATATTATGACGGTAGTTTGAGAGAAGTGCAGAAGGGGCTCGGGGGGCAAAGGGAAGTGGACTCTGGTTGCTGCTCCGTCGTGCTTTTGTTTGGCTTATGGGCCGCGCATTGCGTGCGGTGAAAATGCGTACTCTAATGTCTTCCGCATTATTGTGTGCGTTTCTCATCGAGGCTCTCTTCCAACATCTATCAACCGTTGACGCGGATTATTTTGCTATTATCATTTTAATGCCCCAATGGCAACAACATCCATCGTAACGATAAAACTGCAATTGATTTGTTTTTTTTTTTTTAAATTCTTCGTCGTTTCGAGGCGGGGATTTTTTTTTAATATTTTCTTCATGAAGAAAATATAGTTGAGACGCTGCTGCTGCTTCGCTTTTTGTACTTGGGTCCTTTGCGGAATGACGTAGCTGATAGTTTTTATTTTTTTATTTTTATATTGTGTATGAAGCAACACTGAGACGGCAACGTCGCGAACTCTCTTTCTTTCTCCGATCTCGGCAGGGGAACTCGTGCGTTTTTGTACTTTCCAAGGCCCTTGTACACCCTTGTTGTCTCGCTAGATCGGAGAAATGAGAGCGAGAGAGACAAAGAGATGGGAATCTCTCTTTAGGGGGAACAATCGGTTATACTACCGCGTCGCCGTGTGTACTACAGGGCACGTCGACCTAATTGTGTCACGCTACACCTTTTCCTCAACGGTCTCTTTGTCGTCGTCGTTTCTCGCTCTCCCTCTTTCTCTCTCTCTCTCTCGAGAGCCTACCATTTTGTTTCATTGTTCGTGACTCGTGAAACATGAAAAAATCTCCTTGTTAAGTTTCCAGTTTCAAATTCAACCTCACTAAATTAACATTTCGTCTGTAAACGTGGGTCATTCGTGTCCGGGCAAATACGACGGATCGGTTCATCAATTGGATCAAAAATAAATGAAAAAATTTATTTTTCGACAATTTTATAATTGAAATTCCAAGTTGAAGGTTTCGAACAGTAGCTTGCATTTTTTTCAGAATTTTTTGAATGTAATAACAGGCTTAAAAAACGCTGTGTCCAGGTTTATAAACGAAAGGTGCGGAAAAAACGTTTACAGACGAACTGTTAATACCGGAAATAATCGTTCTGCTTGATTAAAAATTCATGGACATTCGAAATGTTGGGTTAAATATTATGAGGAAAAAAATGAAAAAAAAAAAATCTTTCTCTTTACGTATAGACGATTGGTAACGACAATGAAATGCTTTCGTCTGCTCGTGACGTCTTTCCGACGAAGGGCTTTTTTATTTGTTGCCTTGGTTACATTTTCCTTCTGTCCTTTCACTCACAATGAACGGACGTCTCTCCGGTGACATAACCCGGACAAAGGAACTCGTCGTAATAATCGCGTCATCATTTACGCACCCAAGTCTTCATAAAAAATAATATAACAATAATAATGTGCCGAGTATCGCCAACGACTGATTATCATTGTATTCAGTTACGTGTGATCTCTGCCGAGCCAAGTTCGAATCTCGTACGTCACAATTGTTTATTTTTTCATTTTTTTTTGCAATGGTAAGTTCACAACTGGAGCACGAAGTACGGATTTTCTTCTACAACGCTGACGTAGACGTCGTTGAAATTATTCTAGTCGAATGAAAAAACATGTACTTTTGTTGCGATCGAAATTGTAGAGTTTCTAGGCTCAAAATGCGAGCTAGAAAGAGAGATAGACGGCTGGGCGAGGAATTCTCGTGTAGAGCACATCGAGTACACAGTATTGTGCGAGTGCTATGGCTACGGGAGATTCTCTCGGGCCCTTGAGGCTTCTCTTCTGCTTTTCAGTTCTCTCGCACCTCTCAACATACATTTATACACGTGTGTATACATGTATATATGGCGGACGATTCCGGTCGAGGGTTATACGTACGTACTAGGCAAAGTGTACGAGAGCAGCAGAAGCAGAAGCAGAAGCAGAAGCAGCAGCAGCAGCAGCAGCAGCAGTAAAAGCGGGGCCGGGCAATTCGTCGACTTGGCAACGTCGTTCGCTCCGTCTCTTTCTCTCTTTATCGCTCGCTAGTGCGAGTCTCGAGGCCTGCTCGCTTCGACGTGGCAACGTCGAGCTCGTTCGCCTCCCCGCTATTATGTAACACCCGGCAACGTTGCCGTGGCTGCTGAGGGAACCGCGACGAAAGGGGCGAAGGAAAAGAGAGACGAACCACGCGCAACACGAGCCAAAGAGAGAGAGAGAGAGAGAGAGAGAGAGAGAGAGCCATGCCGTTGGCTGGGCCAACCAGCGGTCTGCGGGGAAATACGAGGGGACTCGGGAATCGCCCAGCGCGCGCGAACCACACCGAACCTTCGGTCTGTGCCGGGGCTAGAGAAGTTGCTCGCCCGATAGATATATACCATCCCCATGCGCCCAACAGAGACCGCTCGAGTGGGACGATAACGGGGCGCGGAGAGGCAACCGGCGAGGTATATCGCGGTACTGGTGGGGTTAGCAAACGTAACGAGGGAAAAACCGGGGTTCCCCGCCCTCGCGCGCCCATCCGACACAGAGAAACTCCGCTGATCTTCCTATACAACGCGCGCGCTCTCACTACTGTCCTCTCCCCCCCCCCCCTTCTCCTTTCTCTCTCTCCCTGCGTCACGAGAGCTATTGCAACCCCTTTTGCCATTATTCCTACACGGAGAGAAACACCACCAATACGCGGAGAGCACTTTTTCTTCTATACAAGTTATAGCAGTCCTACTGTCGTCTATGCATACTTCGATAAATCTCTCCACAGACGTGTGTGTCGATATTTATACGTGTATTTATGTATTTATGGATATATATTCCGTATAAATATACACGTACGTACGTACAGCCATTTATGGTATTCCGTACACACGAAACTCGCTGGTGTGCGACACGTTTTATAGTAAAATTGTGCAAATATCGAAATTTTGACGTATTATCCTTATCTCCGAATTTCGGGCATTTTGCGAATCTGCTCGGTTAATGAAATTCAGCAAGTGCGTCACGTCAGAATTGAACGAATCAGTCTTTTTTCAATTTTTCTTACGTACAGAAACAGACATTTTTCTTCCCGCCATTTTTTTACTTGAAATATTGTTGCATATTTCGTAGAGTCTGTCGTTACGAAAATTTGAACTTTTTTTCGAAACTTTACGTTTTCGAATTATCGAATCTTGCCTGTTCCGGGGCCTCGAGGAATAACATGATTTTGCGGTGATACAAATTACTTTTTAAAGTTTATAACGTTGGGAAGCGATTTTTATAGCGAAAATAATGATTTCTCTCTATTGCGACTTGGGGAAAATTGAACAATTCAGTAGACAGGCACACGTGGCACAAAAATGAGGAAAATCATTGAAGACAAAAGCAGGAACGAGGGACGTTCCTGTTCGTCTGCACACTTCTGAAGTTCTCTCGATTCGCACACGTTTACACGGGGAGATAAAAAAAATGTATACGCATGTCATATGTATAGTAAGTTACGAAATACAATGGTAAATACTACGGAGGGGGACAATTGTAAGCAACGTGCGGCACGTTGTGTTCGAAAATACGTTGAACGAAGTTTTATGTTTTTTACACTCGATGGATGTATGAGATTTTTGTTTGTTTTCGGTTTTTGTTTGGTGTGTTTTTGTTCGAGCGAGGCTCCGGAACGACAGCTCCGTCCAGCGATGCACTTGAAAGAAAAAAACACGAAATAACGATTCTCTGGCGAGAATAGGAAGAAGCGTCGGATGAAACACGCGTGCAGAGAGAAAAAGAAAGAGGGAAAAGGGGCCCGGAATAGAATCTCATTTCTAGCCTCCTAACGAGATTTTTCGAGCTCCCACCCAACTTCCCCTACGATACGTGTATTAGAGGCTTTTTTGTTTTTCTTCGTATAGATGTGCCTGCTTTTTACGCGATATCCTTGTTCCTTGCAATCGCCATTATTCTACTCGGAACTCTTTTCGTTCTGCGCGTATGTGCATCACAAAACGACACATCCATTTCTCGCTTCTTCCTTTTTTTTTCGTCCACCTTTTTATTTCCTTTCTCCAGTTCTCTGTGTATTTTTCGGCCTTCCAACTGCGAACGGGATAACCTAAAGCAGTGACACAATACGACGTGCTCTTTGCTTGGATCGATATCGTGCGTTCACCAAGAGAAAGAGAGAGAAAGCGCCAGAGGGAGAGAGAACGAAAGAGAGAAATTTATTGATGAAGCTTCATTAGCTTTCTCGACTGTTACTCATTCTTCCGCACATGTTTTCACATTCCTTGCAGCATGGTTTACAACAATTATACGTCTCTTGTAAGCCTCGATCGCTATGAATCCAATTTTTTTGAAATACTTCGTTTTTGCTTCCTCATGGAGGAAGCTATGTGACGGTAAATAATTTTTTTTACACTTTTCAATATCAATGTGCTTAACATGTCCCAAAACATCGAAAAATCATATCTAGAAAAAATGTCCGGATGTGTGTGTGTGTGTATGTTCTGGCACTGTAAAATTCAAACATTCATAACTCGAGAACGGTTTGAGCTACAGGGCTCCCGTTTTGCACAGATGTTAATCTACACAAGCTCTTAATTCTCTGAGAATTTTGTTGGAATTGCTAGAAAAATACGAATTCTCCGGTATTTTGAAATTTTCGAAAAAAGGTTGTCGACGCTCTATCTTCCGCAAATTTTAAGATTTATTACTAATTTTTTTTTTTTGTAAATAGAGTATCATAATAGGGAGGTTGGTATTGAATTTGGGAAATATCGGTTGAACGGTTTAAATTTTATGATTTTTCGAATTTTAAGAAAATCTGAGTTTTTTGAAAAATCGTCCAACCGCTCTAATTTCACCAAATTTTGTAAGATATTGTGTATATGTCTGTACGTGCTCTTTACTTTCTAGAAAATTATTTGAAATTGTATAATTTAAATGGAAATACAAAAAAAGCTGCAAATTGAAATTTGCAAATTGCTTCCTCAAGATGCTCAAGATGCACGATGCTCAAAGATTCCTCTATGAGGAAGCTAAAATTAAAAATATAGTTCCTCATAGAGAAAGATTTGAGCATGGTGTTTCGAATTTCTTTAAAAATACAATCCGCTATTCGTTTTTTTCAGAAATTCGGCAACCATTTTGTTTGGACGGAGAAAAAAAATTTCTCCTACGTTTTCACATATTTTTATATTCACTCTTTGCCATTGGGAACTTTTTTTTGTCTCCAACGAATTTCCAAAATAATCGAAATGTTCCGGATTAATATTCACGGCTTATTGGACAACGACTCGGTTTCATTTTTTTTTTCATTCACATTCCATAATGATTAATGAACGGATTGAAAAAATTTAGTTATTCTGCGTTTCAAGAATGTTAATAAATATTGTCCTTTTTTCAACACTTTGAATAACCAAGTTTTAATTACACTGGCACGAAAAAAAACATTCTGACAATATTTCGTTGGTATTCTGGCAGTTTTGAAATCGGAATGTATCCTCGTCGACCTCGACTAAACGAGCATAACATGCCAATGCCTTTTCGAGCTCCGTAACGCGTTTTAATATTTATTCATAAATTCGTAGATGTCGTCTATACGCCAGACAAAACATTAACACTTTACAGGGTGGCCCGATTCTCTCATTTCCACTATTTTTACTATTTATCTCATGAAAATAATCACAAACACATTAAAACTGAAAAATTGACGTCACGGAATCGATGACGTTCTCGTGGTCATTTTGCACTGTGCAAAATGTAAATTTACGTGAAAATTAATCAAAATTTCTATTACAAACGAAAAAACTTAGGGCCCAGGAGTAATTGCCCGAAATTCAAGATCGTCCGACGGTTCTATTTCGTAATTTTTTGGTTTCCTTTCTCTCTCTCTGTTGTGAACATTATTGAAAGATTTTTCTCGAATTGTTAAGTGATGAACTTAATTAATTGATTCGTTGTTTCTATTCTTTGGTTTCGCGGTTACCTAATTTTTTTAATTTCATGTCGTTGGCTGATTTTTCTGGTTTTTCAAGGAATTGAAGAATTTTTATAAGAAAAATGGTTCTTGCCGTGCGAGGATCCAGCATACAAAATTTGAATTACTCGATTTGTTTTTTTCATACGTGTGCTTATGACTTTTCTCTCTTGGTTGTCCCCCAATCCTTCTGATCGCAAAGGCCACCCACGTCCATTGACCTCTGTCTACGTAACAAGTCATCTCTTTCGTTTTTTTTCCTCTCCTGCTACTTGTTAATTCATTGACGAAGGTTACAACGACGAGACGCGCCTGAGCACAAAATCCGAAAACAAAAATTTGAAAGTTAAAGTTTGAAAGTTAAGTTTGAAAATTTGAAAGCTAACTCGGTCGTGCTTCTCTCCGATGCTCGATTATCGATTCCCAATGCTTTTTTTTTCAGTTCGTTTGAAACTGTCATTATTACGTCAACGAGAATTAATATTTCACGGAAATTTATAGAATTTTTTGTATAATTCGACAATTTTTTTTATTTATTCAATTTTTATCTTTCCAAGCGAATGTGAATACAAGCAAAAAAGAAAATTCAACGAAGAACAGTTTCGAAATTCGCAGCCTTGGAATGCATCGAAAATTTTTTTACCACCTTTTTTTAAATTTATTTTCGAAATTGTCGCAATTTTTTCTAGTGTGTTGTTTCAAAATCGCAAAAAATAAACGTCGAAGTATCGCGTCGCTAAACGTCGATGCTATGAAGAATCGAGGAAACTCGTCGCATTATTCCGACGAAGCAATCTTCGCCCTAATATTGAACGAAGAACCCGTTTCGTATAGTCTAGAAAAATAGAACAGGCCGAATCCAATTTTCGATAATTGGTTCATTCGCTATGAAGAAAAAAAAACAAAGAAGAAAAAAAAAACACTAATCCGCACTGAACGGTTTCGCACGTATGCTTGCGATACGCGACCTTTGACCCTTGGCTCTCGTCTCTCTTTCTCTCGTTCTGTTTTCGTGTATCTTGCAGTACAATTAAGTACATTACACGTTGGTCTCTCATTTCGTCCGAGTCTGCTCAGTCGTGTCGACACTCCCAAAGGTTAAACGCGTCGTCTGGCACGATGTAGCGATATCCAAATTATAAAAAACCACCTTACGAGCATGTAGAAAAGGAGCGTGATGAAAAAAAAAATAAAAAACAAGAAGAGGAGAAACATTCGTTCGTACACAATGATTTCGCCCTGCCACCTGCACGATCTATTCTTTTCTTTTACCCAAATGCACTCATGTTGTAATCTTCGTGTCTCTCCTATTCGACATTCCTCTCGATCCTTCTGCTATCGTGCCTCCCCATATACATACGTGTGTGTGTGTCTGTGTTTTTGTGTGTTTGTGAAGATTATAAATGGCAGCGATTTACGAAAAATTCTGTGCGCACCTCTCCTTCGCAACGAATAATTTATACTTGGGATAATCGATCTTCCCAAACCCCATCAAACATCTGCATCCTTCGTTCTCTTTTTTTTTTTCCACCCATTCCGGGGTCTGAGTGATTGCAAACAACGTGCAATTAACTTGCCTTCTTTTACACATGTTTCTCGCACGCATGTCTACAAAATGCTCTCGTATTATTTGTTGCATTTATTATCATAAAAAAAATTGACATTCTACGCGGGATAATTATTTGAAAAGTCAATTCGAATTTGTTTTTTTTTTCAATCGGAGTTTTGATTTCTTGGGAAACGAGGAAACTCAATTTTTTTTTTGTCGTATCTTTTAAAATTACGTCATTTGAGACACAATCGCGTGTCTCGAATAAATTGACATGTGTGCGTGGGTACATAACGAGATGACTGTCTCGGTGTAACTTCAACTTCCTGCTGCGGTCGCCGCAAAGAGCAAATGCGACTTCACGTGCTTATCACCGTAGCACGTGAAGTTTTCCCTCTTCCTATATACAAACTTGCGACTATACGTGTACGTGTGTGTGGAGGTGGGGGGGGGGGGGGGGGGGATGTATACACAACGTTTGGTTAAACTTGTCGTCGAGACCCCCGGAGACTGAGAAAGACCGACAGAGAGAAAAAACGAGCGAACGTTTCACGTCTCTGTCCAGTTAACGTCGGTCACTACCGGCCGACCGTGACACACTTGCGCTGCTATACTCTTCCATCCACAGTCCCGCGCACTCGATGCACTTACTGCCCATTAAATTCGCTTCAAAATACGAACCTCTGACGATTTTTTTTTTTTACTCTTTTCCTCATTCTTGTCCTGATAACGCTATCGCAATGCCATTTTATTCGTCGCGTCGTTTCGCACATTTTTCCACGCGATCCAGTCGATCGAACTCGCTTAATTAAGTTGGATCGAAAAAATTACCCACATTGTCCCATCAATTTTGTAATGGAATCTTTTTTTTTTTTTTCGTCAAGCTATCTTTCCGTTACGCCAAAATCTCTAGGAATTTTTTGGGTATTGTGACACTCGCTCGCCCTGGCAAACTTACGAGAGAGACACACGTTTTACAGATTTCGTTGTCACTGAAACGCTCAAGCATATGCCAGCATCGTCTCACGCTCTTCTCGTCGCTCGACAATACTCTCAGCCATTCATTTTTATTATTTTTATTATTATTTTTATTATTATTGCACACTAGAGGAGCAAAGTGCTCTAATAGGCTTGAAAAGTCTTGGCGCATATGAATGTGTTTACGTTGCTCTCTCGGTATACCAACCACCAGCACATGTACGAATTACATTACGTTTGATTTATTTAATCGTGCACAGCTCTCGCAAGGTCAACAGCACTTGTGATCCGTCTACTGCGCATTATATCGCTCGAGGCGAAAAAAAAAAAACACACATACCAACTCGCAGATAGAGAAAGAGTAGAGTGTTCGCCAGCTGAATCGAGATTCGCGCAAAGGCTTCGTGGCAATAATCCATGGGCATTTCCAAACCGAACTTCCACGGGTTTACAAATTCCACCGGACTTACGAATCGCCTCTCACATTTTTCCTACCGTTCAGTTATTGTTACGGGAAATGATTGAAAATTTAGAAAAATATTGAAAATAATACGAAAATACGTTCGTAAATTAATCAAAATTCGACCATATTCCCAATTGATTATTTTTTATGATTTTTCAACTTTAAACATTTACACTCTCGACCACGATTTTATGAAAAAGTATACACTCTTTTGATTCATTTCATGTTTTACCATTTCCGTGTCACGAATCCGAACATTAATCGTCCAGGATATCGTAACTTATGAAGCATTTCCTAAAATGTGGCTTTTTTCGCTTGGGACTCTAGCAAAAAGCCTCAAATCGTGAAATCGTGTCGATCAAATGCAAAAATCATATCGTATGACATTTTGTTTAAAATTGACATTTTTGAATCGACAAAATCACTCGTTTCTTTCGTATCCAGCCTGAGCTACCCCATGCAAGGTGCAAACGTATTTCTCTCTCTTTTCAAGTCGCAGAGACACGTAACGAGCGTTGCAAAGAATGCGACGAGTCTATAGACACGATGCTTACATACCAAGACATGGACAGACCCAAACCACACACAATCCACAGACGAATGAGACTCATCGTCACGTCAGAGTGTAAATATCACATCAGCTCGAAAAAGTCCATCGTCATCGAGATAGTCAACTTGGAAAGAGCAAAAAAAAAACGCTTTATCTATTTTACTTGTACTTGTGTATCTCGTGTCAAACTACCACATGTTTTCGCCAACGTGAGTGTACAGAATTGAGTGAAAATGGTGGCCTGGTGCGACTCAATTATTCTACGACTTTATTACACGGTAGTTTGATTGCAGCCATGCCTTTAGTTTACTTTTATTATCGATGGATTATCATACAAGTGATTGTTAATATTCGACTGTCCAATTGTCTCGCGATTAATACGTTTTCGGTATTTTTTCGAGAAAAAATAAAATAATTGTGAAATTTCGAAAAATACGATAAATTTTAGAAATTCAGTCACGTATTCCAATGGATTTTTGTCTATATCGATCATTGGGGTTTTGGCTCTATGAAGCTAATGCATATTTTCCAAATTCTATTTTGGCTTGATGATTTAATGGCTCGTTGCCTATATTTAGCGATTAGTCGTTTATTTGTTTTCGTTTTACTCACGATACCGTTATTCAGTCTGTTACACTTGCCATTCTCAGTTTACCTGTGAGTATGTCCACGCATATGTGTAAGAGCAAGAGAGCTCTGTCGCAACTCGATCGTTCGACATTACGCAACGACATTCAGACAGCCAGACGCAATACTTTTTTGTTGCTCCTATATTTGCATTTGTACTATTAACTGTATTGTAAAAAAGGAGAAGAAGAAAAAAAATTGAGAAAAATGAAAATCACCCGGATACCTGATAAGCGCTACAATTCAATGAGTTTTTTTTTTTCGTTTTGCGTCTGCGGACTTGCCGATAAGTCTGTAGATTCAACACGCGGTATAAATGTCTCTTGACTCAATATCGATTTTAATCTTTTGCCTTATCTGTACTCATTCCTTGCTGGATTATAGAATTTGATAGACTACCAATTGTTCCTTTTTTTAAACTCAACTGTGTGCGCGTTTTGTTTTTTTGTTTTTTTTTTTAAATTTTTTTTATCTATATTTCTTGTTCCCTTTTCCCTTTGATTCAATTTTTTCGTTTCTTCTTTTCTTTCACTACGTGTATCACGTTGAGATAGCGAAAGATAAGAGAACCCGTCACGACGTTCTCTCTTGCCACGTATACTCTCGGCGTATATACACCAACGTAGAAAGTGCCACGAGAAACTCGCACACCGTCCCAGGTAGTACTCGTTTACGACGCAATTCATACGCTACTACCGTCATTCCTTTCGGTTTATCATTATTATTATTGATTTGCCGATTACTCGTTTATACTCGACAAACTTGTCACTGCGTTGTCTCTCGATCCGGTTAATGCTCGAAAATTCATTGAAATCCTGCTGTTGCTGCTGCTGCTGCTGCTGCTGCAAAGAGTTGGAAACTCTTCTGATTATTTTGGCATCTTTTTGTTGCATTAAAATTTCATGGATTTCCATGAGACCGAAGTTTGCAGCGTTCGGGTTCAACGAAAAATACTTTTTCTATTGTTTGTTCAATTTCAAAAAAACCATGACATTTTTTGGACCGATTTTGTATTCGGATCGTAAAAAAATATCGTTTTATTGTCCTGATGAAATTTTGAATAAGAACCTTTAACTCTGCTTAAAAAAATACATAGAAATTTGCAAATTGCTTCCTCCAGATGCGAAAGATGCACGATCCTCAAATCTTCCTCTATGAGGAACTATTTTTTCGTCATTTTAACCTCCTTATAGAGAAAGCCTTGAGCATCGTGCATCTTGAGCATCTTGAGGAAGCAATTTGCAGTTTTTTTTTGTGTTTGCACTTAAATTATATGATTTTGACAACTTTTCTAGAAAGTAAAGAAGAAGTACAGACTTATACACAATATTTTACAAAATTTGCAGAAATTAGAGTGGTTGGACGATTTTTCAAAAAACTCGGATTTTCGTAAAATTCGAAAAATCATAAAATTTAAACCGTTCAACCGATATTTCCCAAATTCAATATCAACCTTCCTATTATGATACTCTATATAAAAAAAAAAAAAATTAGTAATAAATCTTAAAATTTGCGGAAGATAGAGCGTCGCCAACCTTTTTTCGAAAATTTCAAAATGCCGTAGAATTCGTATTTTTCTAGCAATTCCGATAAAATTCTCAGAGAACGAAGAGCTTGTATAGATTAACATCTGTGCAAAACGGGAGTCCTGTAGCTCAAACCGTTCTCGAGTTATGAACGTTTGAATTTTACAGTGCCAGAACATACACATACACACAGATCCGGAAATTTTTCCTATATGAGATTTTTCGATGTTTCGAGACATTTTAAGCACATGGATTTCCATCGTATTGGAAATTTTTCACGCAGTTGTGTTGGAAAATGTGGAGGATTGTCTTTTATTCTTTTCACATCGTTGCTAAACAAGGTTGTCATTGCGTCGAAGGCTCTTTTTGCGCTCTTGTTGTTTTCTCATTCAATTCAGTCTTATTATTAGTTGTCGTAACGCTTCTCTTCTCGTAGGAATACTTGGCGACTCTTCGTTTCTCATACATGTTCGGTTTTAACGATTGAGAGCATCATGCTCTGGAGCAAATTTAATCACAACACTTGAATATATATATTTATATCTACAGAAATCTTGAAGCGTGTGTCGACAAGGACGCACATCGCGTTCTCGTTATCGCTTTGACGTACGTATATGTAAACATTTTATAGATACACATAGACGTGTGTAGCGAGGAGAAAATAGAGTCCGGCGGGGCATGGCTATTTCGAAAGGAAAAAATTGCTTTCCTTCATCGTCCACGCGGCGTAATTGTTGTGCTGCACGTAACTCGTTATCATTTTGAAAAAAAAAAAAAAACTAGAAACTCTTTTATCGCTATCGATACAGATATAATGACTGCGTGGAAAGTAACGCAATCGATTATTCGTGCTGGCGGTTGCGGAGAGTCGTGATAAAAGTTGGATTTCAGACGCTGCCAAATTCATGGAAATATTTTTCTTCTCAATGATAATAAATTTTTTTTTATCGGGCAAGTCCAAACTCTTGTTGCTTCTGCATTTTATTTTAATCGACGCCTGCAGATTTCTTGTTTTTATCTTCTCGTACGTTTTGTAAATAAATCTTGAAATTGATTCTACCCTTTTTCTTTTTTTCGAGCTCGCATGCTTTTTGTCGAGGAAATGTTTACGTTCGAACGGACTCGCGGAACAAACACTCGCAGGTTCTCTCTCCAACTTCTCGACTCCTCTCTGTCTCTCTCTCTCTCTCTCTCTCTTCGTGTATGTAATTGTGCGGCGTCTATCGGCGAGGTTACATTCAACCCTCGCGACACATTTCCGGTCGGTCTCGTTGCACTTGGCTGCTCCGGGCATGAAAATTATGTAAACTAAAACAGCAGCGGGCACCGCGACGCGCTTTGAATATTCGACGACCTCGGAGAGAATGGACGTTCAATTCTCAACAGCTGCAAATCTCCCAACGATTTTGTTTTTTTTTTCTCATTATTTCGCGATCGGTTATTATAGATTTTTTTCGAGCTCTTCCTTTTTCTAATGGCCATTAAATTCGCTAATATTAATTTGATCAAAAAACTGGTTGATGCTCGAGTTTTTCTATGAATTTTTGTGAAGAAACGTGCTATTGTAAGTTCATTGTGCAATATCGAGTCAGGCGACCAACGACGCTGACCAGATTGTGCAATCGCTGCTTAATCCTCAAAACAACGTTGGGAAAGACTGAATTAAAAATGTTGACTACCTATGAAAATTGTTAATGTTAATTGTTCAATAAATAGCTTCTTAATCGTCGTGAAATTTGGACACGACCTCCTGAATACTTCGTGTAAAAACATACAAAATTTTAAAAATTTTATCGTCATTACTGTAACCACCTTAAGGGTTGGAATAAAAAATGATGAAAAAATGTTTTTGTATGAATTATTTACGGAGTCGTGTAAAAAGTTCACCACGATTAGGAAGCTTGTTATTCAAAAATAAACATTTTGTTGAGAACGATTTTTTAAACAAATACAAAGAATATTTATCAATAAACTTGGTTTTGTTTCCGTTGCTTTCAGTATATTGTAGATATTCCAAAATTGAGAGGTCAAAAAAAAAACTTATCGCAAAGTTATACCAGTTTTCATAAGACTACATTTGACTACATTTAATTTGTTAATGTTAATTGTTCAATAACGAGCTTCCTAATGGTCGTAGAATTTGGACACGACCTACTTAATGCTTCATGTAAAAACATACACAATTTTAAGAATTCTATTATCATTACTTTAACTACCTTAAGGGTTTAAATAAAAATGACGAGAAAATTCTGAAAATTTAGTATGTTTTTGTATGAAGGATTTAAAAGGTCGTGTAAAAATTTCACGACGATTAGGAAGCTTGTTGTTAAAAAATAAACATTTTCTTAAGAACAATTTTTTAAACAAATACAAAGAATATTTATCAATAAACTTGGTTTCGTTTCCGTTGCTTTCAGTATATTGTAGATATTCAAAAATTAAGAGGTAAAAAAAAACTTTTCGCAAAGTTATACCAGTTTCCATAAGCCTACGTTTGACTACATTTAATTTAATAATGTTAATTGTTGAATAACGAGCTTCCTAATGGTCGTGAAATTTTGACAAGATCTCTTAAATACTTCATACAAACACACACTAAATTTTGAGAATTTTCTTATTATTTGCGATTTGAGACTCAACATCCTTAAATTGGCTCGAATCCACAGAACGTCTTTTTTCATTCTCCTTCATCCCGATAGCGACGTTTTTATTAGAAATTCCATTTCTCGAACAATAATTTAACAGTTGATTTTTTTTTTAATGATCGAAAAAGTGATGGAATAAACGTAATGAATGCCCATTACGAGGAAATAACCAGTTGCTCTGATTTTCTTGACACTCGTTCATCTCTTTCGTTGCACTTTTCCCACCCCCTACCCCCTCATCCGCGCTGCTTCGTTTTCGTTCATTCTCCAATATATAACGTCCGGCAATGTGACGCTCGTGACAAATTGCGGTTGCGGCGATGTACCTCGCGATAAAACCCGCCAACGTCTATACCGACAACCACCGTTTCGCCACTGACAACCAAGAGTTTCGAGAGACTCGCGCGATAGTCCGAATGACAAGTACCTGGTCGAACAGTCATTCGAGTTACAAGTACTCACGTGTGTACACAATACGTCGAGAATGTTTTTTAACAACAAAAAACCCGTTTTTTCCTTGTGTAGTGGTTTCGAAAAAAAGGGAGAACAAAAAACTTGTTGCCTGAACTCGAAATATTCAAAAATTTCATTGAATTTTTTGTTTTCTTTGAAAAAATGCATTAATCGAAGATTGAAATTAAATCGGGAATCCCAACGCGAAATTTGCAGTCATCCTGCCAAGATAAATTACGAAATTCGTTGACGGGAGGAAAAAATATGAAAAATTAAATTTTTTCTGAAGAAAAACTGCATGTGCGCGGATCTAACGATTTTGTTTACCTCGCGTCCAGCGTAATAGAAAAACTCGTTAAGTATCGGCATTGGAGAGACGTGCTTGTATGAGCCACAGGGAAGGAGGAGCGCCGGTAGTGCACGTTGACGAGAATGACTTGGCAAATAGCCCATCTTCGAATGATCGCCTCTTCTCCTTCTCTCCTCATCTCGTTTTCATCCTCCCACGCATCGAAAGAGCCACGTCTATCGCGAAAATGGCGAGGCTCTCGAGACGATGCACTATACGTGGAGAAGAGAGAAAAAAAAACGAGTTGGCGACCACGTCATCGGTACAAAGTTTATTCCATCCACGCGAATCATATTTTCAACGACGTTGCGCTCTTCTTTCAACTTTTTACTTCTTATCGACTCTCGACTGCCTGCGTGGAAAAAACAAATGGAGAGAATTATGCTTGCGACCGCAATCAGCTGATTTCGAAAATTTCTCATTTCTCTCGTGTTTCCCATTTACATCTGCTTCCTCATAAAGAAAGCTATGTGACGGTGGAAAATTTTTTTTCCAGTTTTCAATGTCAATGCGCTTGAAATGTCCTGAAACATCGAAAAATCATTTCTAGAAAAAATGTCCGGATGTGTGTGTATGTTTTGATACTGTAAAATTCAAACGTTCATAACTCGAAAACGGTTTGAGCTACAGGGCTCCCGGTTTGCACAGATTTTAATCCATACAAGCTCTTAATTCTCTGAGAATTTTGTTGGAATTGCTAGGAAAGTACGAATTCTACGGCATTTTGAAATTTTCAAAAAAAAGTTGTCGACGCTCTAACTTCCGCAAATTTTAATTTTTATTACTAATTTTTTTTTTATACATAGAATATCATAATGGGAAGGTTGGTATTGAATTTGGGAAATATAGGTTGAACGGTTTAAATTTTATGATTTTTCGAATTTTACGAAAATCTGAGTTTTTTGAAAAATCGTCGAACCGCTCTAATTTCTGCAAATTTTGTAAAATATTACATATGAGTCTGTACTTGCTCTTTACTTTCTAGAAAAATGGTCGAAATTGTAAAATTAAAATGGAAATACAAAAAACGCTGCAAATTGAAATTTGCAAATTGCTTCCTCAAGATGCACGATGCACAAAGCTTGCTCTACGAGGAAGCCAAAATTAAAAATACAGTTCCTCATAGAGGAAGATTTGAGCAACGTACATCTGGAGCATTTTGAGGAAGCAATTTACAAATTTCAATCTGCAGCGTTTTTTCTTTTTTTTTTTCAAGTCCCATCAGATTCGTTTGCTTTCCGATCTCATCGTCGGCTAAATTTTCGTCTCATTTTATTCTTTGCAAACTGTTCCATTATTCGCTGATGTGAATTCAATTATAAAAACCGTATTGAGATTGAAAACATAATTTCTATTCAATCGAAACACGTACACTCGCCGCATCAACATCGCATCGTTTTAAAAGCCTCCTTCCTCATCGCAATATCGAACCGTATATACACAATTATTATTTATTCTGCTCCCTCGACTGTCGCGACTAATTATCGAAATGGACGCTCGAGAAAAATCGTCCCACGAGAACATGTGCAATTCCGATATCTCTTGGTTCGTATCTTATAAATGAAACTGATAATGCAAATGGAGAGAGAAATTCAGGATATTTATGGTCGCTAACGTTTCTACCTTTCGCACACCGACTGCTAATACTCGGACAATCATTTTCATCCAACTTTTATGCATTATTGTCACGAAGACTGTTACCAAAGGCAACAAACAGTGACGGAGAGAGAGAGAGAAAACTATAATGCCATTTGTTATTTCATATTCGTATCACTATACAGTTTGAAAAAGTTATATATTTACGTATACCTACGTATGTACCAAGGATATAGAACTGTCGTGTGTCGCCCGTGAAGTCCCCAAGGGCAGATATGGACACGATAAATAAATAGCCCCGAGCATTACGAATGCACCACTCGCTCTTCCATTCTATGGATACCCAGGCTTCGTCAACATATACACACATCATTCTACCTACCGCATTTGTATTTCCATCAACTGTACAAGGAGAGAGAAAGACATATAGTCGCCGTACGCGCGTCTCGCTGTATGACCCATTTCCGCCCATAAAACTACGCGCTAAAAATTTCTATCGCATCGTACACTCTACTATTAATACACCTTCGTTCAAAACTCTCGCGAGTCTCGTATCTTCAAGTTCATTCTTAACGTTCCAAATTTTGCTTCCAAGTTTTTTCTCTTCGGAAATCGGATTTCGGCTCTACTCACGGAAAACTATCCTCGTTTCCGGTATTTTCTGCTCGAGAATCTCTCCAACTTTTCTCGTAATTATGTAATTCCAAGGATTTCACAAAAATTCTCGCGACATTTTTTTTCTTAGGAATTTCAACGCTATGTCAGGTGCTCATTCGATTCGTAATGGAATTTCCGTGAAAAACGTTCTTCATTTTTTCGTCTAGCTTGATTTTGTCATTTCTGGCAATTTTTTTTAGAGTTTCAAAAAATTTCGAGATCCATTCGTCGAATATGAAGGCAAACGACAAAGAAAAACAGACAAATTTTTTTAAGAACACTAAAAATGAAACGTTATATTGATCAACGTCGATATTTTTTCTTGAACGTGGTAAACCAAATATTTTTGGATAATTTCAAAATTTTCGTTAGTTTGGCAGTATATTTGGTTTCTAACGAAACTGTCAGGAAAATTAACGATTGGAACGACAAAAATTAGCTTTCCGGAGAGACTTTCTAAAATATTTCTCGCTGCAATGACAACATTTTTCGGGATTATTAAAAAAAAAAGTTTAGTCGAACGTATCCACCAAAATATCGATTTTTCCCAACAAAATTTTGTTTTCTGTGAATGTGTGGTTTCATCATACGGTTTTACCAACGTCGATGTATTTGTTATGTCGAGTTACATACGACAGTAACGTAAACGAATGGGATAGCGAGCCAAGTGGCGTGATGACATTTTCAATAGTAAATGTCGATTTACTGATTGAAGACAGTGCTTCGCTCATCTCCGTACAGACAGAGTTCGCACCTCCTCGTCATTCAATAACCCTTCAGTGGCATTTATGTCGACGAATTTACTGACCTCTTTCCCAATCTGTTTCTTTCTTTTCATCTTTCTTCTCTTCTTACGCTTCATTTGTCAATAACCTTCGTTCGACCTCTGTCGAATTTTTTATTACGATAAAATATGAAAATAAATAATCGCGGCCATGATATTAAACTTTAAGAACTGCTCGACTGCTCCCACACAGAGGGGACAATGTCGGTGGAAAAAAAAAAAAAAAATCCATTTTTCAATCTTTGTTGAAATTTTCTTGGCACAACGTGAGCACCCATCTTCAGGAAGGAACAGCATGATAGAAAAAGATAAAAAAGAGGGTGAGAATCTCGCCTCCTTCCGGGTCAGATAGTACAGTATATACGACTCGGTATAGCCACTCGAGCCCTTTTCACCATCCGCCCTAGTCTCTCGCCTCGTCGTACGAACGTCCCGCGGAGAAACAATCGGCCGCCGACACCTAATACCCACCTGTTGCAACTTTCGGGCGCATATCTCGCCGCACACGCCTCCTACTTACCGCGCGACGACGACGATTTTCTCGACTCCCCTCCTACGCGAATTCTCCACAATAACCCTCTAAAAAAAATACCCATTCGATATATTTATCTATTTGTTTACAATTGACAATTGATGCCGAAATTATAATCTCAAATATTGATTCTTGAAAATTCTTGCTTTCATATCTTTATCGTAATATTTATTTGCTCATCTCGGTGTCGCTACCTGCTGAACTATTTCCAGAACCCTGCCCAACTGTCTAATCTCTAAATCCTGTTTACTCCGAGTCAACTAACTCTGCTTTCGAGAAATATCTCAAACGTCATTTTCGGTCGAACCAAATATTTATTTCCTTAAGAACGTTCTATGGCGACGGTCAAATCTAAATTTTTTTTTCTTCACTTTTTCGTACATACAACGTTGTTACGAATTGACTAAAGAACGACATACTCTAAACCCAAGATTGTCCGAGGTAATCTGTATTTGTTAATGTAATAAACAAAATTTGGAAAAAAGGTTACGACCGATTTTTTTTTAAAACTAAATAAAGCTTGTTCGATGTTACATAAAAGTGTATGCAAAGTTTTAAGAGGCTTCACCATTTAGAAATCGAAATATCTAATGTTGAAAATTGCAGCTTTTAACACACGCTCTTATGAGAAACTACTGAAAATTGTGATTTTTATAAATAAATATCTCGACTTCTACATTGTGAAAGCTCTTAAAATTGCGCGAGCGATTAGATGTCACTATTCTCTTTGTGAGGTGCAAATTTAAAGGAATTCTATCGATAGAAAATTTAGCATACAACGTTCTCAATCGAAATGGATCTCTCGGCTCGAAGCAACGATACGTTTTTTTTTTTCTGTCTAATTAAATTATTTAATCTCGCACGAATGAACGATTTTTCGAACGCATTATTTTCTAGTATTTTGAGAGACACCTTTCTAGAAATTCAAGAAAAGTTTTTTTCAAGTGCACTTTTGCGATAATGTCGATTTCGTACCCGTACACCGATTTTCAATTCGCACTATTTTATCTCTTTCTCATTTTCTCTTGTTATCCTCCATACACATCGTTATTTTCGTAGATACATATATTGGTCCGTGTTGACCAACGTCGCGGCCGAGAAAGTCGCATATACGGTAAAATCGGATATGTGGAGGAGGAGAGAGAAAGCAAGAGAGAGAGAGAGAGAGAGAGAGAGAGAGAGAGAGAGAGAGAGAATGCACAGTGCTGCGCCAGCTCGACGGAGACGACGACGACGTCGACGTCGTCGAAGCCGATGAGGTCGTTGACCTCACCTGGATATAATGCTGCATATATTCCCTCCTGATGTTGTTCTTATATATACTTTATCTTGGTATCGGTATCCGTACGTATACATATATGTATACAGTTTCCCTTTAAATATCCACACGACTACGTACATAGGTATGTGGACACGCCAAAAGCAACGGGGCAAACACACAGTATGCAGAACGAGAGAGGAATGATGGCGTGTCGAAACATTCGACCGAGCCCATCGCCTCGCGAGTTGAGCAATAAAAAGTGCATCTCGTACATAAATATATATATATATATTTATATTATGGGTGGGTATTCATAATAAGTCTCGTCTAGTGTATACTTATCGCGATGCCGAAGAAATATATCGCAGCGAATCTACGGTAGAGGCGACGTACTCAAGGTGATGTGTTTTCTTAAACGAGAATGATGCGAGCATTTAATATCGAAAAATTGCGATTCTCATTTATTTATTTCACTAAGAATTCCTTTAGTTTCGTCGAACGTTCATTTTGTTTTTTATTTATTGATATTTATTCATTCATTTGTTTTGTTTTATTTTATTATGACGTTTAATTGAAAATTGTTGGAAAATAATAATGTGTATCGATTTGAATATCACGCATTGGGATAACGACTTTTTAATGTCAATTAATCTGCACGTTGACGTACTTGAAATATCGAGCTAATCAAATGGCTGAACATACGTTGCAATCGTGATTTCCGGTCACCTTCAAGCTTGAAATCCTTTTAATGTCATGGTTTTATTTTTTCTATGTTATTTATTTACTCGACGGTTCGATATCGATGCGAAGGAATTGTTAAGCACGTGCCACCGACTCGTTACCTCGTTGCATTGTTTCGACGTGAGCTCGTAAGATCCTCGTAAATCCCTCGACGTGTAGGAGGCAGTTTTAATGTCCTCGAGAAACAGATATTCTCGAAAAACGAAGAATTTGCGTGAATGATAGACGAAAATATATTATTCGTCTGGCCTTGTTTCGTTTCGGTTTAAGGCCGTTCTACTGACATTTTCCAACAGCCTGGAAATCAACAATTTTACGAAACAAGGGCAACGACGTATTAACTCCATTTCTCGTTATTATTAATATTATTATTATTATTTTTTTTTTTCAATCTATATTCCCCGGACAAACTTCGATGCGTATTATAACTGAACTAACGTAACGGAACTTTGCGCCTACCTCGATCTCGTGCGCGTGACACTTTAAGTACTCCCGAGATGTATTATAAACACACGTACATCTCTCAATGTGTGGATGTATTTATGTAGATGTCCAAGTTGGATAAAGCAAGCAGGAATACTCTTTGTAAATATCAGTATCGCGTCTATTAAAACGTTATTTGCGACGACCAAATACGAGTTCACAAGTATAGGCGTGTGCATCGTAAAATGAAATTTTTTTTCTTCCTACGTGACAGTCAATGTGATTGAAGGAAAATAAACAAACTCTTTCTCGCGTCGTGCTCGCTGATAAAAAGAAAAAGAAACAATAATGAAAACAAACTGATGATAAAAAAAAAAAGGCTTTGTGCTCAAGGTCAACGAAAATAATACCAGCATTCGCTTCCCTCTCGTGGCTCTTGGAGGAGCATGCCTGTTAACGCTGGCTTTGTATTTATGTATAAATATCAATATAGCCTACACGTATATGGGTGTCTTTACATCGTTTGTTCGACGAGCACCGGATCAATGGAACTCGAATCGTTCTTTCTCTTCTCTCTCTCTCTCTCCTGCTCTCTTTTCTTTGTGTGTTTTGCTGTATACGTCAGCCTTTGCTTTTGCTCCTGTTTCCAACGACAGCCAACGATGAAATAGGCAGAGCAGGGGCAGAGGGGTCGAGAGGAACGAACGAACCAACGGGCGAGATATAAATAAGTGCCAGCACGGGGAGAGATTCAAGGTCGACGATGGAGGAGACTTCCAGTGGGAAGTATTGCCACGTTTTCGTACCTACTGACTCTCTCCCTTTCTCTCACGTTGTCCAGAATTTATTCTTGCTGCTTCTTTCCTTATTGAATTTGTTTTTTTTTTTTCTCCTTTTCCGAATTATTCAATGTCGCAAAATAAATCTGCGCGCCCTTTTATCGTTACGGAAAGATTTTTTCGTAACGATGACGTTTTTCTGCTCGATTTTCACGTGGAAAATTGACCGTATCAGGAATTATCGAAAACGACGAATTGTTGTCAGAACACGTTTGTTCTGAAAGAATAAAAAAAAAAAAAAAGAAATAGCGGTCTCTCGATACTTCTTCTATTGCAGTCTCTCGCGCGTGAGCACCGGCTTGGACCGAGTTGCAAAGCAGTGGAGACTCGACGGCCCGAGGGCGCAAAAGGAGAATCAACCGAGAGCACCACAACGAAGGCTTCAACGTACAGGTGTATTCTTGAAGGAGAAGCCAGGCGCGACGTTGCCAAATCGTAGCCAAGTTTTAAACTCTCGTTTCGCTGTCTCTCTTTTCCGCAAGCTACACCAGCTGTAACCCTGAAAATCTTTCGAATCTTCTCTTGTATGTTGCTGCGATATCGAATCCGCAACATTATCCTCGTATTTATGAAGATTATTTATTTTCATTTTTTCACCACATGTCGATCTTACTCAAAGTTTACTCAAAGTCGACAAATATTATGGAATAAACAATCTCAGCGAGTCTGTGATAACGAAATTCTTTGCTCTCCCATCAATTTCACGAGGTCGTTGAGAATTTTCTCATTTTGTTTCCTCATAGAGGAAGCTATGCGCCGGTGAACATTTTTTTGTTTTCAGGTTTCAATGTCAATGCGCTTAAAATGTCCCAAAACATCGAAAAATCATATCTAGAAAAAATGTCCGGATGTGTGTGTGTGTGTATGTTCTGGCACTGTAAAATTCAAACGTTTATAACTCGAGAACAGTTTGAGCTACAGGGCTCTCGTTTTGCACAGATGTTAATCTATACGAGCTCTTCATTCTCTGAGAATTTTGTTGGAATTGCTAGAAAAATACGAATTCTCCGGCATGTTGAAATTTAAAAAAAAAGCGTGTCGATGCTCTAACTTCCGTAAATTTTAAGAATTATTACTAATTTTTTTTTATAAATAGATTATCATAATAGGAAGGTTGGTATTGAATTTGGGAAATATCGGTTGAACGGTTTAAATTTTATGATTTTTCGAATTTTACGAAAATCTGAATTTTTCGAAAAATCGTCCAACCTCTTCAATTTTTCAATATTTTATTTGCATTTTAATGAAACATTTTTTTTCAAATTTGAAGAGACCGTGGGTTTTGCATATGGATACGGAAATTAAAATAATACTACAATCTTCAGTCGTACGGAGAATAAAATGCACGGAAAAGCCTCGATGCTTGTGCTCTCCATTCGCCTCTTTATCGTTCTCATTAATATGCATAGTGTTAAAACATTGCGAGAGAAACAACGGGAGAGATACCCAGTGCTACGATCGCGCGTCGCTGGTTTTGCCAGCCAACACACAAACGCCAATTTTGCGCTTTGGAAATATACACTCGCGCATATGCTGTGTTATTAAAGTTTATACACATCCATGAACTGGATACCGTCTCAGTAATAGAAACGCGCGTGTCTCCCTGCTATAGAGACCATGAAAGTGGGACAACGTTTGTGTAAGGATCACGGACAAGCAAACGAGCCGGCGAACCTTACGTTCCAACCTCGCTTCCCGTCTGTACAGGCTGTCGAAAACCACGAGACCATGACCATCGTTAAGCTATTCCTTTCGCAGACACTTTTTTTGGACTTTGTAACAGGGGCAGCTACGATCGTTCGTACTTTGAACTGGATCTTGGAAAAAAAAAAAACGAAAAAATCGAACGTTTCAGCGTATTTCGATGAATTTCCAAAATTTACTTAATTTTTTGGCCAAAAAACGATGCAGTAATTATTTAATAACGAAAACAATTACAAGGGAGTGGAAAAAAATTTTGTAGAGGGCAGAGTGACTGTCAAAGAAATTTTGGGAGCGCACTTTACGCAGAATCGTCTGCTTTTCCAATTCTTCCACGTTTTATCGTAAATATTTTTGTGCAACGTTCGGTGACTCGCTGTTATCGCTATGAATTGAAAGTTATAATCCTTCGCTAAAAGTTGGCGAACTTGTCTTATCGTCAGGCTTCTCCCATGGGATGTATGGAGATTTTATCGTGCAAAAAGCTGAGTTACTCTTAAAGTATTTGAGTACGTGAACGAAATACCTTAATACAAAATAAATTTTTTGGCTATGTTTCTCTCCATGGCGTAGCGTTGATGTCATTTCGATTAATCAATTTATAATTGACGTTTCGACTTTATTGAATTTATCAAATCGCTTGACCTATATAATTTTTGATCGAAAAATTGAGCGCGATTTTTGAGACATCCGATGTGTGAAGAAAGACGAAAAGGATGAAACGATACAAAGACTGTTCGGTGTGCAGAAAACAGAACGTCAGTTTGAACATGGCAATTGCAGGAAGTCCCCTTTCCTGTCCACCATATATATTTATATATGTATATATCGGTCTTTGTATACATACAGCTATAGAGGGAACACAGCAAGACATCTTTATGACTTTCGAAAGAGCTCATTTCTCTTTCTCTCTGCTGTGGTGTGCAGTGCCTTCGTTTTCTTACTTGTCCCCCTTTATTTTATTTTACGTTTTTTTCTCTCCTCTGCTCCCTTTTTCACGACGACGAATTTCGAGCCGAGAACCGCCTCGCAATAAAGCAATCTCGAGACGAGAGAGAACGAAGCCTCGCTACCCTCGACCAGCGAGGCAAATGAATGGAAGATGTTCTTGCACTGGACACGACAGACTAAATTACTCACGGAGAGGTCAAAGTTTTATTGCTCTCAGGACCTTTCCCTGCACTTACTCCAACCGCACCCACAGCTGCACTATTTCAGGCTCTTATTCTTCATAGTCTCCCTCTGTCTCACTCTCACACCGTTAAGTCTCTTTACCACCCGCAATTATTCCCTAACAAAAACCCCGAACTGTCCACCGGTATAGAATTTTTTTTTTTCCCCAACCAGAATTAACGATTCCGAGGACTTTTGTGCTATGCTGGTCGATAGAGGCTTACTAAAACTGTCCAAGTTTATAAATTGATGAATTGGTAGCGTACCTACTCTTGAACCCATTTTACACGATATTCAAGGTCACAGTTATATTACAAGCTCGAATTACATGGAAAATTTCACATCCACAGGCTTTGCGAATCCTAAGAAATTCCATTAACCCTTAATAATCACACCTCCAGGCTGTGACGTAAAATTTATCAACCCTACTCACTTTGGAAGACGATCAATAGATGAAAAATCGTAAAAAAAATAAAATAAACATACTTCAATGTATTTTCAACCCTCGAATAACGACCATGATGATTGTATTTAATTCGTGCAATTTTCAATAAGAAAAAAATGTCGAAAAAAAAAAATTCTGCAAAAATGACTTTTACGAAAAATGGTGCAGAAAATGTAATTTGCAATTTAGAGAAAAAAAAATCGTTTCATGAGTCTGAAATAGCATGCTTTCAGATGGGACTGGTTAGATTAGCGACCGTTCCAAAAAGTATTCCCCAGGTTATACACCGTCCGCTTCCTACTGCTTCCAAAACTGAACTAACAGACCCTTTTAAATAATAACGACAAGGGTTCCTACTAGGAGGTTCAAACCCCCGATAAAGGGTGTCATAAGTCTCATTTTCCCAAAATTTCTATTACGTATCGTCGGTCGAAAGCGGTTGGGGTAAAATTAACCTCATGTGACCATTAAGGGTTAATCTCGCAATTCCTTTTCAACGTGATTTTCTTTGTTTCTTTGTAATTATTGTTTTTAAATTTCGTATTGGAATATTTTGTCCAACAAATTCCATTAATTTGATCTTATTTCTTACTTCTTGTTTCGACTTGTTTCCTTATTACGCAGCGAGTCGCTTTTACGTGTTATTATTCCATTGCTCGCTAAATGTTTAGTGTGCCAGGGCAAAGGATCAGCTGCTTTCTTTTATTCCGTCTCTTTCTCGTTGTCGTGTACATTTGGCATTTGGCGGTTATTTGGCTGTCCCAGTAAATAATTGCATCGTTCTTCGAAGCCTTTTGAATGAGAGATGAAGAAAAACATTGAAGAGATAAGCTCGTGGAGAATAGCAGTGCCAGGGTCTTTCTTATTTTTATTTATTTCTTCATGAGATGCACCGGTCCGGCTGGAGTCGAGCGCAAGACTTGCCGTTTTCTCGTGTTGGTAAAAAGAAAGTAAAGAGGGTTGAGAAACGAGGAAGGGAATGAGAGTTGGGAATTGTTTTGAGGCGCTCGGCTTCGTAGCTCCGGTTCGTACGCCAAAGAGAAACACAACATATGCTAATAACTGAGTTTTCATTCGACCGTCAAATATTTTACATGCAAATTATTGATTTTGAAAAAAGTATCGAAAAAAATGAAAATACTCCAACAAACCTTACGGAAAACACCATGGGAATGAATAATAATAGAAGAAAAAAAATTGCTGAATTGTAATTTTAAAAAATACTAAGGAGATACGCTGTTCACGAAAGTATAATTTGTCGCGTAGCGGACTTTGAGCGAGCTTGAATATCTCTGGGTGGCCAACGGTCGTGCTATCGTGGGTTTCTCGAATGCGTTGCAAAGAGAGAAAGAGCCACGAAGGTCGCGCTGGAGAGAGAGAGAGAGAGAGAGAGAGAGAGAGAGGGAGCGAGTGAGAACGAAAAGAGCTGGAGTGGAGGAACGGTGGACGTGTGTTTTGGCCGCGAGAGGCGAAAGTCTGGGACACGAGGTAGGATATATTTGCACGACGCTTCGCTCAGGGGTAAAAGTTTTAGAGTGGGATTCGCGAGGGGCGAGAGGGGAGGGCCGGGGGGGGGGGGGAGAAAGATAGGAGTCGCCGGGTTAGACGATACGTTGGTAGAGTGACGGGGATAGGAATGAAAGCGGGTTCGCGCGAACACGAAGAAGCGAGAGAGCGCTATGACAGAGTGGACGGAGCGCGAGGGGTTTAGAGGAGGAAGGGGAACGCCTGTGCCACGAGTCGAGCGAGCGGTGGGGGAATTGGGTGTCAGCTGCGGGACGCAGGAAATTTCGCGCTGGAGAGAGAAAGAGTGGGGCTTGTGAGGGAGAAGAGTTTCTGCGAGAGAGAAACGAGTAGCCGAGTTGAGAATCGAGTAGAGCTGAGTCATAGCGCTGTTGCCAGCGGCTCTGCGCGTATTTACGCTTTCGTGGCTCTCCTCCGGCGGAGCAGCCTACGTTCTCCGTATGTATGTGTCTGGACGTGCTTCCCTGTCTCTCTCACACTCATTCTTCGATCGACGCATCCCTCTATCTTTTTCATCCTCATTTTATACGTTTTTTTTTTCTTTTCGTTATTTTTCCCCTCTCTTTCTGAGTCATATAGCCTGGTAATAACGCTCGCGATCTCGAGAGTCAGAAGAACGCAGGCAAAGAGAGAGAGAGAGAGTGGATATAATCCTACTGGCCATTTTCTTCGTCTTCCTTTATCGTTCTTCCTGTTGTATGAGAGATGGCGGTTGAGGGCACGGGCATATCGAGGATTTTGCGGTACCGCGACCTTTCTCGCTTCATCATCTTTCTCTCTCTCTCTCCCTCGCTCTCCCATTAACTCTCTCTCTTTGCTCGCAGAACGATTCCTTTATACACTCGTCCACGCTGAAATTACAATAACAACAATAATAACCACGATAATGGGAGCTAAAAAAAAACATGAAAAAATTCGAGATCGACCGGAGCGTTTTCTTTTCTTCTCTCTATCTTCTCCAGGCTCCCTTATTCCTTCGTTTCCCGCCTTTTTCTTCGACATTATTTTTTAGTATTTTTCTCCCCGGGCTGCGATATATTTGCCGGAAATTTTGTCCCCAGCTCGGGCTCCCTTTCTCCCGAGACATTATTAGGCCTTTGAGATAGTTTTCTGTGCCATGCGAACGTTATCACAATTTTCTTGACAACGGATTAAGAAAACGTATTAAAAATGGATTATGAAACTCGTTGAGGTTCACAATGCTCAGTTTTCCACTTTCAAGATTCCCTGCTACGTCTATAGAAACTGTCAAGCACTTTTAAAAAAATATTTTTATTAATATTAAAAAGATACAGTTCTGCCATTTTCTTTAATTCTCGTTTTTATCGAGCGGAGCCGCGTTCCCCTCATTCTTTTTTGTTTTCCGGCTCGTGGACCACGTCAATGTTCCTTCTCCGCGTTTTTATACACACAAATATATATTTGTCCGTGTATTATGTACGCGTACGTAGTGATTTTATTTTATGCATGAAACGGTGCAGTCAGCGAGTTGAGAAAGAAAAAGAAATGGGCCTGGAGAATATCGAGGAACAAAAGCAACATCTCTCTCTCTCTGTTCTTTTATTTCTACAACATCATGACTGCTCAAGAAGGAGTAAGAGGGAGGGGCTCCTCGAAACGTCCAGTGTACAGTCATCTTGCGACGTTGAGAAGGAAAAAAAGGCCAGGAAAAGAACGAAAGCGAGAGAATGAGAGAGAGAGAGAGGGACGAAAGAGCCAGTTGCCTCGTTTTTTGCATTGTTATGTTTTTTGTGCCCTCCACTCCGCATCCCCCACTTTCTTTTCGCCGATGTCTTCGCAGAATTGTGGAACGCGGACGATCTCGCGTTCGCTCGAACATCTTAACCGTTTTTTCTTCTTTATTGTTATTATTTATTTTTATTATTATCGTGACAGAGACGTAAACAAAAATGGAGTTCTCGTGTTGCCATTATCATTGCCAAGAATATATCGGGCAGTACAGTTTTTATCGGGTGTCCCAAAAGTCGATTTTTCAATTGCACAAATCGTGTACGTGGAGTTCTCGACGCCCGAGAGTTGAGAGCCGAGTAGGGCACGTTCGCTCTGCTAACTGATCGATTCCGTGCATTCGTATTTACCACTCAATCGATACAAGTTTTCGTCAAGAGCATATATTCGCCTGAGAACGTCAAAAATCCGATTTACCATAAACATTTTATTCTCACAGTCTCAATTTAAAAACTTTTTGCCCTGATCCAGAAAATACATAAAATTTATTTATTAAGAAATAAAACGATTGACGTATTTGTTATAAATTTCAATGCAACTTTTTCAACACCCTTTGCATATCCTCCAAGAGATTAGCACGAAACATAGGCACATAGCGTGATGTATGTGTATGCCTCGTGAGCCTCGTGTTTGGACGACGTGTTACTGTTATGCGTACTACCGTAACCTCCATGAGTTTATGCTCGAAGATTCTTTTTCTCTGTCTATTTCGCTTCTCGATCTTCTCCTCCCCTTCGGACCTTCGCCCTCTCTCTCACTCTCTCTCTCCCTCTTTCGCTCTCGCGGTTTTCCTCGTCTCGCCAATGTATTGATTTCCTTGCACACACACCCTCTCTCTCTCTCTCTCTCTCTCTCTCTCACACACACACACACACACACAGCCACACACGCTTCTCCTACTTCTCTCCACCTCCGATTTCAAACGTGCGGAAGGACAAACGATCCTATGCCGGCGTACGTGTATACCTCGTTGCTTTTTCGAATACACAACGCCGAAGAAATTTCGTCGTACACTCTCAAGATGTACGACGAACAACACACACACACACACACACACATACACACAGCGGTTTATAAATGCGGAGGCTACATTCATTGTAATATAAATTTCACGGAATTCGTGTTTGCTCGATATATTTATATATCGTGGGAGAAATTTGAATAAATAAATTGAAATTTAAATGAGAATTTTGAGGGAATCTAAAGTATAGATTTGCATGGAAAAAAATGAGGATGAAATGTTTTTCGTGTTTGGTTTGTTTTTTCTCGACTTTTTCTGCTCTTATTGTTGTTTTAGATTTTTAATACTTTTCTTTCGTTTTTCCTGTGGAATGTTACGATGTCTACGTGAACGTTGATCGTCTACCCCGATCGTCGCAACGGGGGCGTCGTCGTCGTCGACATCTCAACGCCCTTTACCGAGGTCGAGCCTCGAGCGCGCGCGCACACACACACACACGCAAAAACACCCTCTCACGCTCGCTCGCTCTTGTACGTAGTACGTGGGTCACGTAACCCCATCTTCTCCCTCGCCCCGTTTCTCTTAGCCGCCCCTGCAACTAACTCTGATAGTCTCCTAGCAAACACAGCTCAATGTTGATGCAAACTACGCACTCACACAAAATCGAATCACCGGAACTCGTACACACCTTTTTGCAATGTGCATGTCCACATGTCCGACGTTTTCACGATCTTTATCGGCTTTCTTCAAACGGGGCGAAAATATCTTTCTTATTTTTCACGTTTCGAAATTGACACGTACCAAGCATATACGCAATTCCATTGAAAAACTAATTCGAAAAAATTCAGCCATTTTTTTATTAACCGTTGTTTTATTTTTTTCAGAGAAAAACGATCGCGCAAAATTTTTTTGAAAAAATTCCATTAAATTCATTGAATTTTATTGCATTTGAGAAAAAATTGTCGCCCTCCTTTCCGTCGTAGTTTCGCAGGATTTTTCAGGACCATGTACAAAATTTGACTATTTTGGTCATCTGGTGTTTTTACCATTGAAAAACCTGATGGTCATTGTTGTTAACACTTCGTCCGTAAACCTGGGTCATTCATGTCCGGAGAAATACGACGGATCGGTCCATTTATTGGATCAAAAATGGATGAAAAAATTAATATTTCTACAATTTTATAATTGAAATTCCAAGTTGAAGATTTCGAACAGTAGCTTGCATTTTTTCAGAATTCTTGGGATAATGTTGAAGTTTGCATCGTTGGAATGCAACGAAATTTTGTTATTTTCTCAGTAGAGCTCATAATTATTATTCAATATTTGATCTGGACAATAAAACGATTTTCTTTTGCGACCTAAAAACTCAATCGACACGAAAAATTGGCATGATTTTCGAAATTCAATAAATAATAAATATACAAAATAATTTTCGTTGAATCTCAACGTTGCAAACTTCAGAGTCATATTTTTGGAATGTTATAACCGGCTGAAAGAACGGTGTGTTCAGGTTTACAGACGAAGTGTTAATAAAATAGTGATTTGATAATTAATCAATCGTACGAAAATTGGTGGGAAACTACCAAAGTGCCAGTATGTGACTGAAACAATTAAAATAGAAGCTCCGAATAAGCACTGAACCGTGAACGAAAATGTCGATAAGTTATTGATTTAAGCACATCGTGAAATTCATATTTTCTTTAATGGAACTTGCGTCACGATGATGGCAATGATAATTAAAGAAGGAATAACAAACCCATAAAACGATAATACGCGCAGATTGTACGTATGAGCGCGTGGACCATGCCACGAGGCCTCAACTATAAATCTTGATCCGGTCGTCCTCACCCTGAGTTGCGTAACGAATGGCAAAGAAGCTCTTGCCGAGGACGACACGTTCTTTTTCAATTTTTTCCATTTTTGTCCGCTTCTCGTCTTGTTTTTTTCCTTACTCTTTTCGCATTCATTATTTCGTGATAATCCTCGTCTCGCTCGGGTGTTTTGCTTCTTCGAAACTGTTTACGGCCTCGCCTTCACGAGGCGGGCACCTGTACATCGCCAGCGTTCGCATGGCAAATTATTTTTTTTTCTTTTTTTCACCCGTTGATTAAAATGGGCGTAGAATTATTGTGTTTGCTGGAGAATAACAAACGAGGCATTTGTTTGAGAAAAAATTGATGCATCGTTGGAAAAACGGGCAAATTCTCGAGGCAAAAAAAAAACTACGCTCGCTGTTACGTATATCGGATGGGATGTGTGTGTGTGTGTGTGTGCGTTGGAAAAGGCGAAAGACCGTCCGAAGGGAAAGACGATTGGAAAGAGAAGCGCGCTCGGCTCTGACCTAGAGACTCCCTTGGTTTATGGGGACTCGGAGCTAATGCCTCCTCATAAAGCGAGTTGGGAGCGAGAGAGAGAAAGAGAAGAGAAAAGATGGGAATACACACTCTCTGTGTATACGCGACGGCACGTTTCGCGAACTCCGTTGGTTCTCTCTCTCTCTCTCTCTCGTTGTGCCATAAGCCAGCGTGGAGGTGCGTCATGCATCGAGAGCCCGGGAGCGAGTCTGCCCGAGTAAAATTCCTCGACTAGCTCTTCTCCCCTCTCCCCTGACTCGCGGCTTTTAGCTCCGAAAGAAAGACAGAGACTCGTACACACACACACACCATTTCGAGGCGATAAAGCATTAAGAGAAAGAGGGTGAGAGACATTGCGAGCGAAAGAGAGACAAATACGAGATAAAACGAGAATGAGATGGGAGAGAAAAAGACGAGAGAACTACGGGACGGTTGACGGCTCGCTCGCCAGCGAGAGCAGCGAGCTAGCCACCGTGGCACTTTGCTCCTTCCTTTCCCCCACTCCTTGGCCTCTCCCCACTTCCTCAATGTTTCTCCTTCTCCTCGTATCCTCATGCTACTTATTCCTCGCTCTCTCCCTCTCAAACCTTATTCTCGTTCTCCCCACTCCGCGGATCGTTGCCAAGAGGGGAAAGCTCGGCAGAGCGCGTGCGCCGAAAGCTCGCGCTACGACGTTACAGCGATAAACAGCAAAAGGCGTTCGTCACGGACTCTCTGTGTGTGCACCTTTTCGAGCGTATCTTTATTTCTTTCCATTTGTTTTTTTATTTATTCCTTTCCATCACAAGAGGCATCGAGAATTTGCTTGCTCTAACGTATATATACCATTTGTGCATTCCATTGTACGAGTATGATCAATCGGGACGGAGAAATCTACAGGATTTATGCGGGACAAGGATGGCATGATCGCTCCAACAAAACAAATATCAATTCTCTCCACAACACTTCGTGCCTCTGCTCTCTCTCTCTCTCTCTCTCTCTCTTTTTCTATTTTTCGTTTCTCATTATGTTTATCATCGGACAATTCAAGTCGAAGAACTTTTCTGTCCATCTCCGCTCGGTCTACCCTCACTTTATTCCTTCCGACCATTACATAGACTTTCGATCCTTCATTTCTCTATCAAAATACAAAAACGACATCGATTTTCGTTTCGCAGAGTTCTTGGCTGGAATTCCATCCACTATTTGCCTCAAATCTTATTTATTCTAATTCTCATCATTATTTTTTGTGTTGAACATTAAATTTTAATCTCACTGAAAAAAAAAAAAATCACACACACACGGAACACGTGTATTGACGTTTTGAAAATTTTATTTTTCTCGTTCGATCGATCGAACGATGCACCGGATATTAAAACAATAAATCAAACTGTTTTCCAAGTCTTGAAGAATTCCCAACGGGATTCGGTAAATTGAGAACAAGCACAGTGCGCAGTAGAAATCTGTCGCTACGCGTCGAGCAGGGACGTTCGTGCAGTCGCCATTTCGTGCTTCACAAGACTGCCCTCGGTTTTCGTACGTAACGCCGCGCCCCGTCTCTCTCTCTCTCTCTCTCTCTCTCTCTCTCCAACGAAATGCTCCAAAGTCCCGCGCATTTGTTTCTCGTTTCCAACAAAAAAACAACAATATGACGCAACCGAATCATCCAACCAAGAGCATGGAACGCCAAAAGTGGCATTTTTATCAACAGCCGTTTCGTCGAGCTCGACCGCACCCAAAAAAGGCGAGCCAGGGTATTTTTACCTCCGAAAAATCCCCAGACAACGAACCATCTCCCATTTATTTTGCAACTAGATAATTATCCCTAAGTGTTGATTTATTTGTGGTAATACTTTTGACGAACGAGACATTTTTTCACTTTTTGCATGAAATTTATATTTTTCCAGCAAACTGTGCGACAAATCCGCAAACATATGGTGCTCTCAGAATTCCTCAATATTTTAGTCTCTTTCTATTTTGCATCTAGCTCGAAAAACTCGAGAATGGCTACACGTTCAAACGGAAACTCGCTACGTTTCGTTCGGTTCCCAAAAAAAAAAAAAAAAAGAAAAAATAATTTATAATCTCGGTACAGCAACGACCGGAGCGTGAGAAGGAGAACGAAGCGGAAAGAAGTAATTCCCAAAATTGAAGCGTCGAAACGTCGGAACGGAAAGAAAACGTCGCTGAGAGTAATTTTTTGCTTTTGCGCTTTGAGTTTGTTTGGTCGTTTTTTTTTGTTTTCTTCGCTGCAACTTAACGAAGAGAGTTTCAAGTGAAAATGCGTGCAACTCGCGCGAGAAGAGACAGGCGACTCCCTGGGAACGATTCAGGCTCCACGGGTCTCTGCGCCTGCGTTTATATTCGTTCCTTGCCGTCAACCAATCCACGCGCTTTTTCTCCCACCTGCTGCGAGCATCGTTCGAGGCTTCTCCTACAGCGCTTATCCCACTCGCGGAGCCACCGAAGAAACGTCTTACGCTCTCGTGTCGTTCGGAACACGCGAATTGAGCTCAACTGTCGTTTCTCTTTATTTTTTCAATCCCCACTCTTCCCCGGACTATCCCTACCGCCGTTTGGCCCCTCAACAATTTCGCTATTCTCCTCGTACCTCTTCTCTCTTTTTTTACTCGTGTATATATACGCTTTTTTATACTCGTTTTTTTCTCCATATTCTATACTCTTTTCCATCCCCGTCTTTCTCTCACCGGGGCTTTCATACTTGCCCCGCCGTTCCCCGTCAGCTGCCGCTCCCTCTGACTCAACCGAGCCGCCCTGAGAACCGTCACGGCTTCCCCCTCGCAAAAAAACATCCGAGAGGGCTTTTATATCTGCGTAAATGCGAACGCAGAGAAAGAGAAAGATGGACGAGGAAGTTTCGATCGAGCTCTCTCGCCTGTGCAACCGCCGCCGCCCCCACTCGTTCCTCTTTCCATGCCATACATTTCTCCATTTTTTTTCTCCTCCTTCTCATCCTCCGTATTTTTCTCCCGCCTTTTCTCTCTCTCGCTCCCTCCCTCGCTCACTTCCTTTTTCCTTGATTTAATTTCGCACGCTCGTGTCCGGTATTACGCGAAAAGCCCCGGCGCCCATGAGGACTTTCGGAATCCCCGAACTACGCTTCTTCTCTTTATTTCTTCCTCTTTCTCTCTCACTCCATGCTCTTTATTCTCTTTATACTCTTTCTATATCCATACGAATTTTCTCCCACTACTGTCACTGTTATTCCTTCATTTATCTCTTTCTCTCTTTCTCTTATTTCTCAGCTTCGTCCTATTCTACCTCGTTATACATCCCGACGAACCAACAAGATACCAATTTCCCTTGCGCACCGTTCTTCGGGCTCTACCAACCAAAACTAAGGCGTTGCCATGCGGGAGCCCTCTTTTCTTCTGGCCCTCGACGTTTCACCGCAGCCAACACTCGCCGAAACTCCCCATCTTATTCCTTCTCTCTCTCTCTCTCTCTCTTTTTATTTTCATGTTTATTATTATTTTTACTGTTCAAATTATTCTTTGTTACTTCTTATAATTTTTTGTACTTTTCATCCTCATTGTATTTTTATTGTTACCATTTGTCCTACGGATTAATCCACGGCATAAAAATATATATCAATCACAATCAATCAATCCCTCTTTCTCTCTCTCTCTCTCTTTCTCTCTCTTTCTCTCTCTCGCACTCATTCCTTCGTGTCCTTATTATGATATTCTATTCCATTTTAATTTATATACGTCAATTGCGTTTAATGTTGAATGAATGGATTAGAAGAGCTCAATCATTTTTATTCCTCTATGCTCGGCTCGTTTTATTGAGCGTCGTTGTAAAGAAAAGCGCGACTTCCAGTATCAGACTGAAAAACATGGGATACTTTTTGAACCGACGACAGAATTACCACGAGGTTATGCCCTTGAGTGTTTTAAACTCGAAGAACCGTTCCATCATTTGCTTTATCGCTACTTTCAGGGACTTTCCGAGTTGCGTATCATCCTTAATTAGCTTTTTATCGCCAGATTACACTCGATAATGATTTTAGGTAGGAATTTGGAAAATTTACGAAATATGAAAATATTTTGGGATTATAACAAGTTTGGGCTATTGAAAGTTTTTTTTCTTCGCCCAAAGTATACTCGAATGGTTGCTGAGAACGGTCGTTCAAATTCCCTTAAAATTACTATTTGTTCGTCTATTAATGGCAACGAGACGATTTTTAGCGATTCGGGAATTTCCGTCGATCCCTTCTGTCGTCCCTATGTGTATGGAAAATCCCAGAGTCTGCTGTAGCTCGTCAGTCTTTTTCTCGTTGAAAACTTATCGCCAAATAGTAAAATTAAAAATACACAATTATGCATTAAATTTTAAAACCTTTCTTGAGTCTAATTGAGTCGATGTTGCAACTAATTGTTCCAAGTCTGGGGAAAAGTTTTTAGGAAATGCATCTTGAGTGAGCAATTTGCAAATTTCAATTTGCAACGTTTTTTGTATATTTCCATTTAAATTATACAATCTCGACAACTTTTCTAGAAAGTAAAGAGCAGGTAAAGACTTATACACAATATCTTACAAAATTTGCAGAAATTAGAGTGGTTGGACGGTTTTTCAAAAAACTCAGATTTTCGTAAAATTCGAAAAATCATAAAATTTAAACCGTTCGACCGATATTTCCCAAATTCAATATCAACCTTCCTATTACGATACTCTATTTATTAAAAAAAAAATTTGTAACAAATCTTGAAATTCGCGGAAGTCAGAGCGTCGACAGCCTTTTTTTGAAAATTTCAAAATGCCGTAGAATTTGTATTTTTCTAGCAATTCCAACAAAATTCTCAGAGAATGAACATCTCGTATAGATTAACATCTGTGCAAAAGGGGAGCCCTGTAGCTCAAACCGTTCTCGAGTCATAAACGTTTGAATTTTACAGTGCCAAAACATACACACACACACACACATGCGGACATTTTTTCTAGATGTGATTTTTCGATGTTTTGGGACATTTTAAGCACATTGACAACTGGAAGAAAAAAAAAATTCACCGTAACATAGCTTGCTCTATGAGGAAGCAAAATTGCCAGTAAATGAAACACAACGGCGGTTAGTCCCCCTTGATGGTGTAAAGTTTTCGATCAGACTCTCGATTGAAACTTGATCAAAGTTTGGCCATGGAGATTTGTAAAGTTGTAACAATGTTACATTAAAACACGCGAATAACGATGAAAATAAATTGTTTTGCAGGTATGGACGCGTGCAGAGCGTCAAATTGTTGCCACGGGGCGAAGAATGCCCCGTGGACGGAGGTTCAGGTGGCTCGACAGGCGAGGGAAGCGAGGTCGGCGGTACAGGCGTTGGTTCGGGATCTGTCGGCGGTGGAGTCTCGACGATCACCGGGAGTGCATCAGCGACGGTTGCCTTCATGGATATCAAGTCCGCAGCGAAGGCACACGCGACCGAGCACACACTCGACGAGAGAGCACTCACGACACAATACTACGAGCCACAGCATCTTCAGCATAGATTTCCCGCCCACGGGTAAGATGTCCTTGTTTTTTTTTTCTCATTCCAATTCTCCGCGTCAATCTACATTTTTGGAGCTCAAACTAAATTTCATTATTTCCGTAATTAAGGACGTTGTATGCAAAATTTTCTATCGATAGAATTCCTTTAAATTTGCACCACACTAAGAGAATCGTGATATCTAATAGCTCGCGCAATTTTAAGAGGATTCATCATGTAGAAGTCGAAATATTTATTTATAAAAATCACAATTTTCAGAAGTTTCTCATAAGAGCGTGTGTTAAAAGTTGCAATTTTCAACATTAAATATTTCGATTTCTAAATGGTGAAGCCTCTTAAAACTTTGCACACACTTTTGTGTACCATCGAAGAAGCTTTATTTAGTTTTTCAAAAAAATCGGTCGTGAAAGTTTTTCGAAATTTTGTTTATTATACAACAAATACCGATTGCCTCGGACAATCTTGAATTTGGAGTATGTTGTTCTTTAGTAAATTTGTAACAACTTTTTTTTAATAAACTTAGGCTCGCGAACCATTTTGTATGTAAGAAAAACTTAAAACAAAAATTGAGATTTCACCGTTGCCATACAACGTCCTTGAGAGATAAAAAAAAAAACATTCAACTACCAGCCCCGCGTTTACCGAAAAATAATAATTAATAAATCGGAAAATATTCGAGCCTCTTGAAATTCGACTTGTCCAAATGCACGCGATGGTATTTTGCTATTTTGCATTTTTATGTGACGACATTTATTTATCACGAGTAGCGCGACCAAGTACTGCGAATTTTCCATCCTCCATGCACTTCCCACAGTAATTTCCAGCCCCACACACAATAAAACCCACAAAATCTTTATTCTTAAGGATCGTGCATTACAGTGAGTGTAAACGTAAAGCGATAAAACTAAAATAAACGCAGTGACTAACATGCTTGTGCTATTAAAAAAATGTGTCGAGTGCGAGGGACGTGCACAATCAATCGGAATAACGTGGATTATCTTCGTCAAGACTATCAACGAACCAATGGATATGCAGTGTTGGAATACAGTGATTTGGATTACAAACTAAAATAACAACGTTCAGTGGCATAAATATATTCGTACTGTGTTCAAAGAACGTGATTTTCTTCGCGCGTGGATGCGGAAACGATTCAATTGTTCATTTTGTTTTGTTGCCTTTTCTCTTGTCATTTTTTCTTTCGATTATTATTCTTGTGGCAAGTACGACAAAGTGCGAGGTAAGTGTTTCGCACCTGATCCGTTCCCAGACCAACCAACCAAGTTTTATCTCTCTTTCCTTCTTATCCTCCTCCTTCTCCTTATTCTTTTTCGCCGTACTCGTCGTCTATTTTCTTTTTGCTCGTTGTTTCTTTTCGTCAGTACTCTCGTCCCATCGATCGCGAGAGGAGTTTTTTTTTTTTTTTTTTCGTTTTTTCGTCTTGAGGCCCAACGATAATCGATAGTTGCCTCGCGTGTTTGTCGCTTGACCGAATTCCCAATCGCCTCAGCCACAGTCTTACTTTTAGTTGGTTTTTTATCTTGTTTTTTTATTTTTATTTTTGTCCAATGATCAGCGCATTCCCCGCGCTCCGAGACTCCCCGAATATTTCTAAAAGCAACGTCTCCCTCGCATCCGCATTTTTCTACCATCTTCCGCGAAATTATAGGCTCGGCTACCGCACGGACGTACGAAAATTATTTGATCGTGACGCGTTCCTCCGCTGTTACAGCGACACTCGGCCATTCGCCAATTTATAGCCCACGCGATCAGGGCCTCTCGCTAAAACTCATGGAAATCGTACTGTTTCTTCGATTGAGCAACAATTCCGTTGCCGGGAATGGGAAAAAAATTCTATCGCGAATTACGGGTTTTTGGAAATTTTGGGATTTTTAACCCTTACTTGCCACATTGGGGTACAAACTACCCCACGCCTATTAAGGAGGTTAGCCACATACGACAATATGATAAGAATTTAATAATATTTGGTAATAACATTCTTTACCATCAAATACGATGACACAATTTTTTTCAAATTTTTCGTCTACATAGTTGCTGAATAATTGGAGTTTACAATGTGCAAAAGATATACCTATATATATATCTGAATCCTATGCTTATGCATGTAATTTCTAATGTTCAATTACTCGAAAACTATGTAGAAGAAAAATCTTTAAAAAATTTGTATATTCATATTTACTACTAAAGAATATACTCACCAAATTTCATTAAATTATAATCATTTCGAATTTTCCTATGTTTTTAACATAGCAACATGGTTGTGTGTAGCCACCCTCCTGGCTTTCTCGCCACGTGAGTGCGAGAGAGATAGCTGCAATTTTCGAAATTGAATATTTTCGATAGGATTTCACCAATTAAAAAAAGCCCCTGTCAGCGGATTTTTGCCATCGTCCCGTGTCGGCTGACAGAGCCTTTTTCTGATTAATCAAACGACAACGGAGAATTTTCATTTCGAAAATTCGAGGTAACTGCTCCATCACCTTAAGGAAAATAGTCGTTTTTCCACTTTTGTTGGTTTTAGCATTTTTTTTTAGTGTAGTTAAATTTAATTTTTGGCTATATAAAGTGGACAATCTTTTAAAAAAAAGATTTCAATATTTTCTACAACAATTTTCAAGTCGAAATGTTCAGTAGTTCATTTTTTATAATAATTTTTGTCACTGGAGTACAAATCTAGCCCATGGTGGCAAGTACGTAATTCTAAGAAGGTGTGGCAAGTAAGGGTTCAACTTTTACTCACGCATTTCATTTCTTTTCAACAATTTTCAAGATTTATCGTGCTTTTCGTGAAATAGTGTAATAAAAATTAAAAGAAACTGGATTCTCGTTCGCTCTAATCGTTGCGAAAAATTTATGCTCGCGTTACGAGACACTTTTGCCCGATAAACTCGCAATTTTTCAACGTGCTTTTACCTGATACTCGAGAATCTATACAGATAGCTCATCGCCGCCTCTATGACGACAAACATTATGTACGAATATCAATATTTCTTTATTATTCGATTCGGGGAATCATTCGCTGACAATGAAATGCCCCGACACGTATAGATTCTTGAGTCCAAGGTAACGACATTAATATGGCAGGACCATTTTCTTTCGTCTCGCATCCTCTTTTTTTTTTTTATGATGTTGAAGTTTGCAACGTTGGAATGCAACGAAATTCTGTTTTTTCTTCAGCAGAGCTCATAATCTTTTTTCAATATTTGGTCTGGACAATAAAACGAACTTCTCTTGCCACCCAAAAACTCAATCGACACGAAAAAATGGCATGATTTTCAAAATTCAATAAATAATTAATAGAAAATAGTATTTTTCGTTGAATCTCAACGTTGCAAACTTCAGGGTTATTTTCTTTTCATTTATTAATTTATTTCCGTTTTTTTCTCATTCGCACGAGTCTCATTGGATTTTTACAGTTTTTACGATACGCTCCTTATAATTTCGTTGTTGACTCTCGCGTTCTACGGTGGGACATGCATTTTTTTCTTCAATTTTTATCATTTTGCGAACGGAAATAGTCGGAGCTCTTTTTTTTTACGTGCATTCGAGACCTGCTCGAATTTTTCTCGGACCTGGAAACTAAATCTGTGAAACAAGTGATTTCATTTGAAAAACCAGAAAACGAAGATTTTTTTTTTCTTTCGTGTTTTCCAACGATGCCAACTCTCGTAATAAATACGGACAGTCATGTCGTTTCAATGTGTTCCGTATCGCATAAAATCGAATAGTTTCTATGTGCACGCACGTACGAAAGAGCGATTCACGTCCCTAACGTTGGTGCCCAGAAATTACATGCTTGAAAATACACTCCAGGCCGGCAAGGGGCGAGGGACGCGACAGGATAACGCTCTGCTCATTCTTTTTGTACTCACCGCGTCACCGGATGTCGCTCTTCATTTCAACCGTTTCCGCGAAATCGAGAATTCAGCCAGGACCGACTCAGTCGCGAACTACCGTTTGCGATTCGATCGAACAAACGAATGACGAGAAATACTCTTGAATTTTCTACCACTCTACGCCATTTTCAACCATGCAACAAACAAATCATCGTGCTCCAACGATTTTCTATAGTATTCTAGTTTTCAATAAACTCAATTTTTATTTGTTTTTGGAATTTGGATCGCAATCAGAATTATTCTTTATTCGCGGTATTTCAAGGACGTTGTATGGCGACGGTCAAATCTAAATCTTTGTTTTCAGTTTTTTTTCTTACATACGAAATGGTTTGCGAGCCCATGTTCATTAAAAAAAATTGTTACAAATTGACTACAGAATAACATACTCTAAATCCAAGATTGTCCGCGGTAATCTGTATTTGTTGTATAATAAACAAAATTTCGAAAAAATTTTACGAGCGTTTTTTTTTGAAAAACTAAATAAAGCTTCTTCGATGTTACACAAAAGTGTATGCAAAGTTTTAAGAGACTTCACCATTTAGAAATGGAAATATTTAATGTTGAAAATTGAAACTTTTAACACACGCTCTTTTGAGAAACTTCTGAAAATAGTGATTTTTATAAATGAATATCACTCTTCTCTTTGTGTGGTGCAAATTTAAAGGAATTCTATCGATAGCAAATTTTGCATACAACGTCCTTAATCTCGAGCGAGTGTCACAGATAAATTTGAAAAACTCAAGCAATTGGAGGAGAAAATGAAAAAATAAAATATGCGAAAAATTCTAAACGTTTTTGTTTTTTTTTTATTGGCAGTGAAAAACGAGTCGGTATTGAAAAAAAAAAAAAAAAAAAACAGTGGATCGTGGTACTGATGGAAGGTCAATTGTTTCAGAAGTTCGGAGGATCATGGATCCGTCGTTGGTGTCGGGGTCGTCGGGGTCGGGACGGTTGGGACAGGAGTCGGTGTCGGAGTTGCGGAAAGAGGGGTCAACGAGGTGTTCGAGCCAAGAGTGTCACACGGTAGTTTTTACGGTGGAGAGCGGGTTAATCGGGTTGTCGAACACTCGACGGATCCCTCGGGCGTCGACCCTGGGGGTTACATACCACGCGGAAGACCAACACCGGTCGGCCCTTATCACGTGACATCGACCAGGGCGAGGGATCGGCTTTACCCGAGGACAGGGCCCTATGCTACGGGACCGCCACCCCCGCCTCATCTAGAACGTCATCGTGCCAGTATACCACCATCCTCGTGGTCCACTTACGAACCTGCCTCATCGAGATACGCCCCGGTACCACCGCCACCAACCCCCGCAAACGCTGACGCTTATCAAGAGGAATCCAGTGGTCAGTATTATCAATCCTTTCTATTTTTTATCATCCCATATTCCATCTCAAAAGAAAGAAAGATAAGAATTGATAAATTTTGGTAAATATATTCCTTAAAGAGCCTGGCTACACACAACAATGTTGCCATGTTAAAAGCATAGAAACATTCGAAATGATTAGAATTTAATGAAATTTGGTGAGTATATTATTTAGTAGTAAATATGAATATACAAATTTTTTAAGATTTTTCTTCTACATAGTTTTCGAGTTATTGAACACTAGAAATTACATGCATAAGCATAGGATTCAGATATATATATAGGTATATCTTTTCCACATTGTAAACTCCAATTATTCGACAACTATGTAGACGAAAAATTTGAAAGGAATTGTGTCATCGTATTTGATGCTAAGGAATGCTATCACCAAATTTTATTAAATTCTTATCATATTAACGTGTGTAGCCAACCTCCTTAATAATATATATGACAATACAATTTTTTTTAGATTTTTCCGCCACGTAGTACTCGAGTTATTGAACGCCAAAGTTCACGTGTATAAGCATAGAGTTTACATATATACAGGGATGCATCTCGTGCATAAGAAGTTCGATTTAACTCTCAATTATTCGATAACCATGTGGTAAAAAAATTTGGAAAAAATTTGTGTTTCTATACTTGATGACAAAGAATGTTATCACAAAATTTTATCAAATTCAGATTATTTTGATTTCGTCATCCAACCTCCTTAAGCTTTTCCACCAAGGTAAAGGCTTCGAGGTCGAAACGATACGTGCTCAACAACAACAAAAACACGATCAATTATTTCGTCAAATACGCACAAACTGGAATTTTCTGCCTGTGAAGAGAATTTTTGCATTTTAAACATTCCTGCGCAAATTTTCGTCTTGCCAACAACATATTTTGCTAATAGTCTTTGCAGAAAATAAACATGAATTTTTTTAACATCTGAAAATATAAAGCTGACTGTGTTAAAAAAAATTATCCGACTCTTTTGACAAAATGACGAATTTCGAACGTGGCTTATAAATAGGAAAGGAAAACGGTACTTTCTAGGTCATAGAGAAATTATGAAAACCCTTAATCCGTTGTATTAAGTAAATTCTACGAATAAACGAATTTAAGAATAAATTGCAATGTTTGAAAAATGCATAATAATTTGTACTTTGAAAATTGATACAGTCGGAGGTGGGAGTGGAAACAGCGGCGGTGGTTTAGGAAGCGGAAGTGCGGGTGTCGGTGGTACGCTAAGACAGCACAAAAAACAGAGAAGAAAATCGCGAAGCGGAAGCAGTTCGCCGAGTGGATCGAGTCGATCGGGAAGCAGCAGCAGCAGAAGCAGTCGAAGCGGTTCCTCGGGTGGGAGCACCTCGGGTGGTAGCAGCTCACCCGGAAGTTCTCCGCACAGGGCTGCGAACGCGGCGGTTACGGAAGATCGTCGACCGCTCGCTATATGCGTAAGAAACTTGCCAGCTCGTAGCAGCGATACTTCCCTTAAGGATGGCCTCTTTCACGAGTATAAAAAACACGGCAAAGTCACGTGGGTCAAGGTCGTTGGTGCTGCCGGCGATCGTTACGCCCTTGTGTGCTTCAAAAAACCCGAGGATGTTGAGAAAGCCCTCGAAGTATCCCACGACAAATTATTCTTCGGTTGTAAAATCGAAGTTGCCCCTTATCAGGGCTACGACGTTGAGGACAACGAGTTCAGGCCTTACGAAGCCGAACTCGACGAATATCATCCGAAAGCCACGAGAACTTTGTTCATCGGTAATCTCGAGAAGGACGTCACAGCATCCGAGCTCAGAAAGCATTTTGAACCCTTCGGAGAAATAATCGTGCGTACTCTTCGTATTTCTTTTTTTGTTTGCTTAAAAAATCAATTACGATTTATTTACAAATAAACGTATCAATCGCCTCCTGCACAATATTTCCACTAAACGATTTTTGTTTTATTTTTAGGAAATTGACATTAAAAAACAAGGAGCTGTGTCGAGTTACGCTTTTTGCCAATACTCGGATATCGGTAGCGTCGTTAAAGCCATGCGGTCAATGGATGGCGAACATCTTGGCTCGAATCGCATTAAGCTTGGCTTTGGAAAGTCCATGCCAACGTCTTGCGTGTGGGTCGATGGTATTGGAGGTAAGAGACTAATATCTCATTAAATAAACAGTGATTTTGACAGTAAGCAATTAGCTTTGCTCGGTCGTACCTTTATCGTCGATAATGTATTTTTGTAATTATTGATTTTAAAAAATATGCAAGAATACATTTCGATGAAATAAAGATTCGACTATGTTGCAAACGCGATTGCCTTCGGGTAGGAAATAAATAGTAATAATAATAAACTTTGTTCAATTGCGTTCGTTGACTGTATGTTTTTTTCTCTTTTTCTCTCTCTCTCTCTCTCTCTCTCTCTCTCTCTCTCTCTCTTTCTCTCTCCGTGTTACCCTCGTAGATTGCGTGTCGGAGAAATATATAAACATGCAGTTTCACCAGTTCGGTCCGATCACGCAAGTGGTGGTCGACCGTGAGCGGGGTCACGCACTCGTGTTTTTCGAGCAGATAAGCTGCGCCCAAGCGGCCGTTAAGGAGATGCGGGGAGCGGCGCTGCGCGGACGACGTTTGCAGGTTGACTTTGCTTCGAGAGAATGCCAGGAAACGTTTTACGAACATCTCGAGCGGCAGGGTGTTACCGGTGAGAAACCTTGGGACACGAGACCATCGCCGGCTGCGACGTTCGACGTGGCGTGAGTAGAAACAGAAAAAAACAAACAAGATTTATTATTTGAGCCTAAAATTTGATTAATCCCCCGATTTGTCGGGTTGTAACTTTTTATTTATTCGTTTGTTTTGTTTTTGTTTATTTATCGGTAAAGGAGAGAACGGAGCTTCGAGTCGGCAGTGACGGTTCCGAACGCGGGCAGTCGGTTCACGCGTTACGAGACGCCACCCCGAGCCAGGACCGCGAGCTATTCTCGCACACCAGGCGGAGGTAGCACTCCAGGTGCTAGTCCCGCTCATCCAACCGCTATGTCGCGGAGTAGTAGACGCTCTTATCAGACCGATGCGTATTACGAGGGTGATTACAGCGCCGAGCCAACGCCGAGAAGGTACGCTGGTACCAGCTCTACGTGCAATACGAAAAACTCCTCCTCGTCTAACGACACTACGTCTATCGCGAGTCCCCTCGTCAACGATCCGTTTCGTCATCTATATTCTTCTCGGTTTCGAAGGTTCCGAAGTTACGACGAGTTCAGTCAGGGCAGCGGTGCCAGCCACGACGACTACGACACGAGTCTCATCAACGAAGCTAAAATCAACGACGACGATTTGCCACCGCCTCCGAGGCGACACGCGGTACAGAGCGTCGTCACCAGTGTCGAACCCTCCGCACCACCTCCTCTCTTGTTGCCACCGCCGGACATCAGGCATTTGCAGAAAGAGCGTGTACATCTCCTCGAACAACTCGAGGAATGTCACAGCAGCGGGGACGAGGGTTTCGCACCGAAAAAACGAGCCAAACTCGATGTTCCGTCGGCTATTCTCTGCGAAGATGACGAACCCGAAATCGCATCCTTACTCGTTACCTCTCATTCCGGTAGAAAAGGCATGGACGTCAGACGCGTCAGTGACAGCAAGATTCTCGTTCATCATACTACGAGGAGAGGAAGCTGCGAGGGTCGCGGGCCTGGTCCCTGCAAGAGACGACGAGACACTGCGAGCAGGTTGGTCCCTTGTTCATTTCGCCTCATGAAAAAACATGTAAATTCCGCGTTCTGTCATTTTAGGGAATTTTTTTGCTTGCTTGCCTTGAAAATGACGCGCACATTTGTTTATTTTTCTTTCACTTTCCCTAGGTGCTCGTCTCAGTCATGAAAATCTCATTTTCATTGTTTACTCTAATTCACAGGCATCACGAGCATCACGAGGGCTCTCGACCGGGTACTCCGTTGGTCGACGAACGGCCTGAGAATCTTGTACCGAGCGAACCCCGAAGATTTCGCGAGCGCAGTCACGAGGGTCCTCTGTCTTTGCCTTTGCCTCGTTTCGCTGCTCAAATGATGAACAACAACAATACGAGCAGTAGCAACAACAATAACGGTGCAGTTGGTTGTCAACGTCCGAGTAGCACGAGCATAGCAAAAGTCGCGAGTCCACCGTGCGCGACGAGTTTACCGTCCGCCCCGAGTCCGAGAGCGGCGCCGCAGCCTCCAGCCTCGCCGCCGCCTCGTCATCCCAGTCCGAGCCCAACCAGTTCGGACAGCGAGACCGCGCCTCAGTCGCCCAGTCTCGAGGAGAGAATTCGTTCTCTCGACGAAAAATACGAAAAATGGTCGGGCTCGAGAGCTCTAAGCGCCGCTGGTGGCGATGCTCTCGCTAAACTCGACGCCACAGCTTCCGAGAGATTTAGGTTTCGACACAAACTTCTCGATCTCGATCTCAACGAGGTACAACCCTCGGATATTGTCAAATCGGTACTCGCTAAGAGAAGCGTTTTTGACGAAGATTCAAAGAGACTCGAAAACTTTAACGACAAATACGAACCACGAGAGTTTACCGGTGTCACCGGCGCCACCGGCATCACCGGCGGCGTTACCGTCGTCACCGGCGTTGGAACGATCCCAGCGACAACGTGCGCTCCCGCCAGCGGGACTAATTTAATCGGTAGTGCTAGTAGTGGTAGTGTCAGTAGTGCGGCGGCTACTCCCACCACGCCCGGAGGCTGCGGTGGAAAAGTTGGCCTTCAATATCCGTTCCCTAGTCATCCGCCGGTACAGTCGAGCAGCTCGGCAGTCGTGGCAGCAGCAGCGGCGGCAGCAGCGGCGGCGGCAGCAGCAGCAGCAGCAGCAGCAGCAGCGGCAGTAGTAGCGACGGTCCCGTCAGCAACTTCAGCAGCGTCAACCGTCGTTTCTCTCTCATCCACGTCCGTCACAAGCACACCGACTATTTTGAGCACAGCGACGACAACTTGCACGAGCATCGTAACGCCCTCCTCAAAGTCAGATCCTCGAGTCGGGCATAATTGTGTGCACCCAACACCGACGACCCCGGTCACTCCGGGAACTTCTATAAAAACTCCCAGTCCGGAATTACCACCGGTCTCCTTACCCATCGGTCCTGCCGGCACCGTCACAGCCGCCAGTATCAACAACTTCCCCATTGGTCTTGCGTCCGCGAGCAATTCGAGCTTAACTCCAAACAGCCTCGCCACACCAAGCGTATCTGCTTCGTCTCCTGCTCAAAATTCTAGCTCCTCGACAACGAGAACGAGCAACGCTCAATCCAGCCTCTCGTCAGCGACTATTTCCTCTTCGATTATCACCAACACACCTAGCGCTGGCTCACCTTCGACAAACCTCAACGCCCCCATCACTTCAATCTGTACCTCCGTCTGTGCGACCTTGGCAATGGTTACGACCGCGTCGCCGACTATTACTACGATTACCTCGGCGAGTAGCGGTGGACATCACCATCACAATAATCATCATCATCATCACCATCATCATCATCACCAGCAAACTTCTGTTACTTCGTCAGCTTGTTCGATATCGTCGGCTGTTACGACAGCCACGACGACGATCACCGCTACGACTTCTTCCTCCGGCTGTGCGTCCACGTCCTCCTCCTTGTCCTCGATATCTTCGAGCGGCGAGGCTTCGAGGTCCCGTCTCAAGAAAGAAAGCCTCGGTAAAGAAAGCAGAGAATCGAGAGATAATAACAAGGAAGGTAGAGAAGGAAGGCACGCGAGAGGATCGAAGGATTGCCCGAGAAGATCGAGAAAGGAGGATTGCGGGACACCGGAAACGGATAAAAACCGGAGGGATCGCGAGGAAGATAATCGTGCTAGTTGCCCCGCTGTTGTCAGCAACGAGACTCCACCAGTTGTGGAAACCACCGAGAGCAGCAGCAACAGCAGCAGCAGCAGCAGCAGCAGCAGCAGCAGCAGCAGCAGCAGTAGCCACCCGAAAGAAACGACGAAGGAGGCTAAATACGAGAGGAAAGAACGGGAGGATCGTGAGAGGCGAGAAAGGGAGGAACGCGAGAGACAAGAACGAAGGGACAAAGAGGAACGCGATCGCCAAGAGAGGAAAGAGCGGGAGGAACGCGAGAGGCGAGAGAAGGACGAGGAGAGGCGAGAACGCGAGAGGCTCGACAAAGAGAGGCAAGAGAAGGAGAGGCGAGAAAGAGAAGAGCGAGAGCGCGAGAGAAGAGAGAGGGAGGAGTCCGAGGCTCGGGAACGTGAGAGACGGGAGAAGGAGAGAGTCGAAAGGGAGAGAAAGGAACGGGAGGAAAAAGAGAGGCAAGAGCGACGCGAGAGGGAAGAACGTGAGAGAAAAGAGCGGGAAATGGCGCGTTTGGAGCGCGAGAAACAGGAAAAAGAACGTCAGAGGAAAGAACGGGAGGAACAGGAGAGGCGCGAGAAGGAAGAACGGGAGAAGCTCGAACGCGAGAGGCGGAGAGAGGAGAAGGAACGCATCGAGCGTGAGCGAAAACGCGAGAGGGAGGAACGCGAACGACTCGAGCGCGAGAGGCGAAAGGAAAAAGAAAAGGAAGAGCGCGAACGCGCGGAAAAAGAGAAACGAGAAAAGGAGGAAAAAGAAAGGCTCGAACGCGATAAACATGAAAAAGAAAAGAGACGCGAACGCGAGGAACAAGAGAGACGAGAAAAGGAAAAAGCTGCGGAACGGGAGAAACGGAGAGAACGAGAAGAAAAAGAAAAGGAGAAAAAGGACCGTGACGATGCACGGAGGCAACAGCAGCAGCAACAACAACAACAACAACAACAACAACAACAACAACAACAACAACAACAACAGCAACAACAACATCAACAACATCAACAACAGCAGCAACAACAACAACAGCATCAGCAACAGCAACAACAACAACATCAACAACAACAACAACAACAACAACAACAACAACAACAACAGCAGCAGCAGCAGCAACAGCCGCAGCAGCAACAACTGCCGCCGCAACAACAACAGCTTCAGCAGCCACCACAGCCGCCGCAACAGCAACAGCAGTTGCCACAGCCCCAGCCGCCACAGCCGACCGAAAATCATATTCACCTTGCAACACCCAACTCGCTAAATCAGTCGCAAGCTTCACCAGCTCCTGTCAGTATAAAACGCCGTTGCTCGTCGCAGGACACACCCGCCGAGGACGATGCGAAACGCATGAAAATCTCGGCCGAGCACAGAAGGGACAGCAAGGACAGATCGCGACAGAACCGAAGATCCGAGGACAGAAAGCACAGAAATGATTCTCATCGAACCAATCGAGACAGCAGAGATAGTCGTGAGAGCAAGGAATCTTCGGGTTCTGTGCAGAGTCAAGAAAATCGAGAGAATCGTGAGAACCGAGAGAATCGTGAGAATCGGGAGAATCGTGAGAACCGGGAAAATCGAGAAAATCGAGAAAACCGTGACAATCGAGAAAACCGAGAAAATCGCGAGTCTTCGCAAACCCGAAGCGATTTAACGAGAGAGCCGAGTCGCGAAGTCAAGGATTGCCGAGAAAATCGGGAAATGAAAGAGTGTCGGGAGAATCGCGAAAATCGGGATAATCGTGATAATCGTGAAAACCGTGAGAACCGTGATATAAAAGAGAGCCGAGATAATATCCGCGATATACGCGAGAATCGTGAGAATCGAGAAAATCGCGAGAATAAAGAAAAACAACGAAGCAAGCGTAATCGTTTGGAAAGAACGGAAAAAGAAATGAGAGAAAGAAGTCCACGAGTGTCACACGAATTGGACAAAGAATTTCTCGCGAGACTCGAACTCTCCAAGAGAAACGATTCGAGCCCACCGAACAGCCAGAGCTCGATGGGCGGCAGCGTGCATCATCATCAGCGAGAATCTTGCTCCCAGCGAGAACACCATCGGGAACGATCGTCGATGAGCATGCACAGCGATCAGGACGACGGAAATTTGTCGAATCACGAGATGCGAGGTCCTAGACATCCGTCCAACACCGACACCGACAGCGACGAGCCGAAAAAACACTCGATATTTGACATAATCGACGACGAACCGGCGTACATTAGTATGTACGACAAAGTGAAGGCTCGCTCGACAAAGAACATGCAAAAACTCGAGGAAGAGAAACGCCAGGTTCGCCTGAGAGACAAATTTTCACAATTAAAACAGAGACGAGCGAGACGAGAGGAGAAAAAACAGAGCACCTCGTGGGACGGAGATTCGGTAAGCAGCAAAGCTCTCACCGAGGACGACGCTACATCCGAGTCCGATTCCACTCGGGCTAAATCCCTCTCGAGAAAAGGTTCTCGCTCGAGAATTCATTCGGACACGAGTGAGGAGGAAGAATCATTCAACAACAAACTTCATAAAATAAAAACTGAACGATTCCACGAGAGCGACATCGACCTTGGCTTCGCCGATACCGAAGAGAAGCAACATCCAACGGAATCGTCGGGGATGGTCAATGTTGAGAACAGCGTGCACAATACCATCATAAAGAAAGAACCACGATCTTCGGACGACGAGGAACGAGCGCCGCTCGAATTCTCTTCGAGTCATCCGGTGGTGGTGGCGGCGAACAATCATCAACGCGATTTGAGAAAAAAGGCGCACAAGAAGAAGCAGAAACGTCAGAAAACTTCGATATCGAGCGAGGAGGGCGTCAGTGTCAAGATCGAACCTGCGGACAGCGTTGATCACAAAAATCGTATGAATTCGTTGACCGCCGGAGGAGGAGATTGTCGTCTGAATCATGTCAACGAGCCGACTATCAATAGCGCAACGGGTACGCCTACTTCGTCACCGGCTATCGAGTGCGCCGAGGAACGTATGCGTCAAGATAAAAAGCAACGCAGCAAAAAAGAAAAACGTCGTGAGAGAAACGGGGAGGATAAAATGAAAGCGAGAAGGAAAAGGCTCAGCCGACAGGAAGCGAGGGATTCACAGAGAATGGAAGATATATTTGGACCGCTTTCGGACGACGTTGACGAGTCTCCGACCAACACCTTTTTCAATCGACTCGGAAATATGCCTTCGGAGAACAATGCATATGGCTCGGACAGTGACGGGATTCGTAGTCCTATTTTGGATCTCGAGAGAGTGAGACGCAAGGCCGAGAAGAAAAGGCGACATCAGGCCGAAGATGAGAACAGCGTTGACCTGGTCGAGGCAGGTCGTGAGATCGAGGCGAAACTTCTCGGTCTTCCGATGTCACCCAAGCAAACGAGTCTGCCATGCGTCGAGGCCAACGATCACGACGTTTTCCGGTTCACCGACGACAACGACAGTGTCGAACCTTCGACCCCAACAGCTGCCCCGGAAAAGGTCAAAGAGAAGAAGAAAAAACGTAAAAAATCAAAGGAGGAACGGGGGAGAAAGGATCATCATCATCACCACCATCATCATCACCATCACGATGAGAATCGCGAGGAATTCGATTATCTCGATTACGCGAGTTCACGGGCCAGTACACCGCTCGCAAGAATGACCGTTTCCCCCATTTCTCAGGATGCTCTTCTCAGCCCGATACCAAAAATCCCTGCGGCAATGCCATCGCCAGCTCCGATCGTCGCAAGCACCGCGGTTGTCAGTCCCGTTGCCAACAAAATCGACAAGAAAAAGGAGAAATTTATACCTGGTTTTGGCACCGACATCGACGAGACGATACACGAAAACGCTGTCAAGAGCATTTCCGAGCCCGAGGATCGGGAGGTCGCCTCTCGACAATCTTGCGTCTCTCGCGAAGACTCCGAGGTCACTGCGCCGCCGACACCTCCCCCGAGAACAGAGGACAAACCGAGGGTCATAATTTCACAGGAAGAAACCGAAGATGCCGTCGCAGCCTTGCTCGAGGAAACTTTTGGTGGTTCCACCGAAGATTTCTCTTACGAGGGCGACGAGGAAGAACCCGAAGGCGATAATGCCAGCGTACCACCCTCCGACGCGCCTCAAGAGGATGTCGAGGAGATGCAACAGGCAGTGGAGAGTCTCAACGCTTCTACCGCAGAGACCGATGCCGATTTAAAACCAGACACACCTCAGAGCGAACACGATCTTCAGATCGATACCGACACCGAGGAAGATCCCAATTACGAGACGTTCGATCTCACTCAACCGCCTAAAACTCCGGATATACCGTCCTTCTACAAATCTCCGGCGAAAACTCCAACCACAGTACCGCCTCAGAACTTGGTCGTCCTCGCTCCGGATAAACCCCGAGAGAATTGCACCCCCGGGAGTACTCCTATCGTCGCGATTACTCGACCACCGAGTCCACCGACCTCGGTCATATCGCACTCGTGGTCTGGCTTAGCCGAGACGAAACCTCGAGGAGAAATAGTCGTTAAACAACAATTCGATGTGGTTGAGCCAGAAATCGGAGTTACCGGAGGCCAAGAGAGACCACGAGGTCCGATTCGTCAGGCCTCCGTCTCGCCACCTGTTCAACAGCATCCCGTACCACCACCGCAGTACAAACAACCGATTCTCGGACCTTGTAGCATGCCCAACATCAATGACACGCCGAGAATAACGGCCGTTAGTCCGCGGCCCCCAACGCGACCACCAGCCGTCACTACGCAAGCAGCAGCAGCAGCTTCGCTTTACCAGCGACTTCCTCTCTCGCCGCAGACTCAAATGGGTCCCTTGAGACAAGCTTCACCGAGGATGCCTTGCGGCGTTACGACAACATCCTCCTCGATCGTCACCGCCGCCGGAACTGTCCCGGCAAGCCCCGTCGTCGTGCCCTCTCTCGTCCAACAACAATCGAGAAATCCGTCGCTCAATCAATTACCATCACGGGCGACACCACAGCAGCCTCTCTCACCCAACGGTCAATGGTCCAGAAGTTCTGCCGTTACTCCACACTTGAGCCACTCGGCCAAGCAAACGTCACAACCAGCGAGAATCCCCGTCAGCGTACCAATTTCCGCGCATCGACCTGCTGAGCACACCTCCCAGCACATTTATTCGACTGCTGCGAGCCAACAGCCTGTTATTCAACACGCACCGGGTATGAGAGCGCTCGCTCCGAATTATCCGAGAACCGGATTGCCACCTCTGACTCTTAACATTCCACCGAGACCTTACATGCCTGTGCCGCCTCTGGTCACCGGTATCCAAACGAAAAATTCGAGGGATTCGGTCTCGTTCGGCAGCAAATCCGTCATCGAGACTACTCTCATACCGGTTAATCCTAACGCATCTCCTCAGAGGCACGACGAGCCAAAAATATCACCTGCTATCATTCCGGACCCCACCAGCAAAGCGTCCACCTCGCCAAAGGTCCCATCGCCCAATCAGCCTCCAACTTACATACCGGAAACGGCGAAAATCGATATCAGCGCGCGAGCCACTTCCAGCCCACCAGCCATCACCAAGATCGTCAGTCCTCTCGACAATTCGATCTCGCTCTCACCTTGCAATCAGCACAAACATCAACCGGTCACTGTCGCCACAGAGAATTGTCTCTTGTCGCCAAAGTTGAAACAGGAGATCCATCCGAATGTTCATCTCTTGACGACTCATGCCCCACGATCTTCGACACCTAGTCCTGTCATCGTCGCTCATGGACAGCCTCATATCGTTCACAAAACTATCGTTCACGGTCTCCTACCACAAACCTTACCAACAACCACGTCCAGCAATCAAAATGTCGTCAAGAGCGTTGTTCCGCTGGTACAATCGTTCTCGCCCGTCACGCCTTTACCGCTACCCTGCGACAAGCCACTTCCGGTTCACACTCAATTGAGTCAAGTGAGCCAAGTGTCCGTTGTAAATACACCGAAACAAACAGCCTCGAGTCAAGGAATCTTGCTCGTCAAACCGCACGTACCAACGACTCTCTTGACGCAATCGATTATCACCCGCGTCGTTACTTCCACCGTCTCGTCTTTGACAACTGCGATCTCGACGACTGGAACACCTGCACCAGTCGAGCAGAAAGAGCTCGCTGAGACTAGATTCCCGGAGCAGAAGATAGAAGCGGAAAACCGAGAGCACGTATCGCCGATCGTTGAGCAAATGAAAATAAGAAGCGCATCACCAACAACATTGGCTCAAACGAAGATCGTTACGGTAAAGCAGGAAGAAAATAAACCAATCGCCGAACCTGACAAATGTCTGCCCTTGCTGGAAGAGACAAAAACAAACATCGTCGTACAAGAGGAGCCCGAGAAGGTTGAGGTGAAGATCAAAGAGGAGAATATCGAGCCAGTGAAGAATGAGATTGAGACGAAATCTGTGGCGAGTCCTCCGAAGCCTATCGAAATTCCGAGAGAGCTCGCGACGCCCAAATCGGAGCCAGGATTGTCGCCGAAATCTGAGCAGCAGCTCCCGTGCCAGGATATCAAGCGAGAAGAGGAGACGACCAAGGATAGCGAAAATCTTGACATCGAGGAAGAATCGAATGAGGAATCTCTGCGGGAACCGAGCACCGATCCTCTCGCGTTGGACCTTGTTACCAAGGACGATCCTACCGACAGCAAAGAGGACAGTGACTATTGGTCGGCCAAAGAAGTTAACATCGAGAGCGTGATTAAGAAGGTGGATGCTCTGTGCGACAGTGAGACGAATGAGGTCGAGAGTCACGAAGCCGATGAGGACAGCCAGCACGAGCAAGAAACCAACGGTGGTGAACAAAACGATACGAGCAAAGGCGAGACCGACTGTTGGCCAGATTCCGAGTCAACCGAGGGCGACAACAAAAAGGATTACACGAACCACGACGATCACGATGAGGGTGTCGAGACTTGTGAGATCGAGTCGAAGGCTTCGCGTCGGGGTAGATCGAAAAATCGACGCGGGGCAGCCTCTAATCGTGGCGGCGTGACGACACGTCGAGGTGGAAGAACCGCTACGAACGTCGCTCATCGGCGAGGCGGCAGAGCCTCCCGGGGAGGAAAACATCACGCCGAAAAGAACAAATTACCGGCTGACGTTTACGAGTTCCACGACGACAGCGAGGAGGACAACGCCAATCGGCCCAGGTTGATTCTTACCATCAAATCACCCGGTCCCAACGCGACCGGACCCAATGCCATTCCTGCTACTCCGGTCGCCGCTGTCAAGGAAGTACCTCCTGAGGAATTTGTCTCGCCCGCTGCCAACACGAGAAAATCACGGAGATTGGCGGAGAAAGATGGTAGTCGAAGTACTGTGGACGATACTATTGAAGATGTTGTACGTGGAACACCTACGAATAAAGGATTGATGACTACTGGTGGTGTTGCAGGTGCTCACGCAACCAGGAGAAGCACGAGAAACAACAGCAATTCCGGGCTTCGTGGAGTGGTCGCGCAGCAAGCTACAACGACGACGATGACGACGATGACGACGACGACGACGACAACACCGGCGCCGATGACTACAACGACGACGACGACGACGACGACGATGGCCACGATGACGACTGCAACGACGCCCACGACGGCCATGACAAGCGCGGTAACGACGACGCCGACGACTACGACCGCTCTGCCGATTTCGACTACGTTGGGATCATCCGGTGCAACTGCATCAGCGGTTACAACGATGGTATCGACGTTGGCGACTACGGTAACGACAACAGCGGCAAGTCCAACCGCGACCTCCCTCCATCAAACAACGGAGCCCCGTAAATCACCCCGAGTCGTGAGAAAATCTTCTCGGAGAACATCCGAAAATAACGACGACAGCGGCGAAGATAAGAACAAAGAACAGAATCGCGAAACGGTCCATGAGCTCCCGTCCTTGAACAAACACGATCCCAAAATTAGCAATATCGAGACCAACGAGCCCAATGATGAAAAGAAAATGATCGGGCCGAACGTAATGCAACAAAAATCAAGCCACGAACCTATGACTCTCATTGACCCGGTTACCGGAATGTTAATACCCGTCAGAGAGTCCGAGGAGGGTCAGTATATTCCAGTCTCGACAGCAGCTGCGCAAGCTGCTCAAAACGCATTGAGAAACGCAAACGCAGCTTCCCACTCGGCCGCGGTCGCAGCATCCGCGGCGGCTGCCGTTATCTCATCGCAATCTCTTCAGCATCCGAGATCGCGGGATTCCGAAATGCCAGCGATTCCCGTAGAGGCGAAAAAAGATATTGAATCTGCGTTTTCTCAGACTATCAAAACTCAGATCGTCGTCGCACCGAGTCTCGTTTCTTCGCAACAAAGCGTTATCACTAAACCCCAATCTCCCGTCATTCAAGCAACATCACCGGTGGTTATACAATCGTCGATAACGCCCATTACGACTACCGTCATGACCACCACGTCGGGCTTACCACCGGCGGTCATCAACACAACAACATCCATTTGTATTGCGCAGACGAATAAACCGACCAGTCTGAAGGCCCACGTATTGAACGCCAGTAAACGCGTCCATAGCCCGGTGCCCAGTCAACAACCACCCGCTCAAATAATAGTCTCCAAAGCTCCGTGCATGCCCGTCGTCCAGCCGGTTGTTCAAAACTTTGTCAAGCAGCCTATACAAACGAATCAAAGCGGTGTTCAGGGATTGAGACTACAAATTCCGGGATCCGGAATCGTTCCACCCAGTTTGAGTCCACGAGCAAAACCCCCCATCAATATCGGGAATGGGCCGAACGCCAAACAGGGACAACCCATGTCACCCGTGCTCAACAGCACCTCTGGTGGGCCTCCCAATCCCAAACAACATCTTTTACAAGCGGCTAAACAACAACAGCTTCAGCAACAACAAACCCCAACGATCGTTAATCTCCCTCAAAAAATACCGATCAACGTCCACCAGGCTAACGTCGCCGCTACGCCTGTTCAGAGAATTCATAATCCCGTATCACAGCCGACCACCGTCAAAGGCATTAACGGTCAACCCCATTTGCAAAGTCCAAAAGCTCATCTCCTCCAAGCTGTCGTACCAACCATCGTCACCGGGGCTATCCCAAGTCCGCCCAATCAATCGCACATTATGTCCGGACAACCCATCGTCACCGGCACCGGCTGCCCACGTCCTACCAACATACCCAAGTCACAAGTACGTACACTTGAAATGCAGCTCGTTTTTTTTTTTTTCTCATTTTTAAGACTAACCCGTCAAATTTATTTTTATTCCAATTCTGCGGTTCGTTACATTTCGCATTATCGAATTTTACTATTTTCCTCAGCTGCAGCCTGGAACGATGGAACCACCCAAAGTCGAAGTTTCCATGTCCGGTTGCATAATGGTTCCGACCGCGAGTCCTCAAGGTCGCGGTGTTTCCGTTGTACCCACTTACGAAGCCCCATTGGTAAGAAACATGGTAATAATATTGTTATCGTTTGCCTCTAGTGACAGGAACGATTTTCGTGACAATCGCACAAATGAACGTTTAACGGATCACAATCTCATTAATTTCCAGCTAAATAATCATACGATTTATCATATTTCACTCATTTTCGATCCGTCGAATTAGTGTTCAGAATTTAATGAAATTTCGTATAGTAGTAGATTTTGATTAGAAAAGGATCCAATCAAATTTTCAAGAGGCTACAGAGAACCAGAAAAAATATATTCACGTTGGTAATTTCATACATTTCACACTGAGTTTTATGAGAAATCTCAATTTTTATTATTTTTTACAGTGAATTCACATCAATGCTTAGGAGAAATCACACTTTTTATTGTAAAATACAATGAACTGTATGAAATCGATGTTAAATTCATGAAACTACCAATGCAAATATATTTTTTCTGGTTCTCGGTAGCCTCTTGAAAATTTAACTGGATCTTTTTCTTATCATATTCTACTACTGTACCAAATTTAATTAAATTCTGAACGGTAATTTGAAAACCGACAGTATTACCTTAAAAATAATAATAAAATCGCGCTTTTCGATTCGATTCGTTTGATCCATAAATTATTGGAATGCAACGCGCAGCACACGTTAATTATAACGTTGAACTAACATACCGGCTTGGTTTTTGGGATAGCATGGGAGTGCGGTAGCGGCGCCGTCTCCAGGGGGTCAATATGGACTGGGTCCCCCTCATCGCTCCCAGAGTCCTCCACTGCCCCCACCCGCTCATCATCACGCTAACGCTTCTCAGGTACTTAAAACGATCGATCGAATAATTTTTCACCAGTGTGCAGCTTTTAGCGAAAGAGATAAAAATATTAATGAGGCAGTGGATCACGCGATCGGCTCATTATTGAATAAATGAATAACGATCGTTGAATGTTTTTTTTTTTTTTTTTTTTTTTTATTGCAGAGTGACGTCGTCAATCACTACGGAGGATTGTCGCGGGCTGGTGAACTGCCGCCTCATTACATTCACCCACAGGTTTTGCAGTACCAGTATCTCCGTGCCCAACAGGAGGCGCTCACTGCTCCGAGGATAGCGTATCACGTGCCTGGTGCTCGATCACCACATTTACCATTGGATCCGAAAGTCGATGGCGTCACGGATGACACTCACAGTCCGCCGTTGGAGCTTCGACGAGGAACGAGAACCCCTCAGGATCGTACAACCGACAGTCCACAAGTTGCTCAAGTTTATATGATGCACGGTAACTCCCGTTTGCCGCCCCCGATCGCTCAATACAGCCCAGCCGCGAATCCACCTCTTGCTGGTACCCCGAGCGTGCCACGAGGCGGTTATTACGAGCCCCCACCCGCTCACATAAGATCCCAGTATCCAATGGCCGGAAGCGAGGCACCCAACGATCGGGCAATCACCCCGGAACGACCGAGAAAACATCAAGTCGCTACACCACCCCACGCCGCCCAAGTTCCACCTCAGGCTGATTCTTTACTCATGCTCCTTCAACGCTATCCCGTCATGTGGCAGGGTCTTCTCGCCCTCAAAAACGATCAAGCTGCTGTCCAGATGCATTTTGTTTTCGGCAATCCCAACGTCGCCAGGGACAGCCTCCCCTGCAACAGCGATGGCTCCACTCCGCCTCTCAGAATCGCTCAAAGAATGAGGCTCGAGCAGACTCAACTCGATGGAGTCGCAAGAAAGATGCAGGTACGTGGCATTAATCACATAGGCTTCGAATTAATTGTCTTTTTTTTCCCTTTTTTTTTGCATATAATGAAATATCACGAAAGAAGATTCTTTCAATTTTTATCGAAAATTAACGTAATGATTGTTTCTTGTTCTCAGACGGACAACGAGCATTGCATGCTCCTCGCGTTGCCCTGCGGTCGTGATCACATGGACGTACTTCAACAGAGCAAAAATCTTCAAACCGGATTCATAACTTATTTACAACAGAAGCAAGCCGCTGGAATTGTCAACATTCCTGGTCCGGTATCTCAACAGGTCAGTTATTCTCGAAAAAATGATTTTCCATACCGCCATTTTCATTTTTTCGCAATTCAGCGAAATGGCGATTGTATTTTTGTGTATTCATTGGACAACGTCAACGTACTTGCTGCACGAAGCAACAAAAAACAAAATAATGAAACTTTGCTTTTCGATTTACAGCCAGCGTACGTGGTGCATATATTTCCATCATGCGACTTTGCAAACGAGAGCCTGGCGCGGATAGCGCCGGATCTGCTTCATCGGGTGGCCGAAATCGCCCATCTCCTCATCGTAATAGCAACCGTTTGAGGCCGATCACTGGGTCGAATGGTGAAATCTATCTATCGTCTGGTTGTCGAATTGTCTTCGTCGCGCCCAGCAGGATGCGTTTTTTTAAGGTGGCATGAAGCCTCTACAGCGTTCTGTCTCGCCGCGAAATGGAACATTTCGCAACAAACTTGCGGTTATTAAAAACAAAGACAAAAACAAAAAACTCACAAACTCAAGGATAATTGAGAAAAGTGACGAAACAAAACTAGAAAACTTTTCATGAAAGCGAACTAACGAGGAGTCAGAAGTCGATAAATAAAAGATCCTCCTCCCTCGATCAGAACCGTTGACAATCAAAAAGAAAAAGAAAAAAAAAAACTCGAAGAACCGGCCAATGAAAGGGCCATCGGTACTGCGTCAGCATTGTAGACCTTAGTGAAGGAACGGGGTTGTGATAAATGCGGGGAGGTTAGCACGGTCTAAGCCCTTGCGTTCCTCTCCTCCTGGCATACACGCGAAGTGTCCTCTGTCTTTTTCACCCTCTTTTCTCTACCCTTCTCCCCCATTCTCTCTCTCTCTCTCTTCACATTCTTTATTTCTCTTTCAGTCACGCAAAGAGCGACGCTTCGATTCGAGCCTATCATTGATCAATGTTTGTGGGAACGACCGACGTTACTCTTGGTCACTCCGACAAGCTGATCAATCACAAACCCTAAGTCTCCCCCTCGTTTCTGTCAAAAAAAAAAAAACTACACGTAATAATGTTCTTTAAAGCGAAAGAGACGAGAAAGAAATAATAAACAAACAAACAAACAATTTGTCTCAATGAGCGCTCCTTAGACGACGATTGAAGCCCGAAAATATCGGAAAACGTATATATACATAGATATATATATATATATAGATATATATTATAAAACTTCCTAAGCGGTTGCACCTTGGCGAATACCGCAAAGTTGAAAAAAATAAATAAATAAAATAACAAAAATAAAGTAAGTAAAGTAAAGTAAAGTAAACGATACACTGAATTAGCGAGGGATCGGAATAAAGAGGAAAAAAAAAGTAATATCTATATCTATGAGAGACACGAGTTACTTTTTAAGGCTTAGAGAGGTAAAACAACAAAAAACAGCAAAAAAATAATGTGTAAATTTAAGCGAGCCAGCGAGGGCATAACTACTGTGATTTTAATTATTTAACGAATATCTGCATAAAACAAAAAGGGAAAAACAATACGAACGAAACAAAAGTTTAAAAATACCAACAAGAACATAAAGACCGTTTCAGACCGACGCGATATGTGATGTGTTTTTGTATAATATTACTCTATATAAATACCTATGTATTATATGACTGTAAACAATAGTTGCTGCTGCTACTGCTGCTGCTGCTGCTCCTGTCAAACTAGAAAGTAAAATAATTGATGAATGTAGAATTCTCGATAAACCGTGGGAATACAAGACGAAAGGAATGAAAATTCACTAAAAGATGATAAACCAACAAAGGACTATCCGCACCCCCTTTGACACACGTAGAGCTATCCCTAGGTGTACTATAAAAGAAAAAGCAACTCCGATAGCAGGATGTAACATATTATTGATAATTTTAATTATTATTATTATTATTAATTATTATCTATTATTATTATCATTATTAATTATCATTAATAATAATTATTATTAATTATTACGATGCGATTACGTCTAGCGCTATGTACATTATGAAGATTTATAATATTAATTATTATTCTGAATTCTTTATATTATTCTTATTATTATTATCATTATTGATTATTATTATTATCCGTCATCATTTACGCTATTTCTATTCACGATTATTATCCACTAACTACTACCGTACTACTATCTACTACTACTACTACTAACTACTTCTACTTCTACTACTATTCTCCTACCACTACTATTTACTATTTACTATTACTGCTACTTACACCACTATTTACTACCCGCTGCTGCTGCTGCTGCTGCTGCTATAAACTATAACTTACTAACACTAAATTACTCTACTAAACGCGAACGGGAACGAGTAAAGAAAAAAGAAACCGCACTATGCAGCAAATTGTTTATTTCTCAAGTCGTGAAAAAGAAAAAAAAAACGTAAGGAAAGAAAATATCACGGTTATTAGAAATGCACGCAGAGAAGGGTCTTGCAGATGAAAAAGAAAAAAACGCGAAAAGAAAATCGTACATTCGGTACGATCGATCTCATTACGACCACTAACGGACTCCCTCTCCTCCTCTACCCTTTTTCCCCGCAACTCCCGGAGGACTGCACGAAATTCAATCTCCTACCGTCCCGTCTATAGCTTGTATATATACACACGCGAAAAAAAACCCTTTTAATCCCGGTTACGAAAACGTCGTCTACCGAATGACACGTTATAGAGAAAAAAAATAAAACAAACAAACAAACAAAGAGATAAAACACTCAGCAAATTGTGTCCGAGATAATAATGCGCTTACGTGTAGAGAACCAGAAGTTTGAATATACAAATCACAGAAACACACACACATACACACGCGAATAAAGTCTTTGAGAGAAAGATGGAGAGAGAAGAAAGAAAAAAAAAGTGTAATTTTAAATTAAGTAAACTACAATATTAAAAGAAGACGAAATATATAACGCTTCGGCGCATAGGACGCATGCCTTTAGAATATTAAAGATGAGACAAAAGGAGAATGAACGAGTAAGAGAGAGAGTGCAAGTCCACCTACGTTAGAGAAAAAAGATTAGTCGAACTGATAATCAATGACTTCAATGAGATTTCGGGCGTCCGGTGAAATGGAATTAAAAAAATAGCGTTATTCGAAACAAATGATTTTCTCGGTCTCGCGGAAAAATAACATTCATTTACTCTCACACGTACACATACACACACGCGTATATATGTATATATCACTTCCGGTACAAATTTGAGAACGGGCTAACGAAGCCGTGTTTATTATGATGCTTCGATGATGAAAAAAAAGGAACGATAACATTTTTTGCCTCGGGCTCCAAAAGTCAAGTTGAAGAAGAAGCAAAGAACGAATTGCGAAGAGAATACAAACGAGTAGTCGTAACGTCCGCGAATACGTCGAGCCAACACAGAAAAGGAATAAACTGTTTCGATATCTAAGCGAAAAATATACATGAAAAAAGACGGAAAAACATGATGACTAGTTGGACAATACTACGATACTTAAACGAACACGATTTTATCCGTATTAATAACCGAGGACAAACTCATCGTGACCGCGCGAGTCGAGAGTGTTTATTAATTGCATTAATCAGAATCAACAAAACGAGAGAGATGACGTTAAAATCTTATGAAAAAAAAAAAAAAAAACAAACTATCGCGAAACACGAAGACACAATTCTTACGAAGAAAAGTTAAGTTTCGAAATAGAATAACACTAGACTTTGAAAAAAAAAAGAAATGGAAAACGGTAAGTGTATCCGACGGTCGAAATGGTCGTAAATATCCTGTCCAATCTTAACCCCCATCCTCCCTGCCCTTCTATCCCAGCCCCTGCGAAAAAAAAACCCTTTAATTTACGAGATAAAATACTTTAAGGCAGCGCAGATACTTGTGGGAGCGTGTGCATGTACAGTGTAAAAGATATGCGTTGTTCATATGTACAGACTAGAAGTTAACGGAGACGAGATGAAGAAAAAAAAGACGATGAAGAAATAAGATAAACGTAAAAGTAAATAAGTATGAGCGCGAGAGAGCGCGCGTAACGAAATAAAAGAAAAAAATTGGTACATATATGTATGTGTATATACATAAATTTATATGTATATATATACATGTACATGTATGTATAATACAGTTACGAATAGGTATATATCGGGGCTAAAGAGGAGGGGCGCATACATTGCTCGGCGTTCCACCATTTTTGCTTGATCGCCCAGGAAAATGAATGTTTTTTTCTTTTTTTCTATTAAGGTATATTTAATTTTTGTTTTCGTTTTTTCAATCCTTTCTTTCTTCGTGCGATTATTTTTAGACACGATAATGCATATTTGCAAAAAACATGATACAAGAAACGGAACGAAGAATAAATCGTAGCGCAGTGTATGCGCTTTACTTTCTACGCCTTATCTATCTTGTAAAATATCTGTGAATATTATTATTTAGTTTCTTCCTATTGTAGGCTACTCTGATATACAAAACAAACAACAAAAAGGAAACAAAAGAATTTATGTTAATCACGTAAGAAGAATGTACAGATATCACCGTTTTTGTTTTGTGTTTTAATGTAGTTATTGATAATTATATGGATATTAACGATAATAATAACTATGATTAAAGAATTACGAAAATGTATTTGCTCATTCGTTCCCTTCCCCGCAGCCCCGGAACCTTTCCTGCCATAGTTTAGTTTCTGTTGGTTTTTTAAACACATTTCGAAAATCTCATCTTCAAGGCTTTTTTATTTCTGATATTTATTGCTTATGAAAAACTACAAAATTCAATAACAATGTGTGCGTTTTTTAAGTTCATTTCGACACTATTATTATCATCGTTGATCTATCACTTTTATTGAACAATATTATTAATTGTTCTATTTAAATACAAAAGACAGAACGTCTCGCTGTCAGGTGCATCTAACGAGAATACTTTTCTTCTCATCACGAGCAGCAGCCGTGGATTTTCATTTTTTAATAACATTCGTTGCTTAACAGGCGTTGATACCAAAATTAAATGTCATTGTTCATTTTTGATAAGTATCAAAAGTGAAACTTTTCTTTTGTTAGCTTCAATATGCATTAAGTTTTTTTTTCAAATCACGCTTATTTATTTAATTTTTTCGATGGATATTAATTACTACTTGCTGTGCGATTTTTCTGTTGGAACTGCTGGGCCGAATTTACTCTCATTATTAATATCTGGAACAAAAAAGTCCATTTTATGAATATTTTATTAATTGACCTTTACGCGACACACCGGATCGAGCTGACCGAGAGTGCACTTCATCGGACTATCGTTAACAACGCTTTGGGCGGTTTTTATTGAAAAACACGTGGAGCAGACTTTCGACACTTCTCACTGTGTATGCATCGTCAAAATTTGAAAAATATTTAATCAAATGGTCGAAAATTTTGTTTTTTGAAAAAGTGAGCATTTGATTCGAAAATTCATAATTTTTCAAGTATTCGATATTCTTGAATTTAACAATCAGGGAAGTACTCGTGAACAGTGCGACTCAATGTGTCTGCCACGAGTTCAAATTGAATTATTATTTTCAATAATTCATCAACATATTGGAAAAAAAATAATGTACCTGTTGCCTTCGTTGATCAGCCTCGGCCAAACGTTTTTGGAGCATTTTCATCGTTTCCTCAGGCTCCGGGCTCTGCTGTTCCTGCAGGCGCTGCAGTTTTTGTGGCAGAGGCTTTTTCGCCCCGGTTTCCAGGTCGTCGAACGGAACTTCAAATGCTATTGGATAATCTGTAACAAGAAAATGTTGGAGAAAAAAAACAAAAATTGATTAATTATCAACTCGTTATTTTTATTAATTAAAACAGGAAAATCTTGGAATCGATATTTGCCTCTCTTCAAATTTGGACTCCGAGGAAATTGAGACTTGTCATTCTCCGTGGGTTGATCATTGGGCACAACGTCGTTGCTAGTCCCGCAGCCCATGACCGACGAGTAAATTGTTGTTAAATGTTTCAACGTTGATAACTCGCCGGATGATCCTTTCGCATGCGATGTATTGCAGTATTTTTTATGTTTCTAATCGCGATACGCGGAAGCACGACCGCGCGCGCGCTCTCGATCGATATTTCGAAAGGTGCACTTATGTTTCTTCAATCCTTCTGTTTGTTGACGTCCTTTTTCTGCCCGCAACTTGAAACGTGATATTTACTTGACTCTGGGCATCTAGAAACAAAATTCTTCTCAGTTATTCGTTACAAACAAGCGTCGAAAGTTTCATTAGAAGTTTCAGAACGAAATTGCAGGGAAATGTTGAAAAAACTTCGTTTTCGAATTCTTGATTGATTGAGTTTTCATAAAGCTTAGAAAATGGCAGGATTATCCGTTTAAACTGAAAATAATATGAAAAATGGAGAAACAAGTGATCGAGACCTTGATAAATGTGAAAAACTTGATGATATACTTGCCTCAAGACGAAAAAAGCTACGGAGACGAATAATTATTGACGATAAATCCGATAATATTGTTGCAAACGCCCAAGCACAGCACTTTATTCTATTTGAAGCAATGTTCGTATTCCCGAGGAGAATGGCCAATGGTGTTAAATGCGGGCATCGTGCGAGTCGAAGTTAACGAATCAATATCGCGTGAACAGGTTTTCCAAACGTTTGACGATTAATAATTCAGAGCGCAGGTAGTTCCGAAGGCAAATTTACCGGAAGATTTTTCAACATTCACCAAAATGAATCGATCAATTCTCGTACGATTCTCGTCGAGGGAAGACTGTCATTCGCTGGTACGGTTTCCTCGCGAATGAAGCTTTTTTCGTCGCCTGCTCTTCACCGATCGTCCGAGCAGCAGGACAGCGAGGCAAAAGGCGGGAGGTGTGTGTAAACTCGTAATTGCACCAGGAGCAACGAGCTGTATGTACGAATGTGTCAACCTGAGCGAGAATACGTAAACGTAACGGGAAATATTTATCGATCGTGTGCGAGCGAGAACAAAAAGAGACTAAGGGACACCCGCACACACCAATACACACCATATGCATTTCATATCCTTTTTTCCTTATCAAAAAGCAAATATCTAACTGTTCACGTGACGATCCGGAACTTGAGGATCGCGCGAGCATAAATTTCCAGCAAAAGATTTTCTCTCTTCACACTTTCTGGCGGAAGGAAATTTGAAAAATTCGCCTTCGAACTAAATCATCATTTTTCTTCAATCGTGAAAAATTAAATATATTTTTTTTTATAAGAAATATTATCAATCTAATTGAAATAATATCAGACTATGGCAAAAGATGTTGCGAGTAAAACAAAGCTATCGCCGGATCCTCGTTCTCGCACGTTATTAAAATGTCACGAAATTTGTCCAATATTTGAAGCAGTTGGGACCTTCGTATGTTCTCGAGATACATTATTTCCTCGAGATGATGGCCACCGTTGAAATAACCGGATCGGCACAGCCTGTCCAACAGCATTATGTCGTCGGAAGGTATTTGAAAATTTTCTGACGGATACTCGAACAATCCGTCGTCTTTTCGTATCGCAAGCGCGTTGTCCTCCTTCGATTCGCTCGGTGTACCCTTCGGCGTGTTGTTCAAACTCCAACTATTGTCGTTCTCTGTCGCACCAGTTGGACTCGAGCCCTGGCTCATCGTTTCCTGCAACAAAATTCGGACCGATTTTCAACAATGCCAAAAGTTTCTTCACATATCGAGGTGCGTGTCTCTTGAACAATATTTTCGTCCGTTACTCGTTTCAACAGTTCCTGGTATTTGGCCCGGGGGAAAGTTTCATTGAAAGAATCCACGAAGGTCATTGAAGAATACAATAATTTCGAGAAAATGATGAATTAAATTTGTTATCTTACCACCGGATTACGGCCGTTAACGGTCGGCATGTATTGCACGTAAGTGTGTAGCTGCAGTAGCAAATGATTCTTCAGTAGCCAAATAATGATTTTGACGAGTTGCGATTGTTGTTGAGGTTGACTAAGAGGATTTAACTTTTGGCTGATCGAAGTGGGTAAAGAAAATTCGCTAATTACCTGTAACAATGAAAGTTGTCTGTGAGTGCGAAGAAATTAGTTGCAAATAACTAAAGTGAATATTTGCCCATGATTCATCGAAATAAAAAAGTTTGAGTCCATTTTTCCGTAGATCGAAAAATTGAACATTAGGAAATTGAAACTGAGTCACGGCGAGCGATCTATCTTCTCAAGATTTAAGAATAAAATTGCGATTGTGAAAAAAAATGTTGGTTTACTTGTAAGAGGCAGAGGCCTGGAAATTGCTCGGAGAATGATTCTAAAAGTTGATTCGAGACGACGGCATCTGGTGAAATGACGTAAACATTGCTCTCGCAAAGTGGGTAAATTATAGTAGCTTTTGCCCAGTAAACCAAATGTCCCGTGAGTTGAAAAACTTGGGACAAGGAGAGATCCGAATCGGCGGCAAGAGTTTGTAAACTCTTGAGTGGATTATACATTTGGATCATTCTTCTAAGAGCCGGTGATGAATCAGCTGGCAACGAATCCAGCAAATCGAGAGGTTCGATAAGCAGCAATAAACCGTGATAAGGTCGCAAACTGTTCAAACACCTGCACCAAACACCAAAATTTTTTATCTCGCTCATTACCTTTGAGAACAAAGAATAAAACTTTTCAATTTTCTCACCTGTCGATTATTTCGGGATTCATTATAAAACCTTTTTTGTGAGACTGATGAACTTTCTGGGGCAAGCAAAAACTCACTTGTATCCATTTGTTTATCATCATATTTATCACTCCCGAAGTGCAAAGACTGTTGAACGCCGATTTCAGATCTTTAGCCAATAAACTTCGCTGCAGAATCAGCTCGTAAGGGGACTCGTCGCAGTCGCTCTCTTCGCCGGATCTTATTAAACACAGAAATTTTCCTTCAAACTACCGCAAAGTTTGCTGTCGCTGAATTACACGCAAACAGCATAAAAAAGCGTGGAACAACGGAAATAAAAGTATGAGAAAAATTCTAATTACCGTGTGGCAACCTCGTCATGCGTCAAGACCATAATTTTTATTTCATCCTTTAGAAATCCACATCGTTTTTCCTCGTGTCTCAAGGCAATCCCCAATCTGAAAATTCAATTCTTTGAGAAGGAGAGTTCCGTTAGGAAATGAAGAATAATCGCAGTTTGTAAAACCTTTTGCTCAAGTCGTAGTAACATTTGACGACCGATTGGTCCGCTTGGGCTTGCAAAGCAAAGACAACGTTGAAGAGCATACTGGAATTGACTTCGTTGAGCCCTCGCGAACAGAGCAAAGTCGGATGTCCCACGAATCGGACGTTGTTCACTTTCAACTCAAATTTTGTTTCGCACAATTCGATCTTGACGGCAAATAACGTTGACAGTACTTCGTCCGGTAAACCAGTCAAGTTGCCATTAGTTATATTAGAAGTTGGAAGCGGCAGAGACTGAAAATGTCATTTAACGTTGTTGTAAAATTTCATGAATTATTTATTGATTGTTATCGTTCTTAGTTATGAATAGTCATCGATCACTATCATGCCATTTCGAGTCGTGAATATTCCATAGTTTCAGAAAATCGTTGAAAAGCTGATATTCCGATTGTTACTTTTTTCTCAATGTTATCATTATTTTGTCTTGTCAAACCTGCAACAAATCTTCAGCGATGGTCAGGGAATATGGATTTTTTCGTTTCGTGCACTGGTTCGAATCTCTCTCATTGTTTGGACTGAACGGATATCGAAACAACATTCTGTCTCCTTTGCTGTCACTCTTGACGAGGATTATACTCAAGGGATTGATTTCCATCTCGCTTAAAATGTGCTCACGCCTTGTCTATGATAAACTACGAAAATTCCTCTGTTTTTGATAGAAATGAAAATTTCCGAAGAAATCATCTGAAAGATTAAGTAATTATCGAAAAATACTTAAACTTTGAAATCTTGAAGGAGAATCAAAGTATACGCGCTCTTCGGCATGTGTTTTGAACGAGCTAGCGATCATATGTTCGCGATTCGCAAATCCCCATGTTTCTTCATCCATCAAAATATTGTCACCAAAAAAAATGACTAGAAATTTTGAGGTTATATCAGCCTTCTATTCCGAACTGAGATTGGAAGGCTAACGTGTCGGTAAAAATTGATTCGCATTATTCAGTTCCTACTTGCCTAAAGAAAGGAAAAACCACCGTGGACCGGTTGTAATTGTTGCACATGGTTGTCATGGTATTTGAGGCGTCTCCTTTTCGCCTTTTGCCACTTGTCAACCCCCTTGCGCGCGACCCTGCGATTCCCCCTTATCAGTCGCGCCTCCTCGTTTACCCATGATCGTAATGAAATAAATATATATATATTTATACATTTTGTTGAAACACGTAACGAGAAGTAATGAGCACAGATGAGTTAATTCTCGATCTTTTGAATTCAAGCATGTTTGAAGGTTATGCCTCACATGCGTGAAATGAGCATGAGGAAAAAATTATATTACGTACAGACGACACACGCATATCAAAAATATGAAGGTACAATTTGCGCTTTCTGCGTGTCGTATTCGCGACTTGGTAGGGATCTTTATTCATAATGATAATAGTTCTCGTTTCTCTCGTTCTTGGTCGTGCGCGAAATAAGAGCGAGGGAGGGAGCGAGAGAGAGGGAAAGCGATGAGGAAAAGAGGAAAAAAGGAGAGGTGTAGAAGAAAAAACCATGGAGCGGAGTCTCGTGGAGCATGGTTAGAATTCATGCGCGCGCAGGTCGCGCGATGTCTCGGTGCGTCAGAAACAGTGACTCCTGTCTCGCCCGGGAGAGAGAAACACGGCTGTCGAGAGACAGAAAAGTAGCCTCGCTCGAGACACACCGTACAATAAAAAAGAAAACGCACAAGAGATCAAAGAGAAAAATAAGAGAAATATAAAATATACCAAGAACGTAGACCGACTGGATTGTCCAAGGGTTGTGGACGTGCAAATTCGTTGGCTCGTTGACACGAGAAACATTATTTCCAAGAATTTTCGCATTCGATTGTATCTTCTCTTCGACTTGTATTTGCAAAGACGATCGACCGGAGGATTTAGTATTCGCTAAACGAACAATCAATATTGGTGAAATAAAATTGTAATTAAAACACGAAATAAAAGTTTGTTATCGTTTCCTATACACATACATTGATGGATTTGTATCATTACACATAGCAGAAGTGTGGTTCGCGTAAACCCGTGAAAGCTGCGTGCGAGGGCGGTTTCGCGCGTACCAATAACATTTTTCTCGCCTTTATGTTAAATGAGAGAAAAGCTTTCGAGACTATCCAGTTTCATATCAGCGGGCCGCGAGGCAAGTGCGCGTTTTTTAGCGGTATTTACGTTAATCCGTACGGATGAAAAAGTGAGGTGAGAGAACGTGAAAAAGCAGTAAGGAGGAAGAAAACAGAAGAAAATACCGCGGAGCAAGAAGATTGGAACAGAATAAGCAGGGATTGCTGTGAGGAAAGCAAGAGAAACGCGCTGTCCGGGGGTGGGTTATGGGGCCGAGGGATCCGTGTCGGCTGCTTCGAGCCTTCTCACCGTTCGTTATTGTCATTGTATTCGGCGTTCTTCTTGGAACGCTTCTCACCACAGATGGATTTGCTGTTGACGGTGAGTTCCACCTAATTTATTTTTTCCACGAAAAATCAAAAAGGGAGTAGTCGTCAAAAGGTCTCTATAAATAAATCATCCACGCGCATTATAACCCGCATTATTCCGATCTTGTTTTTATTCTCTCTTTATTACATAATGCCTACGTGTGTGCGTGCATGTGTACAGCTCGAGAGAGCCACGTTCTCGGCCGTAAGCCCAAATGTTGTCAATACAGGCCGAGGTTTTTCGCGCGAGAAGGGGTCGCGAAGAAAGCAGTCTTTTCCACGCCTCTTCGCTACCCCCGCTTCTTATTCACACGATCTCTTAGCACGGATGTAAAAGTTTCATTACAATTACTCAGCAATATCCAACTTTTCTTATGATCGTAATTTCGCCTCGGTTAAAATTTCCTTTATTAACGTTGTTGACCCCTGGCATTTGCGAAGCTTGAATGAAAATGAAATAAACATCAACGATTGTGTCTCCAATAATATACACATTTATGCCTGTATCCACATCCTTTTATCGTCGATTGAATTTCATCGAAAATTCATTTCGATTCGGGCTCGTTGAAAATTCATTCAAAAATTCTGATGAATATCGCTTTTTCATGCCAATCGAAAGTTCAATCGGACCAGTGAATCGAAAACAATTGAAGGTCAATTCCATAATAATTAGATTTTAATATTCCATCGAATCATCAAATATTTTATACTCGGTCAAACTTTTCCATTTATGAAAAAAAAGTTAGAAATTAGGGGAAACACATAATTGACCGATTTACCTCATCGCACGAGACTCGTAACGAATATGCTTTAGAAAGGGAAACTAGTGGAATAGTTGGAATAAGTAACGATCGATAAGATGATTTGCAGTTGAATTGCGAGGCACTTTCTCAAGCATGACAAGCTCTTCATTGAGCGTGGATAATTACGAGTCGATAAGGCGCTTTTATCGAGCTCCTCCATTAAGTCGTGATACGAGGCACGTTTCGGAATCGATCGAAGCTTCATTCAGGGATTCACGATCTGTGAGAACAAAAAGTGTTGAATCTAGTCGCACTTATATACGGGGCGCTGTTTCCTGTTGTCTGCCTTGTGTGTGTCTCGGTCCGCGATGTGTTCTTCCTACGCGCATGTACTAACCGCAGTTCGAGAGAATTGCCCTGTTCGCTCGACTCGATTTTCTTCGCAATATTTCCGACTGTCTACGGCGTATCTCTTTTCGTATCGGAGAGACAAAAAGCTCCGAGGCATCGGCGCAACGCGGCGGGGGAGCCAAACAAAAGGGACAGAACTAAAGAACCCGCGTTTTTCGCTCTCCAATATCTCCAGTTTTTTGTGCTATTGGGGCAGTGAAATGAACACACGCCAGCGAGGGAGGATCGCGCCAGAGCGACTTGACTAACTGAACTTTTTTTCTCCCTCCGGTACGATTCGCAACGCCCAGGAGCTCCTAGCTAGCGAAAACAAAAAACAGAGACAGATGGCACGCACTATACCGGAACAACATAACGTCCCTGTTCCTTATCGCCTTACGTTCGAGACTCGCTTTTACAGCAAAGAGAAAATAAAACTATTCCTTCCATTTGCACGCACTCTCTTCCTGACTTTCCGGTATCTCAACTTTTTATTATTCTTTTTCCCGCTCTCTCTCTCTCTCTCTCTCTCTCTCTCTTTCTCTCGTTCTTTTTCTCTTTCCTGAACGATAAAAAAAAAAGTTAGAACATAGATTCGTTACACAAGCTCGTTTCGTGTTTGTTGATCTAACGCGCAATAGATTAACGAGCAACGTACGCAATGCATCACCCCGAGCCTCGCTTCTCTATACCGCGTCGCCTAGAATCGATGACGTATTCATGTGTTTGTCAAACATTACACTTGTAAACTATGCATATTTAGTTTCGATCACGCTTCTCCAGGCGTATACGTGCGTGCAAGTATGTGATCGATGTTTCGATGAATATTTATACAAAAGAAGATCGAATTTGAATGAGCACTTCGCACGATACACCGTAAAACTCTCGGTATAAGGGTCAAGCTAAATTCGTCAATTATTTATTCATACGATCTGAGCCATTTGTTCGCTTTTCTCTCCCTTGAAGATTTGAAATATCAAAATACACGAATGACCTTCAGCGAAATCGAGTTAACGCCAATTGAGGAAAGATTACGACGTTGGGAATTTAAATCTCAAGCATTTTGGGAAAAACCATGACAAAGTTTGTTTTTTTTTGGCGAATTAAATTTGTGAGGATTCTTTCCTGCTCGCGACGAGTTATTGGATTATGATATATTTTTGCTACAGCAATAGAAACGAGCAACGACCTTGAATCTTCCCTCATTTATTATACCGAGTAAAATGTAAATCGCATGGAAATGAAATCGAATCTCTTCTGGAATGGACGATATTTTTTATTTTTCCTTGGAAACGTTTTTCTCCTTCGGTCACGAATCACTCGATATTCAACCTCGCTCCTCGTTTTTATTGCCACTAATTCTCTCAGTTTTAAGGGGTTTTGGGAGTCATGGTTGAAATTCGATGGATTTCAGTTTAGAAACTAAAAATTCTTGGCCCATTTTTTTTTTTGCATTAGTTCGCACAGGCTCAGAGTTTTTCTTTGACGATTAAATGAAGAGTGTGGGAGAGTTTAGCTTTTGAAATTGGCAGCTATCTTTCTTGCACTCACGACACGCTTCAGTCAGTATGACACTCGACCTTAATACTCTTTGTGTGGGACCACGATCGAGTTTACATACTTCATTCTTGCTCATTGATCGCAGTCATCTCCCTGTATTGAGATTCGTCGTTACGACATTGTAAAATAGCGCGAAATTAAGCATTGAAGGAAAATCGAGTGTGTGTCTTGAACCAGATGGCGACACTAAAAGGATTCTCGAGGTGAACGTCTTGCTCTTAAAGAAAATATGCCACTAGCTGTCGGCAAAGAAGAATTTCCTGCTTGCGTGTGCAATATTTAAACAAAAACATTTGGCGTTAAGGGTGTTGACTCCCAAATCGCAAATAATTAGCAAATTCTGAAAATTTGCTGTTTTTGCATGAAGTATTTAAGAGATCGTGTCGAAATTTCACGACCATTAGGAAGCTCGTTATTCGAACAATTAACATTAATAAATTAAATGTAGTCGAACGTAGGCTTATGAAAACTGGTATAACTTTGCGATAAGTTTTTTTTTTGACTTCTCAATTTTTGTATATCTACAATCTACTAAAAGCAACGGAAACAAAACCAAGTTTATTGATAAATATTTTTTGTATTTGTTTAAAAAATTCTTCTTAACAAAATATTCATTTTTTGATAACGAGCTTCTTAATCGTCGTGAAATTTTTACACGACCTCGTAAATACTTCGTACAAAAAGATACTAAATCTTCCGAATGTTCTTATCGTTTTTACCTTAAGGTCGTTGTATGGCGACGGTCGAATGTAAATTTCTTTTTTCAGTTTTTCTTACATAAAAAATGGTTTGCGAGCCCAAGTTCATTAAAAAAAGTTGTTGCAAATTGACCAAAGAACAACATACTCTAAATCCAAGATTGTCCGAGGTAATCGGTATTCGTTATATAATAAACAAAATTTCGAAAAATTTTTACGACCGATTTTTTTTGAAAAACTAAATAAAGTTTCTTCGATGTTACACAAAAGTGTATGGCAAAGTTTCAAGAGGCTTCACCATTTAGAAATCGAAATAATTAATGTTGAAAATTGCAACTTTTAACACACGCTCGCATGAGAAACTACTGAAAATGGTGATTTTTATAAATAAATATCTCGATTTCTACATGGTGAAGCCTCTCAAAATTGCGCGAGCTATTAGACATCACTATTCTCTTTGTGTGGTGCAAATTTAAAGGAATTCTATCGATTGAAAATTTTGCATACAACGTCCTTAAGGTGGTTAAAGTAACGACGATAGAATTCTTAAAATTTCATTTGTTTGTACACGAAGTATTCAGGAGGTCGTGTTCAAATTTCACGACGATTGCGAAGCTATTTATTGAACAATTAATATTAACAAGTTTCATAGGTACTCAACATCCTTAAATCATTTCGCATCGTGCATAAGAATAAAATTTAAAAAAAAACACAATTGTACAGTTGATCGATTCCGAGGAGCGACGAAGCAGAATAATAAATCCGGTGTTGCGGAAAATTTGTGCCCCAGATAAAAAGGATGGAAAGTAAAAAAAAAAAGAGTGGCGAATTATTTTTTGCCCCATGAAAATATATAACTTTTGGGGCGCCTGTTGGAAGAGCGATAAAATGACAAAGTACGGAAGAGAAATAATTGAATCGGAATTGCATCGAGGTGAGTCTCCAATGGTTATATTTTATCGGTGGATTTTCATTTGCAGCTCAAAGCGCCTGTCCACTGCGCCAATTTCCATGTGCTAATGGAAAATGCAAGCCGATGCCTTGGGTGTGCGACGGAAGTGACGACTGCGGCGACAACTCGGACGAGAGTCCCACGATATGCAAACGTGAGTTATTTTATTTGAGTGCTTACAACTTATTACGAAAACGGACGTTTCTCTAAATGGAATGGAGCCAAATTGTTTCTCCAAACATAAAAAAAAATCACTCGGAGTCGTTCACAATTTTTCAAATGCGAAAAACAAACGTGAAAAAAGAAAATTTCATGCACGAATAAAGTTGGACGAAAGTAATGAGAATTAAGGGAGAAAAAAAAACGGACCTCGCCTCGGGAGCAATTGCAAAACATACAAAGTAGCAATTAGCGAAATGAGGCTAAAAAACGTGGCGAAAAGGGTTGGCCACGTGGCGCGGTAAAAAGTTAAAATCCCGAAAAAACGAGGAAATGTAGAGCAGCGAGATTATACTGTGGAAAACCTTAAAATCAACAAAATGCATGGATGACGATGAGGCGATGAGAGGATGGAAAAAGAGTCAACGAAATAGTGTGTTTGGTGATGGAAGCAAACACGCAATAAATTTGCGAAATGTCATCAATCGTTCCATCGTGTTATCAGAATTGACACGAGCGGGTGGAAAGAAGCAAACAAACAAAAATGAAATAATAATAGCGACATGTCCTCGTGGCTATCGATTAATCGATTACTTTCCTCGTCGTCGTCGTAGTCTCGCTCTCGAGGAACGCGGAATCGACATACGCAATTTTCGTATCACGTTTTCCCACACACGCCGTTGCATTTTTTTCATAGTCTTTCGATTTTTATTTTTCCCACTTTTTTCATGTTCAAAGAACGCATTGGCTTGGCATACGGAGAGACGGCGAGGTGGCGCCTGTTGGAAATCATTGCGCAACGTACATACACTTATTATTTTCCGTTGTTTTTTTTTTTTTTTTTTTGCATCGTATTTATGAATATAGAGCAACTGCAAAATCTCGCGTTATTCAACGTCTCGAGATTATTGGACATGGTCGCGATGCAATTTTATAGACACGCCTCTTTCTTCATGGTCTTTCCCGTTAAAACGTTTGTCTCTTTTTCTCGATTATTTATTCAAATTTTTCATCTCTCGTTTCTCTCTCCTCGAGCAAAATGCTTTGAATTTAATTAATTATTTTAGCTTGGTTCATTATTTCAAAAGTTTGACAAGTTTTTTTCTTTGGATTTGAATAATTTAAGGAACGTTGTATGGACAATTTTCTATTGATAGAATTCCTTTAAATTTGCAACACACAAAGAAAACAGTGATATCTAATCGCTCGCGCAATTTTAAGAGGCTTCACAACGTAGAAGTCGAGATATTTATTTATAAATATCACAATTTTCAGTAGTTTCTCATAAGAGCGTGTGTTAAAAGTTGCAATTTTCAACATTAAATATTTCGATTTCTAAATGGTGAAGTCTCTGAAAACTAAGCACACACTTTCATGTAACATCGAAGAAGTTTTATTTAGTTTTTCAAAAAAATCGGTCGTAAAATTTTTTCAAAACTTTGTTTATTATATAACAAATACAGATTTCCTCGGACAATCTTGGATTTGGAGTATGTCGTTGTTTAGTCGATTTGTAACAACTTTTTTTTTAATGAACTTGGGCTCGCAAAGTATTTTGTATGTAAGAAAAACTGAAAACAAAAATTTAGATTTGACCGTCGCCGTACAACGTCCTTAATGCCTTTTTTTCTTTCTACTCGGATTTTTTTCTCGACGTCTTTTATTACGTTACTATCCATCACGAATTACCTCGTAGAATACACGTGCAAAAGTCTCCAGTCGTTGCATCAGCATAATGGGACGAACCGACCCTTTCATTCGCAAAAAACCTGGCCTTCTTTTATCTTCTCCCACCCCGACAAGTCTGCTGCACGCATTTTCTCTCTGATATTGCATCAGGCCAGCCGTCAGGCCGGAAATCAGTTTTTTCTTTATTTTCGCACGTGTTGAAATTATAGGAATAGAGGCTTTCTCGAAGATATTGTGTTCCGGCGAATATTTGTTCGATGGGAAGCAGAAAAGCAGATGAAACGAGAAGTTTTAAGTTATAAGATGAGAAATATATATTTCGCCGTGTTTGTCCGAAGCTCGACTCTGTTCGTGCAGACACAGACGGCTCGCTAAGGACTTGTTTTCGCTAGCCGGTTCCTCGACTCCCGCCAGCCTTGTTTATATTTTTTTCTAAATTCTCCACGACGTCGTGGGGTTCGATAGACTTTAATCTGCAACTTTGTTAATGATTCTCGTTTTTTAAATTTCGATACAGCATTGAGTACGGCAGAGTTTCTTCGCGATCCAAATCAGCGAAATACCCCAATTTCTTTTTGCTTCCTCATATAGAGGAAGCTATGTGACGGTGGATTTTTTTTTTTCCAGTTTTCAATGTCAACGTGCTTAAAATGTCCCAAAACATCGAAAAATCATATCTAGAAAAAATGTCCGGATGTGTGTGTGTGTGTATGTTCTGGCACTGCAAAATTCGAACGTTCATAACTCGAGAAAGGTTTGAGCCACAGGGCTCCCGTTTTGCACAGATGTTAATCTATACAAGCTCTTCATTCTCTGAGAATTTTGTCGGGATTGCTAGAAAAATACGGATTCTACGGCATTTTGAAATTTTCAAAAAAAGCTGTCGACGCTCTAACTTCCGCAAATTTTAATATTTATTACTAATTTTTTTTTTATAAATAGAGTATCATAATAGGAAGGATGGTATTAAATTTGGGAAATATCGGTTGAGCGGTTTAAATTTTATGATTTTCTAAATTTTCCAACAATCTGAGTTTTTTAAAAAATCGTCCAACCGCTCTAATTTCTGCAAATTTTGTAAAATTTTGTGCATAAGTCTATACTTCCTCTTTACTTTATAGAAAAGTTGTTGAAATTATATAATTTACGTGGAAATACAAAAAACGCTGCAAATTGAAATTTGCATATTGCTTCGTCAAGATACTCAAGATGCACGATGCTCAAAGCTTCCTCTATGAAGAAGCCAAAATAAAAAATATAGTTCCTCACAGAGTAAGATTTGAGCATCGTGCATCTTGAGCATCTTGAGGAAGCAATTTGCGCGCAGCGTTTTTCAGTTTCATTATTTCTCTTCGTTCGTTTCGTCAAATCGTCCCAATGAGGTTCGCGATGGTTCGTTCGAAATTCTCATAAATATTATGACCGCGTCAGGCTCGTTCGCTTCACGATTAATTCCCGGGCCAACATGCTACGATAAGGGCCTGCTGTTAAATCACGAAAGTGTAATAACGCGAAGGATTAGTGCGCTGAGCCAATAGCCGCATTGATATCCTCAAACGGATTCCCGCAGCAGTGCGTCTTCGTCTTGGAACTCTCGAATACTCGGATCTCGTAATTCATAGTGCAAGGCCTGCACCAGTTGCATCAGGTTCTCGCCCCATCTTGGATCCCGAAAGTCCACAAATTCCGTTCGCATACCTCAACGAATACAGGCACGTCCGAATGTACAGTCTCGTCCGATTCTGGACGCACTCACTTCCACTTCTCAACTCCTTCCATTTTATTCGTTATTTTATCCAATGAGAGGTCAATCGATTTACGTAGAACTCTAGTCGACTGCAAAGTCCAATAATTATCGATATTGCCCCACAACCACATGTAAATAGTTTTCAATTTTTTTCGAGCGCAAAATAATCGAAAATAACCACCGAATATATTTCTTAAGTTTGATAAAAAAAAAAATGACGTAAAAAAAGTTTTCCAATTTTTCGTGCAGCAAAAATTCTCCATGGAGAAAATTTGTATTTGAAATATTTTCCACGCGTAAGAAACATATTCCCTGTGGGACTTCTTCCCGTGAAAAAAAAAAAATCTAATTTTTCTCCAGAAGTACCGCGAACGAAAATATTCGATGAAAGATTGAAAATGACGAAATTTATGAATTTTCTATCAATTGACGCCAAATTTTTTTTTTTCGAAATTTGACTCGACGCAATCGGTCAAAAAGTTCTCGAGCCAAAAACGGACGAGCGAGGTGACTCGTTTCGTGCACGATTTTGCGGATCGTTGTCCACTGAAAATGTGCTGAAATATTTTTTGCATCTTGCATAAACTTTTGTGAGTTTTTGTGAGAATCAGCAGAGAGGGGTCCACCGACAATGTTTCGCTCGATGCATTGCTGCATCGCATTTGCACGAGGGCCAAAGTAAACTACGGAAGACTCTAGGCCTGGCTCAGCGATAACCCAACCGCGTGTATCGAGGTTGCTCCAGGTCGATCGACCTTGACGATCGCCGGAGCCATACGCTCGTAGTGGTTGGTTTTTTAAATTTTTTTATTGGTCTGAAAGATTATTTTTGGGGAAAAGCTCAATCTTGGAGTTTCCGTCGATGGAATTTGTAGTTTGGACACCCTGTATACCTGCGATACTCACGTAGTATATAATTACAGAGAAAGCCAGACCAGCTCGTCGAACCACTCTTGGATATCGATATATTGATTATATATACGAATATACATCGATACAGTGCTCCATAGATTAAGGGCTGGGAGAGCAACCAAGTGGCTGTCCATTGGCGTCCATTTCGACGTATCAATCTTGTCGAGTATAAGCAGATGCAATATTAATGCAGGCTGGCCTTGACGGAAGTTGCATTGGTGGTTCGATTCCCTTTAATCACATTCCTTTCTTCAATACTCGACTGCCACATATTCATCGAGTTCGATGGGACGTCGATCGATAAAACTTGAGAATCTCGTCATTCGCATCCCTCCGAATTCATAATGTTGAGCTTTGCATCGTTAAAATGCAACGAAATTCTATTTTTTCTTCAGCAAAACTCATGATTATTATTAAATATTTGGTCAGGACAATAAAATTCTCTTGAGACCCAAAAACTCAGTCGACACGAAAAAATGCCAACATTTTCAAAATTCACTAAATAATTAATACAAAAAATATTTTTCGTTCAATCTCAACGTTGCAAATTTCAGAGTAATCCAAATAATTCACCTATTCCTGAAAAATTCTATTTTTTCGACTTCCAATTATCCAAATTTCTCGCAATCTATCGAAAAATTGCTCGACATAAATTCGCCTGTAATTTGTTTGAGCGTTTATTCGAGCAGTCCCGCGAAGAATTCGTTTTAGTTCGAGTTTTACCTCGCAGTGTAAAAATAACATTTTCTTTGCCCTCCGCAAGGGAGCACGATGAGGACGAAAGGTGGTGGTCGCAACCTTCGGCATTGCAACAACCCTCGTGGCACTTTTACTCCACTTTAATTTTCGCTGACCTCATACACTCTTCGTACACGCCATTGGACAAAAACACACAAACACACAAACACACACACACACACATCCAGAAAGGTACATATTTAAAGAAGGGCAATAATTCTGACTCGTTCAACTCAATGCAACGGTCAAGGTGCCTCTAACGAAATGCCGTTTATTTCTCAATGAGATCAATTTGTTTACGCTTAAATGCGCGTGTGTGTGTGGGTCTGAATAAATTTATGAGGGAACGAACAGCATCGATTGTAAATTCAAGGTTCACCTATACTTGCTTATTTCATCGTATTTTCCATGCAATTCGTCTCGGTGTGTATATACACACTTTTAGGGCTAACACAGGGAAAGCAAGATTTCAATTATTCATTGGAAGCAATTTTGTGTCAAGTGGCTTACCATTGACGTGACCACAACGTGCAAAGACGCACGTACCGTGGCCTCTCTTATTTGTATGTACATATCGAGGAATAACCCGAGACACGAAATTTTCGTTTCGTAGTGCTCTGTGTCGTTCGAAACATGCAGCCCAACACAGTCACTTCCAATTTCCTCACGTCAATCAATCCTCCGTCCACTTCTCGTGGCTTGGTCGATTTTTTTTTCACCTGAATCGTCAGAGTTTTTCTGGGAGAGATAGGTCACGTTATTTTCCCTTTGGCTCGATATCTCTCAGCAATTTCGTAACTGTTGCTCAATTCTCTTGCACTTTGATGCACTTCAGAGACGTTTGCGCCCCATCGATTTCAATCATGCGGCATCGGGAAGCGTTTAATTGTGTATGAACGAGAAATACTATTTCTTCGAACAATTTTGCTTGGTCTCGTGCGAGAAAACTGTTTCTTCGTTCGGTATTAAAAAAAAAACATGATTATTTATATTATTTATACAGAACATATGCACACGATCGTCTGGAATTATAATGGGCTCTTTTTTCATCGCATTTGTAAGACTTTTTTATAACACATAATCATTTCCGGTATTATACGACCATGCAGCATATTACGAATAATGTCTGTTCGTGTCTTTACCTTCGCAGGGGAAACAGCAACGAAATTAATATCGCTTTAACTTTCTATATGAGTCGTTCGAATAGTTCAATCACTTTTTCCAATCAATAGACTTTAGAGCAAAGCTCGCAGACAATCTAGTGATTAAAAAACAAGAAGCTCAAGATGCACGATTCTCAAATCTATGAGGAATTATATTTTTTATGTTGGCTTCTTCATAGAGGAAGCTTTGAGCATCGTGCATCTTGAGCATCTTGAGGAAGCAATTTGCAACGTTTTTTGTATTTCCATTTAAATTATATAATTTCGACAACTTTTCTATGAAATAAAGAGGAAGTATAGACTTATGCACAAAATTTTACAAAATTTGCAGAAATTAGAGCGGTTGGACGATTTTTCAAAAAACTCAGATTTTCGTAAAATTCAGAAAATCATAAAATTTAAACCGCTCAACCGATATTTCCCAAATTTAATACCATCCTTCCTATTATGATACTCTATTTATAAAAAAAAAATGAGTAATAAATCTTAAAATTTGCGGAAGTTAGAGCGTCGACAGCCTTTTTTTGAAAATTTCAAAATGCCGTAGAATCTGTATTTTTTTAGCAATCCCGACAAAATTCTCAGAGAACGAAGAGCTTGTATAGATTAACATCTGTGCAAAACGGGAGCCCTGTGGCTCAAACGGTTCTCGAGTTATGAACGTTTGATCCGGACATTTTTTCTAGATATGATTTTTCGATGTTTTGGGACATTTTAAGCACGTTGACATTGAAAAGTGGAAAAAAAATTCAACGTCACACAGCTTCCTCTATGAGGAAGCAAAAAGGACGTAAACAATGGCTCGAGGCCCTTGAAGATCTTTTTATCTTTCTGCACGAGCGTCCTGCTCTCGTTACGTTACTCGATCCACTACAAGACGACAAATGACGCCAGATTATTATCCGTCACACGTTCTCAGGTTCCACCCAAACACGGATCGCATAACATCTTTCCGTAGCGTTTAGTTTTCGTTAAAATTTCACAAGTTACGCAATTACTCTTTGATTTTGGCACGTGCATCCTCCAACTCGATTCGTTTTCATCCTTCTTTTTTTTTTGCTGTAATTATTCATGTTTCCGCTTACACTACTGCGACGTCCCACCTCAGCGAAACCGGGTCTCTTCCGGTATCAAATACAACGCTCGGAGTCTCCGGTATTCGATAAACTTTGCCAGCCGTGACAGTAACACGGAATTTTTTGTTCTTCAACAGAAAATTCAATGATTTCATTAATTTTACACGTTTTCGGGTATTATTTCGAAAGAATAACTTTTCATGTTTTTGGTCTGGTTGACTTTTTATCCGGGCGTCGTAATTCTCTAAAAAAACATGATAATAAAAAATATTTAAACTTATAAACGCCATGCCCGGAAATGTCAACAAATGCAACTTACAAACAAATGCAAAAATAACAACTTACTCACGCGTCGCATGAAAGTCTCGACTCCGTAGCCTCCAAGCCGAAATACACAAGGTTCACTCCGACCCGATCATTTATAACGACCAGTCAATTTTCGATCAAGATACTCCGGTGTCCTGCACGCCGCGAGTACTCGACGATGTAGACGAGTTAAAAAACTGGTTTTCCGCTTGTACGCTTCGCTGTCTTATCGACATTAAACGACAGATATCGTTCACACTCATCAACCTCCATAGAAGTCGGTCGACTAGTAGCCAAGTACGAAGAAATCCATCCAGATTCTTCTCTCTTTTTCTGCATGCACTTTAACAAGCAGATCATCCTTAAACTATATTTATCCGGATATTACTTTTGTTTTGAGACTCAGTGATGCTCTTGATTCATATTGAATCGATTTTTAAAGTCGAGCTTTGAAAAGTTAAAATTTTCTTCAGACCCTTTCGTCAGAATAAATCGAGTGACAAAAAACAAACGAAAACTAATTTGAATTTTTTGCGTCTGTGTCTTCGCAACTGTACGACGAATCGCAGGAACAAAAATGAAGGTTCGGGATCGTCTCGTGCAGACATTATGAAAGATTTGGACTCACTCAACAAGAAATCATTTATTGGCCCGGTGGAGCAGACAGGAAGAAATAATGCTGCTTCGTACACTCGAACTTTGCGTCTCATCGCACTCACTCAATGCCCTGGATCACATTTTTTTCCGAGTCTCCTGCATCAGGCTTCCGCCTCTTTTGTCTTGTCTCTATTTTTCTCACCTCTGCGGATCATCCGGAGAACCTCGAATTTTCGCCCTAAAATCGATACTTTTGATCGGTTCGAAAATCCTTCTTTGCTTCTAGCTCGGAAGGTAAAAATCCTCCTACACGTTCTAGTTGGAGAGACTGAATATTTCAAAAAAAATATTAGTTACACGTTGTTCCCTTTTCACCATAGAAGTAACTTTTCTTTTTCTCAAAATATGAAGGGCTCTGAGAACAACGTGTATCTACTTTTTGGTTATCACTCTCGTACTCACGCGACTGCTAGACCACCTTAAGAGCACATCGAAATTTTTGATTATTTTCAAATATTTAGATTGCACAGCCTCGACCTTTATGAATCATTTCTCTCAATTAATGCAATGGATAAAAAATGATTATTTACATCTTTAAGGATGTTGTATGCAAAATTTTCTATGGATAGAATTTCTTTAAATTTGCACCACACATAGAAAATAGTGATATCTAATAGTTCCCGCAATTTTAAGAGCTTTCACTATGTAGAAGTCGAAATATCTATTTTTAAAAATGGAAATTTTCAGTAGTTTCTCATAAGAGTGTGTGTTAAAAGTTGCAATTTTCAGCATTAAATATTTCGATCTCTGAATGGTGAAGCTTCTTAAAACTTTGCATACACTTTTATGTAACATCGAACAAGCTTTATTTAATTTTTCATAAAAATCGATCGTAAAATCTTTACGAAATTTTGTTTTAGGACGTTGTATGCAAAATTTTCTATGGATAGAATTCCTTTAAATTTGCACTACACATGGAGAATAGTGATATCTAATAGCTCGCGCAATTTTAAGAGCTTTCACTATGTAGAAGTCGAAATATCTATTTTTAAAAATGGAAATTTTCAGTAGTTTCTCATAAGAGTGTGTGTTGAAAGTTGCAATTTTCAACACTAAATATTTCGATTTCTGAATGTTGAAGCCCCTTAAAACTTTGCATACAATTTTATGTAACATCGAACAAGCTTTATTTAGATTTTCAAAAAAATCGGTCGTACAATTTTTTCGAAATTTTGTTTATTATATAACAAATACAGATTACTTCGGACAATCTTGGGTTTAGAGTATGCCAAACCATTTTGTACGGAAAGAAAAACTGAAAACAAAGATTTAGATTTGACTGTCGCCATAGAACGTCCTTAACGAAGGAAAAGCCGTTTTACTTTATCGTAAAGAAATATTTTCCCTTCTAATTGGATCATTTTGAAAAAGCCCACGGAATTTGACACAGAAACGATATAATAGGGAAGAAAGAAAAAATATAATTGAAATCCTGCTCCTGCGATCTTGACACCCGATAGCTTCTTCATTCATTCTCCTTCCCCACGTCTGTTAGCGCCCAAAATGCGCTTCGTTAAGGTGGTTTGAAGTTTCAACCAAGTTTTATGTACACACGAAAGGTTTGTTGTGTGTGCACATTGGAGTATATCCACACAGAGTTACAGAGAACATGGTTGCAGTTTTCGATAAGATTCGCTGAATTTGCAATGCATCGTAAGCTCATAACTGATAACGATGCTCTGGAATTTGATATCCTGGAAACAACATGCAATTCTCTCTATTTCCTGATATACATTTATGTATTTCTTATCACCCGGATGTAAAAATGATAACTCGTCAATCATTCGTCATTCATTGATTGACACAGCGACTTATCGATATAATTAAATAAACATCACAACTCGTACTACTCGCTGCTGACTCTTGCGTTATATAAATACGTTGCAAAACTGGCAGTATATTTTAAGATTTTTCAGAAACTCAAGAATTATTCACTATATCCGTTGCTCTGCGATCATTACGAGATTCCCACGATTTTAACTCATGACAGACACGAGATCGAAATTCATGACTTTCCGAATGAATCTTTGATGGAAGATACTATTTTTGATGAACTTTCTGTATAATCAAAGCAACGTCTATCGATTTCTTCCCTTCCGAGCTCTCACTCTTCGCCATGTTGGATTCTTCGTTTCAAATAATACGTACATTTTAATCATTTTTGGGATTGCCTTAAGGTAGTACTGTCGGTTTTAGAATTACCGTTTAGAATTTAACAAAATTTGGCACAGTACTAGTTATGATAAAAAAAAAGATCCAGTCGATTTTTCAAGAGGGACTTCATACATTTCATTGTATTTTACAATGAAACCGTGATTTCTCCTAAGAATTGATAAGAATTCATTGTAAAATACAATGAAAATTGAGATTTATCTTAAAACTCAGTGTTAAGGTAGTAACTGTCGGTTTTAGAATTACCGTTCGGAATTTAATAAAATTTAGTACAGTAGTAGATCATGAAAAGAAAAAGATCCAGTCAAATTTTCAAGAGGCTACAGAGAACCGAAAAAAGATATTCGCATCGGTAATTTCATCAATTTAACATCGATTTCATACATTTCATTGTACTTTACAATGGAAACTGTGATTTCTCCTAAGAATTAATTAGAATTCCTTGTAAAATACAATGAAAACTGAGATTTATCGTAAAACACAGTGTTAAGGTTGTAATTGTCGGTTTTAGAATTATCGTTCAGAATTTAATAAAATTTGGCACAGTTAGTAGATTATAATAAGAAAAAGATCCAGTTAAATTTTCAAGAGGCTACAGAGAACCGAAAAAAGATATTCGCCGCGTTAATTTCATGAATTTAACATCGATTTCATACATTTCATTATATTTTACAATGAAAACTGTGATTTCTCCTAAGAATTGATAAGAATTCATTGTAAAATACAATGAAAACTGAGATTTATCATAAAACTCAGTGTTAAATGTATGAAACTACCAATACGAATATATTTTTTCTGGTTCTCTGTAGCCTCTTGAAATCGTGATCCGTAAGTTCATGAATTTAACATCGATTTCATACATTTCATTGTATTTTACAATGAAAACTGTGATTTCTCCTAAGAATTGATAAGAATTCATTGTAAAATACAATGAAAACTAAGATTTATCATAAAACTCAGTGTTAAATGTATGAAACTACCAATACGAATATATTTTTTCTGGTTCTCTGTAGCCTCTTGAAATCGTGATCCGTAAGTTCATGAATTTAACATCGATTTCATACATTTCATTGTATTTTACAATGAAAACTGTGATTTCTCCTAAGAATTGATAAGAATTCATTGTAAAATACAATGAAAACTGAGATTTATCATAAAACTCAGTGTGAAATGTATGAAACTAGCAATACGAATATATTTTTTCTGGTTCTCTGTAGCCTCTTGAAATCGTGATCCGTAATTTCATGAATTTAACATCGATTTCATACATTTCATTGAATTTTACAATGAAAACTGTGATTTCTCCTAAGAATTGATAAGAATTCATTGTAAAATACAATGAAAACTGAGATTTATCATAAAACTCACTCAGTGTTAAATGTATGAAACTACCAATGCCAATATATTTTTTCTGGTTCTCCGTAGCCTCTTGAAAATTTGACTGGATCTTTAATAATAATCTACCAATGTCTCAAATTTTATTAAATTATGAACGGTAATTTTAAATCCGACAGCACTACCTTAATGTTTCATTTTAAAAAGTATAACTAGTAAGAAAATTTTCATTTTTCAATAATTAATCGCATATTTTCTTAATGGATCGCTGTGCAAATGCTCAGAGAGGAATAGTCGAATATTGTTCGATCTTGAAATGTTTGGTAAAAGCTCGAGAATGAAAAGGGAACATGCTACCTACAACGACAACGATCCGATTCCAGCTTCGTTCGCAATTTCATCTTCTCACGACGAAGAGAGTCGAACGAAGCCCGGAGGAGAAGGTATATATATGGGGGGTTTTGCTTCGCGTGTTACAAGCTTCGCGACTTCCACCGTGAACGGATCCCGGGCTTGGATAATCCGTTCTCCGAGGGAGGCTCGAATAAAAAAACTAGTAAACGAATAAAAAGTAAAAATATGGAAAGAAAAGTTAGATGAATATTTGATGTGAATCTTTTGTTAATTGTTTATAATTAAAAAATTTGTTAAATGAATCCCTTCGTCGCCTCAATCAGGCTCAACTCTGATCGAACTATCGTGATTCTTGAAATTTAATCGGACTCACGATGTTGAGGAAAAAAGACAATTTTTTGTACGCAATCGCGTTGTGGTTCGCCGTAGTGAGCTTCGTCGTTTACAACTGCCAAGCTTACGATAGTAACAAGCACGCTGGTGAATTAATTACAGCCGAGGAATGCAAGGATTCCGAATTCAAGTGCAAGAATGGCAAGTGCATACCCGGAAATTGGCACTGTGACACCGAACGTGATTGTGCCGATGGCTCTGACGAAGATCCCGCCGTTTGCAGTGAGTTTAAATTTTAATTTATTAATTTTAATTTATTATTTAATTTTTATAAAATATTCACCACTTTTGTTGCATCAAAGCAAATTAATTCAGTATATGTTGAAACGTTTAAATTTATCTCATGCCAAGTCATCAAGTTCCCCTTCTACGAGAGTGTCATCAGAAATTTTCTCAATTTCTTGTTTACGCGAACGCGCATCTTTTGTTTTGTCACGCACGAGGTTTCGCGAGTAATATCGAAAATGTAGTGCAACCGCATCGACAAGTTTACATCGCGTGGAAATTGTTTGTCGAGCGAATGTCCATCGAATTGCGTGCTCCGAGTCACTTTAGGGGCTAAATGGCAAAAGTCAAACGATCGAGAATGGAAAGTGAAACGCTCGTTCCGTATCAGCTCTCGGGAACGAACAAGAAGTGCACGATAGAGTCCAGCAAAAAATCTCCACACCTCCACTAAGCATTGATTTCGAGGTTTTGAATTAAATACAAAAATATCTCGAAACAAACGACCTTGCCCTATTTTTTCTTTTTTATTATCGATTTTCCAATTAAACGAATCAACATTATTTAAAGAACTTTGATGCTGCAATATTTTCCTATAATCATCATTATCTGGTGGCGGACTGACTTTGTTCAGCCAGCTCTCGATGATCTCGTATAAATTCATGAACTCTTCAATAAGCACTCGATGTTATTGTCGTCGTAAATGTCATTTTTATCAAAACCCACTTCTCTTAATTTTTTCTCAATTAACCCAACAGTCCAATCCATATTAATTGGATGTAAATTTTCTGTAAGTCACAATTGCGATTATTTTATTGAGAAATACAAAGAGAATTCTACAGGCACGAGTGTTTCGTGCTTGGAAAATCTTTACCGATGAAAAAATATTCAAAATAACTTGATTGACGCGATATCGAGTAATAGAGCAAATTTAATAATAACTTGTAGCTTTTTTCTTGTCTCTCGCCTACTCGACATAATAATTTCGTAACAACAAGCACTTCGCCTCGTGCCGTTTCGTTACAAATTGCTCTACACTACGATTCGATAATCGATTATTTCGCTTCATTAAACTATGCAATTATTCCGATCACTTGAGATATCGAGTGTGATCGTTGTTCATGGGAGAGTCTGTGGAGCGAAACTTGACGTCAACGAAGAGGCGATGCTCCTGACAATTAGTGTTTCAAAATGATTTTTTTCACTAAATTATTTTTTCACTGATTAAATAATCGATTGAGGTTTTCGAAAATTCGTTGAAATAATTTAACGATACGTTTCAGGGAAAAATAACGTTTTTAAGGTTTTTGTTAATTTTTTAAAATAAATTTTTTATGTAATGTAACGAAATGCTTGTATTTAATAATCCAAGGAACGATACCTTGCGATTCAACCGAATTCCAATGCAGTCCTGGCGAGTGCATAGCAAAATCTTGGATTTGCGATCGACAGAAAGATTGCGAGAACGGATTGGACGAGAAGAATTGTCAGAGTGAGTTTTGTGTATTGAATCTTGTCCGTCCAAGCCGAAAACGAACGAAGAGAAAAATTGGACGTTGAGAGACTACCGAGAAATGAACGAAATTGACGAAACTTTACGAGCGACACATCACGTTTCATTCCAGCAGATAATTCCCTTTTGGTGCAGGAAAATAAATATTCTACGGCAGTGGAATTTTTTGTTTTCAGCGGAAAAAGCAGGGGCTTTGAATTTTTGGGATTTTGCTTGATTGATAATTTTCAGCATTTCAGCATGAGCGAGAATACAGTCACACGATTAATCGATCGTGTGTGCATCGATATCATGAAATCCACACTTAATTGATAAACAATTAATTGCATTCGGGGATTATAAAATATCGTCGGTTGTCTCCCTGGAAACAGGAGCTTCTGGCAAATATTCATAATTTCACCCTCTTAGTTTGTGTTTTACCTTGGAACCAGTTTTACTCTCAATATTAAGGGAACTCTCTATCTCGTTGAGCCTGACAAAAAATAGAATGTCATAAATATATTTTACAAAAATCACTAAACTAAAAACTTTCCCACGTACCGGCTTTCTTAAGGACGTTGTATGGCGACAGTGAAATCTAAATTTTTGTTTTCAGTTTTTCTTACATACAAAATGACTCGCGAGCCCAAGTTCATTAAAAAAAAGTTGTTACAAATTGACTAAAGAGCTCTAAATCCAAGATTGCCCGATGTTATATAATAAACAAAATTTCGAAAAAATTTTAAGACCGATTTTTTTGGAAAACTAAATAAAGCTTCTTTGATGTTACATCAAAGTGTATGCAAAGTTTTAAGAGGCTTCACCATTTAGAAATCGAAATATTTATTGTTGAAAATTGCAACTTTTAACACACGCTCTTATGAGAAACAACTGAAAATTGTGATTTTTATAAATAAATATCTCGACTTCTACGTGGTGAAACCTCTTAAAATTTCTGGAGCTATTTGGACATCACTATTCTCTTTGTGTGGTGCAAATTTAAAAGAATTCTATCAAATGAAAATTTAGCATACAACGTCCTTAACTTTCCGTGGCTCGACGTTGTTTGTAATAAAATGCAACAATGTGGGCAAATAATAAAAATAATTTCAGACAAAAAAACTTTTTCGAAAAGTTGCTAGCTGGCTTTCCAAAAGACAGTGACATTTTTGTTCATGGCAAAGTAGAAAGCTCTCTTGAGAGAATAAAGGATATTTTCGGTCTTTTAATTAACGGTGCATTATCATAATCATTATTTATAGAAAAGAAGCACTGTACGCCAGATCAATTCACGTGTCGTTCCGGAAATGGGGAATGCGTCTCATTGACATGGATGTGCGACGGTAGTCGTGATTGCAATGACGGCTCCGACGAAGCTGAGTGCAGTAAGCTGCTTAAAATGTGCATTAGCATGAATGCATTCTCCTCTCTTTGTTAACGCGCTACCCTTTGCTTACCCGATCCGCTGCTTGCAAACTTTACGTGTCCTATTTTTTCAATTTTATTTTTCTCATTATTCATTACTCTTGTATTAACGGCCTACATATCTTTCATACAGCCGTTTCTTTCATTCACTGCAAATGCCTTTTTTTCCATGCTCCATTGTTGCTTAATTTTATTTACAGCCATTTTTTCTCGCTGCGTTCTCGTTTGTTGTGTGTGTTTTTTTTTTAAATCTGCTTTCTCCTCTTCAATTTTTATCATTTTTTCCTTCATCATACAAAATTCTATTAATTTTCTTATCGACGATCAAGAGGTTGGCAATAATACCTGACTCGTGACTGTACCCTCAGCATCGTTTACTGCGACATACTCTCTCCGTTTTTCTCTCTTTCGCCCCTGCCTGTTACGCATATCCATAATTTCTTTATTCTCGTTTTCCTCGTAATAATAAATCTTTCATTTTTTGTCAATGACAAAAGTTGGATTATTTAGAATCCGTGGAAATAAAAATATAATTATTCTCATTTCACATGCAATGGAAAATACTCCGAATGAACTATTGAAATTGAAGTTGAAACCAGAGAAAATCTCCAACTAACTTTGCCTAAATTTGTGACATAAATTTTCTTCGTTTTTTTCTTAACACTTCGTCTGTGAACCTGTGTCTGTTGAAAAAAATTGAAAAATTAATTTTTCTACAATTTTCTAATTGAAAGTCCAAATTGAAGATTTCGAACAGTAGTCTGCATTTTTTCAGAATTTTTGCGATGTAATAACGGGCAGAAAAAACGTTTACAAACGAAGTGTTAAAATTTTTTCAGTTGGTAATTTTTTATTATTCGTTTCTAGTTTTAACGAAAATATAACTGACTTGCCGTCGAAAGTAACATTTGGCTAACAATGATTAAACTCGAAAATAAAAATAAGAAATTTTCCATATTTTGTTGATGAAATATCGTCAAAATTTTTTTTAGCCTCAAATTAATGGAAAATGTGTTGATAAAAAATAGATGAAACCTGCCGATCGGATCAGTTCACCTGCGCAAACAAAAACTGCATCCAAGATAGTTGGAGGTGTGATTTGGACGACGACTGTGGGGATGGAAGCGACGAGAAAGACTGTTCACCGACGACTTGTAGGCCTGGAATTGATTTCACTTGTTCGCCGGGATACTGCATAACGATGCGTTGGCGATGCGACGGTGACAATGATTGTCCGAACAACGCGGACGAGAAAGATTGTCCGAGTGTTCGCATGATTAATCCAACCTGTGCCGAGAGGGAATTCGACTGCGGGGATCATCTTACCTGCATACATCAGAGCTGGGTTTGTGACAAGTCGAAAGATTGTCCTGATGGCTCGGATGAAGATCCCCAAAGATGCCAGAACGCCACGTGCCGCTCTGACCAATTTCAATGCGACGATCACACCTGTATACTTGGTACAGTATTTAATTTCCTTCAGTAATCCCTTTGATGCTAAACTGGGTCATTTTGACCCCGAAGAATTTTTTGCCAACAGCAATTTCCACCTACAAAATAATTCCAAGCACTTTATTCTTTGCTCCAGTGAAAATTCGATGTGGAATCGATATTTAATGATTATTTATCGATTATTTTTGAGAATGAATAAAATTAATTGAACGAATGAAAATCGTTATTCAGGGCATTTGTCCTGTAATGGAATAGAAGAATGTGCGGACAAGAGCGACGAGAAAAACTGCACTACGAAACCAGCTGCGTGCAATCCTCAGACAGAGTTCGAGTGCAGTCGGGGCTCGTGCATACCTCTCGACCATGTTTGTAATGGAAAGCCGGATTGCCTTGGCTGGGAAGACGAGAGCCCCAAGCGCTGTGGCATCAACGAGTGTTTGCAAAACAACGGTGGATGCAGTCAAAACTGTATTGACATGCCCATTGGATACAGATGCACCTGTAACGAGGGTTACAGACTCATTAATAATCATACGTGCGATGGTACGATTGAGCCCCAAATCTCTCAACTCATGGGAATTTTGTTATTTGAAGAAAAACACTTTAAGGACGTTGTGTGCAAAATTTTCTATCGATAGAATTCCTTTAAATTTGCAACACACACAAAAAGAATAGTGATGTCTATTTTAAGAGGTTTCACCATGTCGAGATATTTATTTATAAAAATCACAATTTTCAGTACTTTCTCATAAGAGCGTGTGTTAAAAGTTGCAATTTTCAACATAAAATATTTCGATTTCTAAATGGTGAAGTCTCTGAAAACTAAGCACACACTTTCATGTAACATCGAAGAAGTTTTATTCAGTTTTTCAAAAAAATCGGTCGTAAAATTTTTTCAAAACTTTGTTTATTATATAACAAATACAGATTACCTCGGACAATTTTGGATTTAGAGTATGTTGTTCTTCAGTCAATTTGTAACAACTTTTTTTAACGAACTTGGGCTCGCAAACCATTTTATATGTAAGAAAAACTGAAAAGAAAAGTTTAGTTGTGACTGTCGCCATACAACGTCCTTAAACGATTGTTTCCATCAATTTCGAGTAATTAATTAAGAGGTTTGTATTCCGCAGACGTTGACGAGTGTTTGGAGCCAGGAAAATGTTCGCAATACTGTCTGAACGAGAAGGGAAGTTTCAAGTGTAGCTGCGCAAATGGTTATTTGCGAGACCCCAAGAACGTGACACGCTGCAAAGCGACGGAAGGACACGCCAGTTTACTTTTTACGAGACGTCACGATATCAGGAAAGTCGCCCTTGACCGCCAAGAAATGACGGCCATAGTCAACAACACTAAATCAGCGACAGCTCTGGACTTTGTTTTTCGAACGGGAATGATTTTCTGGAGCGATGTTTCGGATAAAAAAATCTACAAGTAATCATCGCTTTTCGATTATATTTATTGTAATTCTTTGGTGGTCCACCTATCGGTGATATTTTCATTAAAATCGTATGGGGATATGTAGGGCTCCGATAGACGAAGGCAACGAACGAACGGTGGTTATCGACAAGGATTTAACAACGACCGATGGTTTGGCAGTCGATTGGATCTACAATCACATTTATTGGACCGACGCAGAAAAAAATACTATCGAACTTGCCAATTTCGAAGGAAATATGCGGAAAACTCTCATCAGGGACAAGATTCAAGAGCCTAGAGCCATAGCTCTGAATCCGTTGGAAGGATGGATGTTCTGGACCGATTGGGGCGACGAGGCGCGGATCGAGAGAGCAGGAATGGATGGATCTCACCGATCGGTATGCAATAATTTCTTTAAATTCTCATGAAAATAAATTCTCCTCCAATTAATAAATCAACAACGATTGACACTGTGAAAACTTTTCATCGTTCCTCGCGCAGGTTATTGTCGGCTCCGAAGTAATCTGGCCAAATGGTCTGACGCTGGACTTGATCGGAAAACGAGTTTACTGGGTTGACGCGAAACTCCACATCATCGCGTCCTCGAATTACGACGGCTCCGGTCGACGTACTGTTTTATTCTCGCTCGACACTCTCAGACACCCATTCAGCATAACCACCTTCGAGGATTATGTTTACTGGACCGATTGGGACAAACAGACCATTTTCAAAGCGAACAAATTCACCGGAAAGGAAGTGCGACCGTCGACCTCGTTGAGATCTCTACAAAATCCTATGGTCGTTCACGTCTATCATCCGTACAGACAGCCGGATGGAACGAATCAGTGCCAAGCTGTTAATGGTCATTGCAGCCATCTTTGCTTGCCCGCACCAAAGATCAATTCAAGATCGCCGCTCCTCAGTTGCGCTTGTCCGGACGGCCTGAGGCTCAGACCTGACGGCCAAATGTGCGTCGAGAACGGTAAGTTTATCACACTTTTTCCTTCCCTCTCTTATGAGAGCATCTCGTTTTTATTCGTTCGTTGCTTTTATTCTCCGGAAAATTTCTTTCCTACATTTTACGGCTCTCGCTATACATCTGTGCAAGAAAAATTCCACGACCTTGGAAGCAAGACAAAAAAAAAACATTGAATTCATTGCATTCAAAAAAGACGAATGAAAATAAAAATCTCAGCTTTTTAAATTCATTTTTTTGTATAATTGGGTTGATCTACAAAAAATCGCACTCATCCCTAAAGTCTTGAAGCTTATGATCTTGCATGAACTCGTGCATTTATTATTTATTAGCAGTGAATGCTCGGCTCTTGTTATAAAAATTGGAACATGAATATGAAAGAAAGCTCGGTTTTCTTTTCACGCCAAGTTTCTCGATGTTCTGCATCGTTGTGCAAATAAGCGAGAACGTTGCTAACGCTTCGAATTATATTTTTTTATGATTATTATGGTTGTATCGTTGTTTTCTTTATTATTCATTTATGTATCTCGTTTTTGTTTCTATTATTTTATTGCATCGATGTTGCATGACAATGGGGTATTCCAGTAACGACAACAGTAGCGCCTACAACGCAGGAATCTGAAAGATTATTTAAGAAACTTGAAACTCCAGTTACCACCAGCGCAAGTGAGTATCAAGTGCATTCAGACATTTCTCGTGCATGTAGATGGAATGGAAATATGAAGAAAAAAAAACACGAGTGTTCCAAAGTCTTTTGTAAATTATTAGGAATGAATGTTATATTTGTTTCTCTGTAAATGAAATCTCGAAAAAAACTCTTTTCCCAAATTTATTTAAACTGTTGGAAATTTTTCGTGAGACGATAATGTTGGAATTTTGAATTCACAGATCCCATCGATGCGACTGGTCGAAACAGAGGTCCGAATATGGGCAACGATCCGACCGATCCGGGCTTGGTTGCTGGAATTGTAATTGGCGGCGTGACCCTTGGCCTTCTGGTTCTTGCTCTCGTTGCGGTACTTTGCTACAGGCATTATCTCCATCGCAACGTTACAAGCATGAACTTCGATAATCCGGTGTACAGAAAAACTACCGAGGATCAGTTCAGCCTTGAGAAAAATCGTTTTCCCCTCCCTGCTGCTACGGTCGGAGAAGAGGTGAGTTCCATAAACTTTTCTTTATTTTTTTAACCCTTAATAGTCACACCTCCGGATTGTGACGTAATAGTCATTGGGGATGTTATCGACCCCACTCACTTTGGAAGGCGATAAATAATTGAAAAATCGTAAAAAATAAAAATAAAAATACTACAATGTATTTTCAACGCTTGAGTAACGACCATGATGATTGTATTTGATTCGTGCAATTTTTAATATTAAAAAAATGTGGAAAAAAAAGAAATTTCTGCAAAAGTGACATTGTTTTACAAAAAATGATACAGAAATTGTAATTTTCATTTAAAAAAAAAAAAATCTTTTCGTAAGTTTGAAATAGCATGCTCTCAGGTGGTGCTGGTTAAATTAGCGACCGTTCCAAAAAGTATACCCCAGGTTTTACGCCATCCGCTTTCTACGACTTCCAAAACTGAACTAACGGGCCCTTTCAAATAATAACGATGAGGCTCCCTACCAGAAGGTTCAAACTAACGATAGACGGTGTCACAAATCTCATTTTCGTTATTTCGTTTCGTTGCGTTATTGATGCCACAAAAATCAACATTTCCCGTAATTACCAATGATCATTATTTTGAGAAATTGATAATGTTTTCTACAAAAAATTCAACTGTTTCAACAATTAGCATATCTTAAGCGAGCTTTTCACGGTATAACGAGCATTGAAATCGCCGATACTCATTTCTTTAAAATGCGTTTAATAACTTTGATTTCGTTGAATAAAAAAAATGAATGACTTGCAGGCACAGGAACCACTGACTTCTCCAGGCACCAACGACTACGTGTAAGACTCTAACCGGTCTATTAGAAAAGGGCTCAGCAGGCAGAAACAACAGAGATGACAAAGCGAAGGTTCTAATCGCGCGAGCGAATAGTTGAAAAAATAATAAAAAATGTAAGGCACTTACGTGGTGAAAAACTGGCCTGACCGAATGCCCGCCTGCTGCCTGCCAATTCAGCTGTGATTATGTTTATTTTTTGTACCGTGTCTATTACTTTACACATTTTCGCGTCTCATCGTTCAACCGTTATATATATATTATATATATATAATAGTTATATAAACCTTTGCGTAAGTTTAATTTGCTCATAGGCATAAAAGGAGAATCCTCCGAGAAATCCTAAACCGCCAAACTAGTTTTTAGTACGTATATTAAAATATTTGTCAAGTCACAAGACCTTAGTTCGGGAAAGTTTAGACTCGTGAATAGATACTCCTTCGGTTCCTATGACATTTTGCCGATGAGCGCTGGTTAATGCATTTCCCCCCCCCGCCCCGAACATGATCCGACATCGCGCACCAATATCTCATTGGAATAAACGGAAATAAATCCACTAAAACAAGGCAAAAATAACTAACGACTAAATGCAAAAACGTTAATTACGATCTTTGATCAATCATTCACCTGCACATAAAATGCATGACCCGTCAAATTTGTACATACTTTTTCTTAGATCCGAAGCTAATTCATCGTTTGATAACTAACGGATAAGTTACGATCTGTGTGTATATAATCATTAAATTTCAATTTATCATAAGTACCTAATTAAACCGGTCGAATGCACACGTTTTTGTGTTTCACAAGTTTACTCATTAAGCTAAATTCCTTTATTAAACTTGCACTGGATCAAATCATTTTCAAAGTTGTAAAACAAACATATAGATATATATATGTACGAAATGGACAGAGGGAAAAACACGATTTTATTAAATCGATTAAGTTGGAAGAAAATTTGTGCAGTAATTCATTTACACAGTAACCTTTGTAAGAAATTATAATATTCTCCTTTTATGTTGGTCGTGGAAAATGCTTGGGTTTATGTCTATCACGTCAATGAGATTTCTTTTCCCGAGGAGCTGCTCTTGTCTTTTATGAAGAGTAGCTCTCGGTTCTAATAAATTATACATATATATAAAATAATATATATTATTAAAATTAGTTAATTATTAATGAACTAATGACTACAGCGTAATAGATAATGATAAACCAATTAGGTGTAATTAAGGAGCAGCTCAATGACACTAAGAGTGACTGTGCGTCTGTTTAAATAAAACAACTATTTAGGTATCTTGTCTTATTAAAACAAAAATCAGTGTACAAGAACATGTATAGAAGATATTGTAACAAATTTAAGGAAAAAAAACTTGGCTTATACTACATCATGATTACATTCAACCATTAAATCTGAATTTTTATTCATGTCCACGTTAAGCAGCTTTCGAAGTCAGTTTTCGCTGATTTGCGAGCTTCGCATTTCGATCGAGAACTTGTTTTTATTTTTCATTATTCATTCAGAAAGAAAACGCTGTTCTCGTTTCCGCGTACAAGACACTTTCTGAATTACGCACGAGACTAGGAAAATAACAAACAAAAAACGTATCACCAGTGATTGAAAATTTGAATTTCATGTGGAAAATTCCTTTGCTCACTCATCACATTAAGTTTTGTTTTTTTTTTGTTGTTGTGTGTGAGGCAACGAGCTCAAAATTAAATTAAAGATTGAAACCTCCGTTTATTCATCGAACCGTTCTACAGAAACATTCAGGAGTTACGTCCGCTTTCGTTATCTTTCAATTTTTATTATATATATATATATTCAATTTTTGTTTTTTCATTCTTAAATATACGAGAGAAAAAGGGAAGGTTTCGCATGGACTTTTCCAAACTCGTTAAAAAAGGTGGATACAAAGAGTTGTTTACAAGAGTTTGGCTTTGAGTATCTCGTAGACCATCTTGTTTCTGAAGTAGGGCATATCCTGTTGGGTGAAGGTGATTTTTCTATTGGCGGTTATGAATTCGGCGAACATGCAGGAAAATACACCGCAGTCGCTGCCGTTCATTTGTTGTGGCATCTTCTTGACAGATTCCAATTTCCAATCGTTCGTGTCGAAAGGCTTTTTCTTCTTGTCGAGGCTCTCGTCCTCCAAGTATTTGCGAAGAGCGGCCAAACAGGTGGGATTGCTTCCGCCCATGCTGTCGAAGTAACGAATGCTTTTGTCGCGGAAATCAATGATTGACATACACCAATGGATTCCAAGGTGAATTGGAACGACGAGGAGATCTTGGGCAAAAACATCGATTTTTCGGGTCCAACGTTTGAGCGAGGAGTGTCCACCGGATAATAATTTCGGGTAGAAGAATGTATTCATCGCGTGAACTTTTGGATATTTATCGCTGTTTGTGCCTCTGACAATAAGGAGATTCATATAAAAATTAATAACTTCGTCGTTGAGCCAATTTAGCCCTGACAACGTGTGAATATCCTTTCGAGTTATACGGAGACCAAAACTCTCCACGAGAACTTGGTTTGGTGGATTAGGGATAAGAGCTTGTTTAATCTCTTGGAGCATTTGTGGTGTGAGCTCGGGGAGAGCGGCTTCCTCGAGGTCCTCAGTTTCGTCCAGCACAGCCTCGCACAATCGCATTGAGCGGGTCAACTGTTCCTCCAGGGCGGCTTCCCTCGCAAGCCTGTTGTGTTTCGAAAGCAAACATGTCATACGTTTGAGCTCTTCTGCTTCTTTTATCCGCTGTTCGAACCGCTCGTTGTAATGGCCCGATATCCTCGGTATAAAGTCGCTTTTCATGACTGCTTTAGCAGCAAGATTGTCACGCAGCGTGTTGGTCTGTATTATTTCAGCATAATTGCTTCTCGACGTAGAAGCTTCGCCGCTGAGTGGTGAGTGGGCTTTCTTCTCTTTTGCCTCCGTTGCTTCTTTTGGCTCATCGATCCGTATCGTCGGTATGACTTTTGTAATGACCGGTGCACTTGATTTTTCGCTGGGAGTTCGTATCTTCAAAATCGATATTCCATCGTTCTTCGGTCTCACGGGCAACGATCTTCTCACAGAAACGATCGAAATTTCCTCGTCCTTGGTGCTTTTCCAGCGAGGAATTTCAGTTTTTTTCGTCTCTTTTGGAGTGTGCCAATTGAGCGGTGTCGAAGTTGTTGCGGGCGTTGAAAATACTTCTCGTCTTTCACAAGGCGTCTCAGGTGCGCTTTTTACCGGTGTTTTTGAAAGATCGATCAACGGGGGAGCTTGCCGTCGTTTCTGCCCTTCGCATCGAGCTCTCACGCATGGAGCAATGCCGCCCTGATGCGGCAAAAACCGTTGCAACAATTGATCGTATTCTTGTTTTTCTCGGAGCTGGTTCGTCTTCGTCAACGTCGAACATTTCGCCTTGAAGCTCGACATTTTCGACATATTCTTCATCGTTGAATTTACGTTTTTCTCCTCCTTCCCGTTCATTTGCGACACAAAATTCTTACGGTAAGTCAAATTTTGCTGCTGCTGCTGTTGACAACCGCTTCCAAACTTTCGCTTCGTACAACTCGTCCCGTTCAGACGTTCCTTCGAACGGTTTGGCGAATAATGTGAATCTCCGAGATACTCGATCTCCTCCTCTTCGTTTTCGTCAGCGTAGATCAATCTACCGACTCGTGCCCCCTCACGATTACAGCAAAGCTTCTTCGGACTCACTAGACCTGCTACGTAATCGTCACTAACATCCTCCGCAGGACGCTTTCGTGACCGCTCGTCCACTAACCCGAACAATCGCTTGAAAAACTCAAATATCATCTTGACCAATTGGAACCATCTCAGCATAACACGAACAGATCCAATCTTCTCGCTGACCCCGTTCAACGAATTTTCAAATCAAACCACCAGATCTAAACACAACGAAGGTATCGAATTAGTAACCCATCACTGTCTATCTATTGGTTATTCATAAATTCCCGTAATCGCACTGAAACTGTGATTCTCGAATGGCATAAGAAATCGTTTTTTATTGTCTCAACAGAATTGTGTATGAAAACCCATAAAAAATCATCGACATCCGTTCACAAAGTTTTAAGTCATCAATGATCGAGTATTTAGCCGCGCGATGACAGAGAAATACAATATTTGACGTTGACTTTGATTCATTACAGATTCAATATTTTATCGAAGCTTTGCTAATTTTTGTTGAAAAAAAAGAACACGTTCACTATCGGCGAGACGATCTAATGGGTAAAGCAAAAGTCAGGAACTTACCCGCTCTGTTCTGCTGATTGTAATGAATGAACTTCCGATGTTGGATGTATAAATAGTTGCTGCTGTGTTGAACTATATTACGAAAACCACGGGTTTACGAGGCTGTTTCATCGTTGATGGTGGTTTCGTCTTCACGACTCGTTGATATGCAAATTTAACCTAAAAAGAAAGGTCGAGCGCGGGACTGAATAACACGTAGTCGAAAGGCACGAAAAAATAAAGGAAAGATTATGGAATAAGGATGGGATTTAGAAAATAACGATAATCGCGTGTGGCGGACTACGAATTTTGACGGTCTGATCATAACATGACATAATAGCGCGCAATAAAAGATGCTTCGACATATAGCGCCTTTTAATATACTCACAGAAATTGTTTTGTTGTATCCACAATTTTACAGGTGTGTGTCGGATATCGACGTTATTGAAAAACTTGAATTTTTCAGCCGCAATCCATACTCGAAGTACGTTTCTAATTAAATGATTTATGTGACGGCTAATTATTTATAAAACACAAACAAGTGTCCCGTCCCACCGACAAACGGGGTTCTCGTTTTGTGAGAGTTTCCGCGGTCTCAGACTTTTGCGCGCCTACTACAACCCATAACCTCAACGCTTTTCGTTGCCGGCTCGATCAGAATCAGAAGCATCAGAAGCGTCATACTGGCACCCGCGGCTAATAACCGTACTAATGCCAACGCCGCCTTTCCCCTCGGATCCGCGTCGCGCAAAAGCGATGCCAGCGATTGGAGCAGGAGAAACGTACACGAAAACCCGTCTTGCAGCGGTAGCGCTGTCTGCGCAAAGATCCCCCAGCTCGTCTCAAGTTCAATTTTGTGGAAAACGCACAAAATTATCAACAAGCGAGTCGCCCCCCACCCCACCACCAGAGTGGCCTGTATTGGTCGGAGCGTGGGAGTGGGAAATTATTATTATTATAACAATCAGCTGCTGTTGATAAATGGAGTGGATTGAATTAAAGAAATCGTGTGTAAATGTATCTTGTATGATATAAAATAAGTACGATCGTGAAAAATCTGTGAACGATCCCCAGTCAAAAAATGAAACAGAAAATTAAGTTGTATGGACGTACCTAACCTACAAAATAAATCGCTGCAGACGAAAAATTACTCAAATTCGAATTGACAAGGTATTTGCACGTTTGCGTTTTTTTCTCTTGCTTTCTCTTGCGTTTTTTTCTCTTCAATAAGTAACGAAATCCTAGAGACAATGGAAAGCATGGTGAAAAATGAATAAAAAATGTATGTCGAAAATGTAGATTATAATCAGACTCTTGTGACAAAATCCGAAGATGAAAGATTTATCGTAACTTTATAGGAATAGCAATAGCAAAATGGCTAATCTACCGCCAAATTACAACCAATTCGGAGCATCCTGGAACGCAGTACCTCCTCAACCGTCAGGATACTATGCCATTCCACCCCCAAATTTCCCGCCTCCAAACTTGAGTCAGCCTCCTCCAGGATTCACAGTTCCTCCCCCAAGTATAACCGACGCAAAGTCTGTAAATCCTCTTCCGTCTTTCAATTCAAACGACCCTCCTTATTCCCCAATGTTGACCATTCCTTACCCACAGTTCCCGTACCAAAACGTTCCTCCGGCACAGAGTATAGAGAATTATTACCCTGCGTATGGACAAAATGCATCCGGTGCAGGAAACTGTGATTGGGATTCGAGAAACACGTACCGGGCGCCGAGCAACCTGGAAAACTGGAGGGACAGTGGAAATTCTTCCAGTTGGCGGTCGCAAGAATCGTACGAGAGTTCCTGGGCAGAGTCCGACAAGTTGCGTGGCTCGGAGAAAAAAACTGGACGTAGAAACGAGTTGGATGAGCGGAAATCCGAGTGCAGATGGATGGACAGGAAATCTTCGAGGGATCGTTATCCAAGTAGAAAACGATCTAGAAGCCCCGAGTATATTTCTCGGTCTTCAAGGTCACGCTACAGTTCATCGAGACACGAGGACGACCGTCACAGACCGCGCGATCGTGAGAGATACAGTAAAAATCGTTCGACCACTCGTGATTACGGGCCTGAGACCGAGGATGCAGGGCGTAAAAGCCATCGAGAGTTTCCCGCGTCTCCGAGAACCTCCACGAGTACAGGAAGATCGCGAGAACCAAGCAAACCTCGAAGGAGATCGAAATCCCAAGATTCTCACTCTTCAAAAAATTCTCTCCCACCGGCTCCGGTTGCTGCCAAACCCAAAAGCCTCAGCGAAAGAGAAATCCTGCTGGAAAAATACCGCAGACATTATTGCGCCACTAGCAAAGATATGGAGAGGAAATTGAACGAGTTGAGCGCCATTGGGACTGAAGAAATTATCGAGAATGAGAAGAAAGTTTGGACCAGAACCGCTCCCGCTGATCTTTATTATTCAAGGGACGAAAACAATCCGAGAATCATGCGAAGCACGTCGAAACTGAAGGAACTTTGCGCTATTTTTAAACATTTTCTGCTCGACAGAGCTGCCATGGCCAGAGCAAATCAAGTGAGTAATAAATTACCTACAGAAAAGATGGTGAATTGATTAATTATCGAAAAATTAACAAAAGTCTCGAAGAAATTAGTTTACACAGGGAATTTTTTTTTATAGCCTCCTTACGAGCCACCTCCAAGAAAATCGCGAGCCCGTTTGTGCCGGCACAAATCAGAAGCTTGCAGTAGTTCGTCAGACAGCGACAGTTCAATGGACGAGGATGACCGAACGATGGAAGAATTGATGGCGAAGAAGCAGCATCCTCAAAGATTACATCCCGAAATGTGGTTCAACGATCCCGGAGAGATGAACGATGGACCGCTTTGTCGATGTAGCGCAAAGTCTCGAAGATCCGGAATTCGACATGGAATCTACGCCGGCGAGAGTGTCGTTAATCGTTGCGATCTCAATTCAAACAATGCTGACAAATTACATCATTACAGAATCACCATCAGCCCACCCACTAATTTCCTCACCAAAACTCCTACCATCATAAAACACGACGAGCACGAATTCATCTTTGAAGGATTTTCCATGCTCTCTCATTTTCCCCTCGTCAAATTACCCACGTGCAAAGTCATTCGCTTTAATATCGAATACACGATTCTTTACATCGAAGAGAAGTTGCCTGAAAATTTTACGATCCAGGAACTCGATTATTTCCGTAAGTTTTTTCTTTATCATTGAAATTCTTTCGTTCGTCTATTTTTCCTCGTTTCAAAAATCTCCAAACGTTAAACATATTGTTTCTTGGCACGAGCCTAATTTTTGTTACATTCTTTTTCAGAGGATTACCTTTTTAAAGAAATCCTTGAGCTCGTAGATTTCGACCTCCATGCTGCCCAGGACAGTTCCGGTTGCGGCCAATTTCATTTTATGCCCAGATTCGTGAGGGATTTGCCGGACAAAGGCCAAGAAATACTCTCGATGAACGAAGTCCTAAATTATTTAATAAAAAGCAGCACTTTGTTGATCGAACCCGAGGACCTCCCAAGACTCGTAGACATGCCGCAATATCAATGGCAAAATTTTGCCGACGAAGTCAAAGGCATGGTTGTTACGTATCCTGGAAAAAAACCTTGCAGCGTCCGGGTCGATCAATTGGATCGCGATCAAACTGATCAACCTCCCGGTGTTCTCGCTTATCCTGAAATCGTGCATTTCGGCATTCGGCCACCACAGCTCAGCTACGCTGGCAACGCAGAGTACGTTGAAAAATAATTATTCAACCGATTTACGAGCAACAAACAAACTGACACTTTTGGACGTTGCTAAATGCTAAATTTTCTATCGATAGAATTTTAAGAGGTTTCAACATGCAGAAGTCAAAATATTTATTTATAAAAATCACAATTTTCAGTAGTTTCTCATAAAAACGTGTGTTTCAAGTTTCAATTTTAAACATTAAATATTTCGATTTCTAAATGTTGAAGCCCCTTAAAACTTTGCATACACTTTTATGTGACATCGAAGAAGCTTTATTTAGTTTTCCAAAATAATCGGTCGTTAATTTTTTTCGAAATTTTGTTTATTATATTACAAATACAGATTACCTCGGACAATCTTGGATTCAGAGTATGTTGCTCTTTAGTAAATTTTTATAACAACTTTTTTTTAATGAACTTGGGCTCACAAACCATTTTGTATGTAAGAAAAACTGAAAACAAAAATTTAGATTTGACCGTCGCCATACAACGTCCTTAAGTAACAGATTTGTACAAAATAAGATTAAAATTTTTTTTTTACGTAATTTCAGTTACCAAAAGGCCTGGAGGGACTATGTAAAGTTTCGTCATCTCTTAGCAAACATGCCAAAACCAAGTTTTGAGGACAAGCGTAAACTCGAGGCGAAAGAGAACAAATTGCAAGAATTACGTACACAGAGTAAGATGAAAAGGGATGTGACGGTGGATGTGAGTTCGGAGGGATTTTACAGAACAGGAATAATGTGCGATATCGTGCAGCACGCAATGCTGATTCCCGTGCTAGTGTGTCATCTGCGATTCCACAAATCGCTCGACAATTTGGAAAAAACGTTAAATTACAAATTTCAAAATCGTTACCTTTTGCAATTGGCGTTGACGCATCCGAGTTACCGAGAAAATTTCGGTACGAATCCTGATCATGCGAGAAACTCGTTGACCAATTGTGGAATTCGGCAACCGGAGTACGGCGATCGCAGAATTCATTATATGAACACCAGGAAACGGGGTATAAATACTCTGATAAATATTATGTCGAGATTCGGTGCTCGAAGAGAAACCGAGTCGTCGATCGCACACAACGAGAGGCTGGAATTCTTGGGTGATGCTGTCGTCGAATTTCTCACTTCCATACATCTCTTCCACATGTTTCCTGACCTTGAAGAAGGTGGCTTGGCCACTTACAGAGCTGCCATTGTTCAAAATCAACATTTGGCTGTTCTCGCTAAAAAATTAAATCTCGAACAGTACATGCTTTATGCACATGGCAGTGATCTCTGCCACGATCTCGAATTACGACACGCCATGGCCAATTGCTTCGAAGCACTCATGGGATCCTTGTTCCTCGATGGCGGCATCAACGTTGGCGATCAGGTCTTTGGATCGACTCTCTTCAAAGACGAAGTCGAACTCTACAAAGTCTGGGTCAATTATCCTAGACATCCTCTACAGGAACAAGAACCCACTGGTGATCGACAGTGGATTCCGAGCTTTGAACTTTTGCAGGTTGATTTTTAGAGCTCCTTTTAAGTTTAATCCTCGATTCGTGAACCGGGCTTGCTTTCGTCCGACCTCCTTCGCACATTGCTCGATACTTGATGAAAAAAAGATGAACGATGCTCAAATTTTCCTCTATGAGGAACTATATTTTTGATTTTGGCTTCCTCATAGAGGAAGCTTTGAGCATCGTTCGTCTTGAGCATCTTGAGGAAAAGCAATTTGCAAATTTCAATTTGCAGCGTTTTTTGTATTTGCTTTTGAATTATATAATTTCGAAAACTTTTCTAGAAAGCAAAGAAAAAGGCCAGACTTATACACAATATTTTACAAAATTTGCCGAAATTAGAGCGGTTGAACGATTTTTCAAAAAATTTCGATTTTCGTAAAATTTGATAAATCAAAATTTAAACCGTTCAACCAATATTTCCCAAATTCACTACCATGCTTCCTATTATGATACTCTATTTATAAAAAAAATTTTTTGAAAATTTCAAAATGCCGTAGAATTCGTATTTTTTTAGCAATTCCAACAAAATTATCAGAGAATGAAGTGCGTGTATAAATTAACATCTGTGCAAAACGGGAGCCCTGTAGCAGACCCCAAAGTATAGTCTGAAGCTTGACTAAGCATTTTTTCAGATTTTTTCATTTATAATTGTTGGTGTGATAGCGTGGAAAGCCCGGTTCACGGAATTAATTCGAATTTTACTCTCGAAAATCGCGTTTTCACATCAATCAGATAATTACGTTCTTATTTGAATGAATATTCTGTCGAATATTCAACTAGAAATTGATCACGGAAGAGCTTTTAGTTTTTCGGCGAAATTTTTCAAACTGTTATTTCTTGTTTGATTTTGCAGAAACTGACGAAATTCGAGGACACGATTGGCATCGAATTTACGCATATAAGGTTGCTCGCTCGAGCTTTTACCGATCGCAGTATCGGCTACACGAATTTGACCTTGGGTTCGAATCAGAGGCTTGAATTTCTCGGAGACACGGTGCTACAATTAATTGTCTCTGAGTATTTGTACAAATTTTTTCCCGAGCATCACGAGGGTCATTTATCGGTAAGGAAAAAAATAATACTGACCCAATTTTTATGTCGTATATTGTTTTTCACTATTTTTTCATGGTCCATTATTTTCACAGCTGTTACGAAGCTCTCTCGTCAACAACAAAACTCAAGCAGTCGTCTGCGACGACCTGGGAATGACACAGTATGCTCTTTATGGAAATCCCAAAGCTGAATTGAAGACGAAAGATCGTGCAGATTTGCTCGAAGCTTTTTTGGGCGCCCTTTACGTTGATAAAGGTTTGGAATATTGTAAAGTCTTTTGCGACGTTTGCTTCTTTCCACGGTTACAAGATTTCATTATGAATCAAGACTGGAACGACCCCAAAAGCAAATTACAGCAATGCTGCTTGACCCTGAGAACTATGGACGGTGGAGAACCGGACATTCCGGTCTACAAGTGAGCAACCATTACGAAACACATAAAAACCAAAGATTCCATAAAAATTATAATGAAAACTTGAATGAGAAGAAAAATTTGATATTTTTACTCCTTTCTAGCTGAACGTTGAATAAAGAATTTGCTTTTTGCTATTTTCAGAGTCATCGAGTGCAAAGGTCCAACAAATACGAGAGTTTACACGGTCGCTGTATATTTTCAAGGGAAACGTCTCGCGAAAGCCTCAGGACACAGTATTCAAGAAGCAGAAATGAATTCGGCCAAAGAGGCTTTGGAAAAATCTCAAGGTGAAGAAAGGAAGACGAGGAAATCATTTTTCGAATATTTTTTCCTAGAATTTGCTTCGATAAGAATATTTTCACATTTTGAAGTAATTGAAATAGTCAATCGATTTCCAACAACTTTTTAATGAATTCACGTCGAAAAACTTTGTTTGAATATTTTTTAATCACGGACTCAATTTGTAAATTGTTTAAAAAACTATCAACTGAATTGCAGATCTTTTCCCACAACTGGACCATCAAAAACGAGTGATAGCAAAAAGTATGAAAATGCAGCAATGGCCAAACCGATCAAGGCTCCGAGGAAATCAAATGAGAGAAGAAAAGTTCGCAGGCTCGGATTTTTCGCATAAAAAGCGACGAAGTCGAAGTCGAGATCGTGAGAAAATGGATCAAAGATCGCGGGACCGTTACGACAGCTCGGACAGGCGAAAATTCGAGGCTCGCGACGGGACCAAAGAGAGGAGACACAAAGCATTGGAGGCGAGAAAGAAAAAATCAGGTGTGGAAATAACGGAACTTCGAGAATCGGAGAGCGATTCGAGAGGCGGAATTTCGTCAGAGAAATCGAGGAATCTCGAGATAACGAATGAAAATAAAAATTCAGACACTTCGATCTCGGATGCTCCGGAAACAACCAACGTTTCTAGTCAAAGTAGTAAAAAATCCGAAGATACTTCTCGAAAATGGCCCGGCGGACGAAACCGCAAACGAGTTCATTGTTTCGAAAAGAGAGAATCGAGCAGCGACGATGATAATATTCCTGAACAATATCGTACCAGTAATTTCTCGTGCCAGGCAGAAAAAAAAATTAAATCTTGATTTCCTCTATCCATCATAAAAAAATGTAAATACGAAATTTCGAATCATGTCATTTTACTTCTATGAAAATGGGGGAAAGCCAATCAAATGGTTTCCAATTGCGTCATCGCTTTTTAGAAGTAATCCATTGCGTTTTTGGAACGTATGCAATTTTTTCTATAGCTTTTAGTTATATTTTTAAAAAATACTAAATCGACGAGGAGTTTTGATTTATTGGAAAATCAATAAAAATTGTATTTCGATCGAGAAAAAAATTCATCCATTAATTTGCATTAAAATTGATTTGGAAACTTTACATTCACAATTTCGTTCACTATTGGGTGGAAGATTTTTTAATCGTTGTCAAATGAAGAATTGTGTGAACAAAAAATATTTAAAAACCAAAATTTGTAATTCGCTTAAGAAATATTTATTATCAACTTTGTACAATTTTCCAAGTCGTAACACAACTTACGAAACTTATCCCAGCAATTTCATGAATTGCTTACGTCCTCGACCCGCTCTGATTGGACAGCACTTTAAAAACATAGTCGATGGTTTTTTTTCGTGTTAAAGAGAACTGAAGAGTTTGCAATTTTTCAAAATTTGTTCTGCGTTTGTTTATGAAATTTTACTCAGCTCGAGCCTCAATTTGTGGAACCTTCTCTGATTCTATTTGCTTCACGTTAGAATACGGTTTCAGAACGGCGTCTCTAGGCTTCGTCACGAATTTATTCTTTCTTAAAAGAGTGCGGACTTCAGCCATATTGTGAGTTATGCCAGCGAGATTCCAGTGTTTTTTCAGAAGTGCTAACTCCAGGTCGAAAATACCAAATCGTACGCACTGAATGAAAGAACACGTGGCCACACTTCGTACTTCCATTCCGAGCTCGTGAACCAAGCCTTTCAAGTACATGTGATCCTCGTTTGTGCAGACTATTTCGAGAGTAAATTCTGGGGGTGTGTAGTCAATGCATTTTATCGAATATATCATGGGGACTTTGCTGCTCCCTGCTCTTAAAGGACCCTGTACTGCCAATTCGTAAGCTGCTTGACTCTGAATGGGAGCACCGCAGATTCTGAGGAAAGAAAATTATTATTTTTCCAACATTAAATTTAGTCTAGTCAATCAAACGAAAAGCCACTAGTTTTTCTTTTTTTCCTGCATCATCGTTACAATTCCATTCATTAATCCTTGGAGAGCACACCTCTTATAAGTGCATCTTGGGTCAATCTGACCCAAGGTGTTTTACAAATCGTTGTATTCCGGTAAATATGCATTTTTCGTTTTTTTTTTGTAGAAACTTGTTATGTAGGCAATTATCCACATTTTATGGCACGAAAATTTATTTTTTGACGAAAACGGAAATTAAATGCCAAACAATCGGAGACAGAAAATTGTTCGGGTCACAAAGACCCAGTATGCATTCAAAGGGTTAACCTCATGCAAGCAATTTTTTAATTGAACTTGAGAGTCTTTCGATTTGCAAAGCGACTTTGTAATTTTTCAGTTTAGAAAATCCATGAAAAATATTTTCCAACAACGTCAAATACTCGTGTATATTCCAGAGAGTATAAAAGTATAATAAAAGTTTCATAAATTTGAGTTTTTTCAAGTTTTATAAATATTAAAGTTTCAACATACTTAAACATTTCCTTTTGATGAGACGATTGCATAGAAGCACAAATCATATCAATGTGATGTCGATGCACATGACGGAAGCTAGATTTCTCAACGACTTTGCCATTGGTGAAAAAATTGTCAGTCGCTTGTCCAAGAATGCCTTTTACTCTGTAGAACTTGGTGTGTTTGGCTTCTCTTATTTCGTGAGCGATTCTGGTTCCCCGTCCGATACCAACGACCATAAGGCCAGACATATCGTAATGCAACGCGTTCGCAATCATCAATCTGACGTCTTCGATTTGGTAACGAGGACCAGTCAACAGCGGATGATCCGCGTAACTTGGTCCAACCGCTACGGTCATTTCTTTATTCGTCGGACCTTCTATCCATACGTGATCGATCGGTGGACGTTGTTTCAGAGTCGTATTTAAATCTTCGGTCAAACAAATCGGTTCGGAAATAAACAATTTTTATCACAGAACTTTCGATTAATCAACGATTAATCAATCATTAAAGTATAAAAAATGTTGTCGATTTTATCTTGACAAGAGTTTAAATTCAATTGGAAACTATCGATTAATAAAAATCAGTAAATGGGGATTGTTGACTCAATTGTTTTCGTTAATTTAAACGTAAATTGTTAATTGTGAGACATGACTAACCTCTGCACAGATGAACCTTAACTGTGTGTAAAGTTTGGGCCACGAATTCCCTGGGTGGCTTGTACAGAACGAACGCACCGTGTAACAAGTGCCAAACATTCTGAGCTTTATCAGTCAACGACAAGATACTTCGAACCATTATTGTTTTTTAGAAAAATCCAGTTTCGAATATTCTAACACATGTATTTATCTTGAGGTCGAAAATCAAAACAGTAAAAGCCGACAATGATAACAGCGCTATGTGGACATTTAAGAAAACTATTTTTCGTGCCTCAGTCCATAAAGCAGCGCGTGCAGCGAATTGTAGTTCGCGAATCTGTTGTCGAGCTGCGCTGCCATTATTTCAATTAAAATCATTCCAAGGTTCCCGCTATTTTTCACATGTTTGTTGTTTATTCATCCAAGTATTCTTTCGCATCGTTTTTGTTGGAACCAGTTGGAACGTAAATATCATCGATAAACGATCGAATTACATGAGCGATTTGTGTCAGGAAGACGGATCCACAACATTTTTTCCGTAGACAATCCCCGTCAATCGAGCAATTCGTACTTTGCAAATTTTGCTATCGCTGCAAAATGCTTAAAAAAATCCATGCACCTTGGGGTTAGTTTGGGGCATAACGACTGAACGCGTTCGCTGGATCGCCGGTGTATTCATCATCCTTTTTGGTTCGTCATCGTTTTTGGTATTGTCAATAATATTGATACAGATTACATTTCGTGAATTTTCTTCATGTGAATAAATAGTATGATTTTTATTTCCATTTCCTATTTTCATTCTCGTCCATATATATTTGGATGGGATGGGGATTCGAGATGTTGTTTTGATTTTGTAAAACGGTGACAAAATATCTGAAGGGATTTCGAGAAACGATTGTTTTCGTGAGTTTTGAAAATTCGCGTGAATAGAACGGATTGAACATGGATTTGGGGGGAGGGGGAGGGGGCAGCAAGGGAAGGGATAGAACGAAGCAACCAAACTTGTGGGCAATGGGGTGGGGGGATTGCAGGAGTCGGAATCGGGAAATAAGCTCGTGCTGCGTCGAGGGGGTTCGAGGCACTCGCTGGTCTCTCGATAGTTTCAGTCGCTTCAGTCGCTGCGATGGAGCTTCGGGAAATGAGCGTCGTCGCGTCCGCGGAGGAGACCGCTGAACTCCTGCCTAATCAGACTCAAGATGATAACGACGATGAAAGCTATTTTATCGATTACGCGATACAAAAAGAAATTATAAATCGTAATCGATGCACCGCGAGTCGTCGATTATTAAGCCATGTCGCTAATTATCCGGAATTAAGCGTAACGAACAGCAATCAGCAAAATTTTCATCAAAAGGTGGGAAAAAGCGTCGTCGCAAAATCCTTTATCAATTTCTATGTCTCTTCAAATAAACATTTCGCTGTAACAATCGCGTAATAAGAATTCAGTCGCATATCATTAATACTGAACAGAATTTATCGAAACGTGTTGCATTTTTTTCAACGTTAAATCTGTCGAAGAAAAAATACTCTCGCGATAAAACTGTAGAAGAAAAAATGACGATTTTGTATATTTACAAATTGATCGTCAACTATCCCACGTGAATATTTATATTCAAAAACCAGTGTTTACTGCGATGTAAACAAAGGAAACTCCATCGTGTTTTGTATTTCAATAAAAAGGAATGATAATACTGCGGTTCGTATGAGGGAACTGTTGACATTTTTTTCGTACATACTGCAGTGTGTGTGTGTGTGTGTGTGTGTGTAAACATTCGAGAGCCACAGCAAGTTCTTGGAAAAACTTAAGACTTTTTTCTGCTTCACTGCCCGTGAGATGATTTCCATTCGTATGAACGACCTCAAAGTTTTTGAGGCTTTTCTCAGGATGGACATGAAGGATTGATAATAAAAAAGCGCTTCCTGAAAATTTACACATTTCATGTAGCACTAAAAACCAAATATTGCAGTACAAATAAAAATGAAAAAATAACCAAGAATTTAGAAAAATTGACTTGCAACTCTAACGCAATTGAAACGTGCAGAAAATTCGGGAACACGTAATCTATGAAAACGTTATTTTTTAATAACTGTCAAATGCGGATGCGTGCAATTTTCGAGTAGAAGCAATGACGCTGATGCATATACATGTATGTTAAGGGAGTATGCACGTGTCAAGAATTAATTGCTTTCTCCAGCGAAAAAAAAATCTCATTACGTTTTCGCTTTGGATAAATTCATTTTTCCGAGCTAACGAACCTTTGCGAATATTTTTACACCCTCGTGACCTACCCGTTGGTGTGACATTGACTTTTTGCATAAAAGCGAGATTACTTCTTTGCTTCGGTACGATTGTTAATCATTTTCATTGACCGAGAGTGAAATTATTGAAAATTGATCAATATTTTGATGATGTAAAAATAAAAAATCGACATTTTCTTTGTTAACCCTTCGAGTGCACACTGGGTCGTTTTGACCCCAACGATTTTCTCTCACCGATTGTTTTGCATTTAATGGTAACGAATGTTTTGCAATTTTCGTTTTCGTCAAAAAATAATAAATAATAAATAATAATAATAATTAAATAAATAAATTTAGGGCCATAAAATATGAACCACAACGATTTGAAAAATGCTTTGGGTCAGATTGACCCAAGATGTACTTATAGTTTCAATTTTGCTACGTTAGCCACATTTCCAAGTCTTTTGATCGACGAATCCCAAGGGAATATTATCGCTTTCGCTTTTTCGATGGAATTAACGATTTTCAAAATGATTATTTATTGTTTTTTATTCGCTGCAACTATAGGAGTTCCCATGCATCAGTTTCATTCATACATCCGGTCCGAATTGGCCACCGTCTCGGAAACGCGAGGAAGCAAAAGCCCTTGAGAATCTTCGGAAACGCGTCGAACAGTCGAAACTATTCAAGGCCAATCAAATCTCTGATCCGGGAGGACCCGCGACAACTTCGACCCAGCTCAACGAAGAACAACTACAGCAGCTTGACAATCGGCCGAAACTTTTGAAAAAAGTGAGTGTTGAAATTTTAAACAATTTTCATATTTTTACCAAAAATTCTTCATTTCTACGTGGAAATTTCGAAAATATTGAATTATGAGAAAAACTTCACCGAATATATTTTCGTTACGAAATATTTGGTTATAAAATCAATTTCCAAAGAAATTCTGACTCGACTGCACGAGTAGAGAATTTGCATTCTTATTAACAACTTGAATAATATTAAGAAAACAAAAAACCCAATTTTTATGAAAATTGACGCAATCGTGCAAAAGTTTTGCATTCCTCTTTTCCATTCTACACAAAATTATTGAATGCACCAACGTGATAATATATTCATATAAATTGGTTGAGCGATCACGTGGAGATAGAAAAACAAATTTGCAAATTTCAATTAGCAGCGTTTTTCGTATTTGCATTTAAAATGTATCATTTTGACAATTATTCTAGAAAGTAAAGAGCAAGTTTAGACTTATACACAATATCTTACAATATTTGCAGAAATTAGAGCGGTTAGACGATTTTTTAAAAAACTCAGATTTTCGTAAAATTCAAAAAATCATAAAATTTGAAGCGTTCAACCGATATTTCCCAAATTTAATACCAACCTTCCTATTATGATACTCTATTTATAAAAAAAAAATGATACTAATAATTCTTGAAATTTGCGCAAGTTAAAGCGTCGATACCCTTTTTTGAAAATTTCGAAATGCTGTAGAATTCGTATTTTTATAGCAATTCTAACAAAATTTTCAGACAATGAAGAGCTTGCATAGATTAACATCTGTGCAAAACGGGAGCCCTGTAGCTCAAACCGTTCTCGAGTTATGAATGTTTGAATTCTACAGTGCCAGAACATACACACACACACACAAACACATCCGGACATTTTTTCTAGATATGATTTTTCGATGTTTTGGGACATTTTAAGCACATTGGCATTGAAAAGTGGAAAAAAAAAATTTCACCGTCACATAGCTTCCTCTATGAGGAAGCAAAACAGAAAAATAGAGAAAGAGAGTGAGAAAGAGAGGAAAGCGAGGGACAGGGAAAGGGCAATATAACACACGGAAGCTATAACGGATCACGTAACACATAACGTGTGAATAAATCGCACGACAGAGCATGCAAAGGGATGGGAGGATGGAACGTACAATTATCGAAACGTGGGTTACATTTTTCCTGGTATCGATGCGGAGGGTGAGCTTCGAATTTCCATCGAGTCTCTCGATCCAAAATTCATAAATTCAACAAAATTGGCATAAATTTGCAATTAGCGAAAGAAAATTGCAACAATAGAGTTTTTCAGTAGCTGTTTGTTGATCCGCCTGAATTTCCTGGTCCATGTACACACTGGGTCAATTTGACCCCGGTGGGTAAAATTGGTGATACTGATGGAAAACCGTTAGATCACAAATATTCATGGTGTGGAGACAATTTTCGCTGTAAAAATTGATCCGGGTCAAATTGACCCAGTGTGTATACTAAGGGTGTGTATACATGTTTGCTTGCGTCGAAATATGAAATGAATCCAAATCATCCGTTTGAACCTAGAAAACTTCTCGTAGCAAATTGTTTATCCATCCAATTCCAAGCTCTTGGAGCGCGAAAAGTTGAATGGAAATTGCCTCGAATAATTTAGAAATCGAACGATGACGGGACGAGCCAGCCATTGGGCGGAGGGGGAACCGTGAAAATATTGAGAATCCCTGAGGAAAATCGATGCCTGAAATTAAAGGCAGGCTTTAAAACTAAAAGCCTTTTCAATTTCGAAGATCCACTCTTCCGTACAAAATGAATATACGTCCAATTTACCGGGGAAAGAGTGATTGGGCCAATAAACTTTGTAACTTGGTGTACTTTTCAGTCGCGCCATCGTTGAAACTCAGTAATGATTTTTCGTAACCATAGAGACGTTCGTAATTATTCGAAAAATCATTTTTCACAATTTCACAATTTCAAACGTGGAGCTTTTTCTTTGCATTTCGACGCCGCTGGAAAGTCGAGAAGAATCACTAAAAATAAAATTTTTTTGGAAAAGATCGATATTTTATTCTATACGTTCGACTAAACGTTTTTTTGAATAATCCCAAAAATTGTGTCACTGATGCAAGAAATATTCTTGAAACTCTCTTCGGAAGCAAATTTTTGTCGTTACAATCACAAACTTCGCTGACAATTCCATTAAAAACCAAATATACTGCCAAAGTAATCAATATTTTGAAATTATTCAAAAATATTTAGTTTACCGTATTGAACAAAATATCGACGATTTTTAACGAAATTTTATTTCTAGTGTATCAATGAAACATCGAAGTTTGATTATTTGATTCATCGATTAACTTCGGTGTGAGAAAGGAATAAAAATCGAATGATTAACTCGACCTCGATCGGCAAATTGCGAGAAATCGCCACTAGCCAATCTTGTCACGTCCATTTAGGGACGATGTTTCTATTCTTGGCACGCTTAGGCCATTTCCGGTTTGGCACAAAGGTGTTTCAGTATTGGATCGAGGATGCCTCCTCGCTCTCTATTTTTTTAACCCTCCCTCCAATTCGTATCCTCGTGTAGATGCGATCGTGACCTTGGCCAAAATTCAACTCTCTCCCCTGCCCCAGTCAGGGGATGAAACCTGGATAACGCTCTCGTGAACTGTTCTATATTTTTAAAACCCTTCGCACGCGATGCATTCGAACCTTTCTCTACTTTTCTTCTTTTTTCTTCGTACCATATGTTTTAGCACACGACCCCTGGGGTGCATGTACTTTAACACGATTCCATCATGACATTTTAGGCGTCTACTGATCCTTTTCACACGTTCAATTTTCTACACTCATCGTCTTTCCTTTTTTTTTCTCTTTGGAGATAGAATTCCATTGGTGGAGCCTCGAAAAATGAAAATTTAAACTTTGCCATTTGTCGATAATCCCAGAGAATGATTTTATGCACAGTATCGAAAAATTGGAACATTTTTTAATTGAAAAAAAATTCATTGTATGAATTTTCCTTAGTCTCTGCCGGATCCGTCGATGCATTTTGTTGCCATGTTTTTGGCTATGTATGGTTTTCGTTCAAAAAATACAGTCTCGTGATCAGTGTCGACGGAAAGAAATGGAGAAAATAATAAATAACTCGATATTCTGGAGAATGACAGCGATCTAATGGTAATCAATTCTGATTTGATGAAATCTGGAACTCCTAGTGTCCGTATTTTCTCGGATCCGCCAAGAATCTTGTCATTCGATTGGAACGAACTAAGCATGAATTTCAAATGTCCTTTCTCCATCTCTCCCCTTCTTTTTACTCTTTGCTAAATCGGGCTATGATCGATATCATGGAGAATATCTCATCGATACTTTATTTGAAAAGCCTTAAAAAGAGGAGGTGGCTTTTATCGGAAAAATATATCCACATCGAGGATTTTTTATTATTAACATTAAGCACCCGGAATAAATGACAACTTTTTCTATAATTACCGCTGTCCAATTCCATCCCATCAGTTTCAATTATTTTTCTTCCTCATTGAGGAAGCTATGGGACGGTGAAATTTTTTTTTCCAGTTTTCAATGTCAATGCGCTTAAAATGTCCCAAAACATCGAAAAATCATATCTAGAAAAAATATCCGAATGTGTGTGTGTGTGTATGTTCTGACACTATAAAATTAAAACGTTCATAACTCGAGAACGGTTTGAGCTATAGGGCTCCCGTTTTTCACGGATGTTAATCTATGCAAGCTCTTCATTGTCTGAGAATTTTGTTGGAATTGCTATAAAAATACGAATTCTACAGCATTTTGAAATTTTCAAAAAAGGGTGTCGACGCTTTGACTTGCGCAAATTTCAAGAATTATTACTAATTTTTTTTTTTATAAATAGAGTATCATAATCGGAAGGTTGGAAGGTATGGAAATATCGGTTGAACGGTTTGAATTTTATGATTTTTCGAATTTTACGAAAATCTGAGTTTTTTTGAAAAATCGTCCAACCGCTCTAATTTCTGCAAATTTTGTAATTTGTCGAAATTATATAATTTAAATGTAAATACAAAAAACGCTGCAAATTGAAATTTGGAAATTGCTTCCTCAAGATTCTGAAGATGCACGATGTTTTACATTCGACTACGAATTATTGTTGAATAATTTCAAAAACCCACTTCACACTGGTCGAATTACAACTCAAATCCAAACTCTTAAAATTCTCGAGGTTCGAGTCACACGGAAATTGACTGGACTTTGATAATTTAAAAGAAAATTAAAACTGTCGTTTTTTTACTCAACGATGAAAACAAATGAAGCCAGCTCTGGTTTTTTTTTTTTAAATCGATTTTTCGACTCCCTCGATTTTGTTTTTTTTTTTTCTGCAAATTGTTACCACGTGCAAAAGATTCCTAGTCGAGTGGATTGTCGGGGAAAAAGGCAGAGAGGGAAGGTTTGAAACAGTGGAGAATTGGATGGTTGCCAGTCATTTCTCGACCGTCGAAATTCGTTCTGGCTCTTTGGACCGGAAACTTTGGCTCCATTTTTTTATCTCATTTCCTCTCATCCTCGAGATTGCTCTCTGTCTTTGCTCCTCTCGGAGCTTTATACTGCTGAACATTTCCCGTCGTTTATATCTCATCGAATCCTCCCCCTAATAAATTCCTTTTTCTCTCGTAGACTGGTGCATTATTTATTTTTCTCTCCCCTCGTATTTCGTCATTTTTCTCCTCATAATGCATATCGCTCGTAGCACTCGTTCACTTTTCGCAATTCCCCAGTTATTTTTCTGTTTCGCAATCCACAGTCGCGTTGCGGAAGGTCGTGTGAAAAAAAAAAACAAACAACAACCCGAGGGAATATCGTAAGAAAAGTTTGCAACGTGCTCGGGTCTTCTCGAAATATCTCACGAAATTAGAAAAACAAATCGAAGAAGAAAAAATCGTTTTCTTTTTTTTTACCCTCTACACCCTCGCTATTAAAATTTTCATTTCAATGATCCCATGAATTATGGAAGAGCAAATCTCCCAAATAATGAGACTTTCCTTGAATACGATTATTCTTTAATTCTCTCCACGTTCCAACCAACTCCCCTGAGCTCTTTCAACGTTGGGCAACAATGGGCGACTCTTCTTTGAACGAGAATAAAATGAACAATTCTTGAAAAGATTTTCAAGCCTTTTATAATCTTTTCAAAAAATAAAAAAATTAAAAAAATGATAATTAACTCATCCACTTGGCTGTGACAGTTGAGATATTTGTGATTTCCAACAAGTTGTCCTTTAGACAAGACGCAGACCTCGGAATTTTTTTGAAAAAATTTCAAAAACTTGAAAAATTTTTTCGAACAAAATTTTCAAAAATATATGATAATTGACTCATCCACTTGGCTATGATTTATTGACGGTTGAAATATTTATGATTACCAACAAGTTGTTCTTTACACGAGACTCAGACTTCGGAATTTATTGAAAAAATTTTCAAAAACTTGAAAATCTTTTCAAAAAAATGTTTCAAAGAAATATGATAATCGTCCACTTGGCTATGATTTATTGACAGTTGAAATATTTATGATTCCCAACAAGTTATTCTTTACACGAGACTCGCACCTCGTAATTGGCGAATTAAAAATTCATTTTTTCTTCGTTCCTTCAAGTAAAAACTACTGCACAACAAAATTTTGACAATATTCTGTGACATTTTTGACAAATCTGGGTAGAAAAGATGGGTTTTTTTTTCACTGAAAACTTTATTGTTGAATAGAATTTAAAGGGAGAAAAAAAAAAACAAGAAAATATACAACAGGTAGATTCAAAGTACGACGTAAATAACGAGAATCATGCAAATAACGAGACTTGCTATGAAGACGACTATTTGAATTCTGTTGGAATGAATTGAGAGAGTGCGCAATAAACGCCAATGTCCTTGCACAACTGGAGAAGGTTGGACAATTTCCGGATAAGTTTGTCTCGTGTCAGTTTCGTGATCGGTGGATTCCGTGGCAAGGACAATGTTCTCGTCGATTTGTAGATTGGTCGGAAGCGAATCGCTCGGTAATTCGATTTTCGGGGATGTTCTTTTCAGTCGTCGAGTCGATGTCACGTCGATCGTTTTTATTTCTGGTTCTTTAATTATCGTCTCCAAATCCATCGCAGTTTTTTCTCTCTCCATTTGCTTATCCATCTCCGTAATGGTCGACGGTGTCGCATCGTCGATCGTTGAACGTAACTCGATGTTGACGAAACAGGAATCATCGATCATCGATCGAGGCACGAAATTTCTCTCCATGCAAATCGTTTCGTTCATGTCCATTATCCCGCAACCAGCTTGTCCAATTCGCGTTAACGATTCCGGTGTAAATGGTGGCGCGTCCGGTCTCAATTTTGTCTCGAAATATGGAAATACCGATCTTGACGTTCTCACCAAATTCGGTGGCACCAGCAACAGTGGATCCCCCACTGATAATTCGTGAGGCTGCAATTTTCGTTTCTCAAATTTATCGAAAATAAAATCCTTTTTTTTTAATCGCACAGAACCAAGGAAAATAGTCAAACGAACTAGCGAAGATTTTTTTAAATTCCTTTTTTTTTTCAAATCGCACAGAACCAAGGAAAATAGTCAAACGAACTAGCGATTTTTTTGAACATTCAAACACGAGTTAAAATTTAAAAATGATAAAATGTTTGTTTTACTTGGGACAAAGCGTTATCAAGGACGTGTTTGTTGTCATAGAATTTGTACGCTTCTTCATCAGGTTCTCCGGAATGTCTAGACAGGATCAAAAAGTCTCTATCCTTTGGCGGTATTTCTTGGTCATGAAACTCTTCGAGATTTTTAATACGAACTCCGAGGGTCGGTGAGGACGACGAGGGTGAATCCTCGTTTCGACGAGATGCTACATTGCATTCGTCGCCCATTCCACTTCGACCAATCAGTCTCTTCCCCCTCTCTCTCTCACTTTCCCGCGTTGTATTTTTTTATCTTTCCGTAAGACAAACAATTCTTTTCTCAATTTAGAACGTTCGTTTTATTTTATTCAGCGGAGTATTTATCTTTGCCTATTTTGAATTCACGTATCCTTCAATTTGTCATTTGGTCGCGAAGCGTCAATTTCCCCAACGCCAACTTGAGATCGAGACAAAAAAAACAGAAGAAAAACGACGCTGCGTTTTTTCGTAACAAGATCGTGCCCAAGTCCATTTTTTCGCTTTTTCTCATCCCAGCATCAAAGCTCCGCTTTTCTAACCGTGCAAATATTATCAACGATGTTCGTTTTTCCTTTTCGCTGAACATTGAATTCTTCCAAAAGGGTTCTGCTTCGTTTCCCATTTTTTCTTTTTCTTTCAAACAACAAAACGTATTTCGAAAATTTCAATCCAGCTTCTGGTTCGGTCGTCAGAAAATTGAGTTCGACTATTTTCACAGGTGACGCGAGATATTCTTTACGCGAAATTACTTGCTAAAAATATCACAAAAATTCATATGACAAAAAAAATATATCACAACAAAAAATATTGCCATGAAGAATTTTATTTTATTTAATAATAATGTACAACATTTTTATACGAATGGCCGCACCCCACAAATGTGAAAAAAATATCACAAACCAGAAAAATTTTATATTATTTTATTTATTTTTGTTTTTTTTTTGTTTGTTTGTAATTTTTATTGTTTGGAAAATTTAAGCCTATGATATTTAGACGTGTGATATTTTCTTTTTTTATATTTTGGTGTTGAACATTTTTGCTGAATATTTTCGTCTGTGATACGGTGTCCTAGAACCATTTTCGCACACGTTTTTCGCGCCTTCGACACGTCTTGGTCGCGGAATAATTCGCTCGACAATGGGTCGAGGTGAAATTTAATCGAGACCTAGAAATTGAATTTTCCTGCGATATTTGACGTCGAAAATTCAATTAGTTTGACGTCGTTGACAAAAAAATAATGAAAAAAAACTGCGGATCGAGATTTGATAATAAAAACGTAACCAGCCGTTGTTATTAAAATTTGATTAGATTCAGGGCGAGACGTTCGGAGACTCAAAGGCAAAAGAAAAAAAAATTTGGACGAAATCGCTGCGGAAAATTGGAGAAAACTGACAATGGGAATGTTTGTATTTATATAATATTGGTATCGACGTGCAAGGGTCAGAATTGAAAGGAAAATAAAGTTCCGCAAGCAGATAGGAGAAAAGTGTGTGGGTGGGTGAAAATTTCCATAGGGACAGAGGAAGTGAGGGCGAGAATTGCGTGTTGATCCTATCGGAAGCTTCCGCTCGGAGGAATTGGAATCTCGATGCAAATCCGGGAAGGGTGAGTCCAAGGATAACGATCAGTCTCCGTAACAACGATTCCATTCGATCGTGTACTTTTGAACCTTGACCGAATCAGGATGAAAAGTTAGCCGCACGTTTTCACCCTTGGTTGCTCCGGCCCACGATCAAAAGAGAGATTTATTGCTCTCGATGTTCCACATCGAGTCGCTTCCAAAAATACCACAAATTCAACTAAAATATATCCTCAGCAATGCACAGAAAAAACAATGTCCATGAATCCTTGAAAAAGTAAAAAAAAAAACGTGATTGTTTACATTTCTCATCGTATCGTCACGTGCTGGCTCGGGGATTTCAAGAAAAATATTGATATACGTTGAGATTGAATTGAACTTCGTAGAAGCAAGAAAAACTCATTTTCTTCTTATCACGAACAGAATCGCGAATTTAAAAATACTTAAAGAAAACATTGCCTGACATTTCTTGTAAAAAAAAAAAAGAAACTTTTCCAATGTTGAAGCTTCCAAGAAATAATATTGCGGTATGAGATTTTTAATTATCGAGAGAAATTCTCAAAGATTCAATAAAGCTATAAAGATTCCAATACCAATCTGTTGACTGGAGTTTCGTCTCCAAAATAGACGAAGTCAAACGAAGACGATTTTTATTAAGGAGGTTGGATCACGAAATCAAAATAATCAGAATTTGATCAAATTTGGCGATAACATTCTTTGGCATCAAGTATAAAAACATGAATTATTTCCAAATTTTCTACCACATCGTTATCGAATAATTGAGAGTTAAATCGAACTTCTGATGCACGAGATGTATATATGTAAACTCTATGCTTATCCACGTGAACTTAAGAGTTCAATTACTCGAGTACTGCGTGGTGGAAAAATCTTAAAAAATTTGTATTGTCGGATATATTATTAAAGAATATATTTACCAAATTTTATGAAATTCTTATCTTTTTCAAATTTTTTATGTTTTTAACATGGTTTAGCATGGCAACATTGTATCGTCGTGATCCAATCTCCTTAAAGACGTTGTTTGCAAAATTTTCTATCGATAGAATTTCCTTAAATTCGTACCACACAAAGAGTATAGTGTTATGTAATAGCTCCCGCAATTTTAAAAGGTTTCACCATGTAAAAGTCGAGATATTTATTTATAAAAATCACAATTTTCAGTAATGTCTCATTAGAACGTGTGTTAAAAGTTCCAATTTTCAACATTAAATATTTCGATTTCTAAATGGTGAAGCCCCTTAAAACTTTGCATACACTTTTATATAACATCGAAGAAGCTTTATTTAGTTTTTTTAAAAAATCGGTCGTCAAATTTTTTCGAAATTTTGTTTATTATACAACAAATACAAATTACGTCGGACAATCTTGGATTTAGAGTATGTTGTCCTTTAGACTTTTTGTAACAACTTTTTTTAATGAACCTGAGCTCGCGAATCATTTTGTATGTAAGAAAAACTGAAAACAAAAATTTAGATTTGACTGTCACCATACAACGTCCTTAATGACCGAGAGTTGTGTAGGTTTTTCAAAAAACTTCGAATCTGGCTCGATAATATTTTCTGTACTATCGATACTCTCCGAGTGGGCAACCCACCAAGAAAATATTGAATCCAGCCCGTAGGAAGTATCATTAAGATTCCAAAGCCATTTTTCTTTTCGTCCGAATAATTCACAATTGTCTCTTGGCGCTTGAGCAAATTTTGAATTTTTCGTTGAAACTCAAAAATCTTGCAACTGCATCTAAACACTTGGAAATTAACAGAAAGCGTTGAGGGTCCTCGAAACAATTTCCAGCATACGGAATATCGATGCTGGAGTGCCGGGTCAAAATGACCCAGTGTGGCAACCGAGCCAAATATATTTTACTTCGAAAAAACTCAAAAAATTGATCAATAAGGGAAAAATTGAAAATGTCAATTCTATCTTGTCTCGTGTCTCACAACGTACATGCACTCTGCAAATATTTCGCGATCCTATATATTGATCCATGCACACATCATTATCGTAGCTCTAAGAGGAAAATTCACATTCCATCAGGCGTCGAGGCAGAGAAGTGCTCGATTATAAGAGGTTACTTGGCAATCTCAGACACTCCGAGCGTTATTATTGGAGGAACGGCCGGAAGAACCTCGGAGAAAATCCGATGGACAAAGTCGATAACGAGAATCCCTGCTCTGGCGCATCAGCTCCTCTATTTCGTACACATAATGTGTGTCTCAAAACTACTTCTACGCTGGTATACGCAAGAGCATATACAAATATAAATGGAAATATTTTCAAATAATCATTCAATCACAAAATTTAACCCTCAACTCCGGTTGATGAAAAAAAAAAAATTATATAATTTCGACAACTTTTCTAGAAAGTAAAGAGGAAGTACAGACTTATACACAATATCTTACAAAATTTGCAGAAATTAGAGTGGTTGGACGATTTTTCCAAAAACTCAGATTTTCGCAGACTTCGAAAATCCATAAAATTTCAACCGTTCAACCGATATTTCCCAAATTCAATACCAACCTTCCTATTATGATACTCTATTCGCAGAAAAAAAAAAATCAGTAAAAAATCTTAAAATTTGCGGAAGTTGAAGCGTCGACACCCTTTTTATTAAAATTTCAAAATGCCATAGAATTCGTATGTTTCTAGCAGTTCTAATAAAATTCTCAGAGAATGAAGTGCTTGCATAGATTAACATCTGTGCAAAACGGGAGCCCTGTAGCTCAAACCGTTCTCGAGTTATGAACGTTTGAATTTTACAGTGCCAGAACCTACACAGACACAACCGAACATTTTTTCTAGATATGATTTTTCGATGTTTTGCGACATTTTAAGGACATTGGCATTAAAAACTGAAAAGAAACTTTTCACCGTCACATAGCGTCTTCTATGAGGAAGCAAAAATCATAGTCGATCTTCAAACTGTACCGTTGAAGCGAGAATAGAATTTCTTTTCTTTCTTATTTTAAATAATTTTTTTTTTCCATCAAATATCAAGCAATGTGCGAAGAAGGCCGGACGAAAACTAGCCCGATTCATGCACGGGTTTAGGGCCAACACTTTAAGTTTCCAAGTGGCTCAAATATTTCCCAATGGTCGCGTAGGTATATGCAGAGTTCGCCATCACTTGCCAATACAACGGAATGATTGTTCGTTGTTTTTCTCAATGTTTCCAATGGCCTTGATTCTGGGTCATGAAAAACTGCGTCGCAATGTTATTGCCTGATACCGTAAATTTACTTTGGGCTTGGCTGATGCAGAATAAGAATTTTCACTGCATTCCAACGATGCAAACTTCAATGTTGTTACTTTTCTTCGTACATGGACCTACTTTGGTACACAAATTTTGTGCATATAAACTTATGAACCGTAGATATATTTTCATGCCTCGCAGCTATGGATATATATATGCCTAAGAAGTGGAACCCGCGGTGGAGAAAGACAGGACTTTGCGTGCCGAGAAGAAAAGCTCTTAGATGAATATTTATGCTCCCTTAATACACAGGACATTTCCACACAAATCGACCTCCTTACGAAAACTCACAGCCATTCTTCATTCGGTATATCACAATATTAATAAAATCAGGAATTTACTGAATTTTCACTCGAAATTCAACGAGTTTTCGATTTTTTTTACCTTCAAAAATTTAATCAATTTTTTTTTGTCAATAAAGTGGAAGATAGGAATTTTTAGATTCGAGAATCCAGCACACGATTTTTTTTTTTTAGAGATTCCCAGCTCTTTGGCGTCGCGTGATAATTTTCCAATCGAACTATTTGCCACGCTGTTATTTTTTTTCTTACAAATTGTACAAATTTCAACGAGACCTCGAATTGAAAAACTCGGTGGAATGTGAATTACCCATACGTATGCCCTTTTCATACCAACAGACTCTCTCGATGCAACATATTTTCTATCGTCACGACCCCACATTTCGTACTCCTCGAAACGGCCCAACAAAATGAAGTACCGAACGTTTTTCTTATCGCACGATAAAAAAGGGTGAAAATATACACCAAGGGATATACATTTGTGAATATTTAAATATGTCACTTAGAGTTTTGTGTACGTGACGCAAAATACGATTGCACAGAAATTACCAATCCACAGAGGCCTGTTATTTTATCGTCATCACGACTGCACCTATTTTGTATTTTTCTTTCTTTTTTCATTATATCCTCGAGACCAACGTCCTTAGCTCTTGGTTCGTACGCGAGGAACCACCGAATGAATATTTATAAGAATCTCGCGTGTCGACTCGATCACGCCATCATATTTTGCTTTCGTTTACCTTTATTTTATTCTTTATACCTTCTTACATATATATTGAGATCTGTAATCATTCCGTTGTCACGAGCTACGTGCAAATTGCTCGAATTCTGTACAATTAGTATTTAAACGTCTCCGTACACTTCGCTCTAATCCCAGTTTTGCTTCCTCATAGAGGAAGCTATGTATCGGTGAATTTTTTTTCTTTTCCAGTTTTCAATGTCAATGTGCTTAAAATGTCCCAAAACATCGAAAAATCATATCTAGAAAAAATGTCCGAATGTCTGTGTGTGTTTATGTTTTGGCACTGTAAAATTCAAACGCTCATAACTCGAGAACGGTTTGAGCTACAGGGCTCCCGTTTTGCACAGATGTTAATCTATACAAGCTCTTCATTCCCTGATAATTTTGTTGGAATTGCTAGAAAAATACGGATTCCACGGCATTTTGAAATTTTCAAAAAAAGGCTGTCGACGCTCTAACTTGCGCAAATTTTAAGATTTGTTACTATTTTTTTTTTTTAATAAATAGAGTATCATAATAGGAAGGTTGATATTGAATTTGGTAAATATCGGTTGAACGATTTAAATTTTATGATTTTTCGAAGTTTACGAAAATCTGAGTTTTTCGAAAAATCATCCACCACTCTAATTTTTACAAATTTTGTAATAAATTGCGGAAGTGCTAGAAAAGTACGAATTTTACGGCATTTTGAAATGTTCAAAAAAGGGTGTCGATGCTCTAACTTCCGTAAATTTTAAGATTTAGTATTAATTTTTTTTTTTATAAATAGAGTATCATAATATTTTGTTTATTTCCTGGTTCAATGGTTACTGGGTTTTTTTTTTATTTTTTTTTTTCATTAATAAGAGTGTCAGTTAATTTTTCTAATAATTTTCCATAATTGCTTCATTTTTGTATTCTCACAGTAACGATTATTTTAATTGCATTTTTGTCAGCCTTGAACTTAACGAATTCGACGTATTTTTCACCAAAGGAATGGAATTTATGATTTCATAATTTAATATCATCGCGATTTTATGAGAAATTTATTATCGAGTCCATGGAAATTAGATGTATACAAATGTCAAGGCTTCTCACCAAGGCAGCTTGTAATGTTGACAAGTCTCAACAAGACGAATCTATTTTACAAGGAATGATAACGAGTTCTCAGCAATAATCGCTGAGAAAAATGAAAAATCCTCTTGTGGATATTGGTCTGTATCTGTGGACGTAAAATAGTTGGAGCAGTCCTCAGAACATAAAAGAAGTGGTTGCTCTTCGAGAATAACGCCCTCTCGACTATACCCCACAGTTACGTCCTTCACCTTCCCTGACGTTTAATCGGCTCAGAAACCCTTCGATAAAGTTCAACCGGATGTTACTTTCAAAGGTGAAAGTACACGTAAAAAAAATTTATGGTTAAACTCTCCTGAACTCGACTCAACCAACAACTTGCTCCTGGAACCGTCATCCGATAAAAAAAGTCGGACTATGCACTCTGCGATCTTAACCATTAACCCGTGAACCGCGGGGTTATTTTCGTTGCTTGAAATTTGATGAAAAAAAAAAAAAAACAAGATGCTCAAGATGCACGAAGCTCAAATCTTCCTCTATGAGGAACTATATATTTCTAATTTTGGATTCCTCATAGAGGAAGCTTTTAGCATCGTGCATCTTGAGCATCTTGAGGAAGCAATTTCCAAAATTCAATTTGCAGCGTTTTTTTATATTTGCATTTAAATTATACAATTTTGACAACTTTTCTAGACAGTAACGAGGAAGTACAGACTTATACACAATATTTTACAAAATTTACAGAATTTAGAGCGATTGGACGATTTTTCAAAATCTCAGATTTTCGTAAAATTCGAAAGATCATAAAATTTAAACCGTTCGATCGATATTCCCCAAATTCAATACCAACCTTCCTATTATGACCCTCTATAAAAAAATAAAAAAATAGGAAAAACCTTGAAATTTGCGGAAGTTAGAGCGTCGACACCTTTGAAAATTTCAAAATTCCGTAGAATTCGTATTTTTCTATCAATTCCGACAAAATTCTCAGAGAACGAAAAGCTGGTATGGATTAACATCTGTGCAAAACGGGAACCCTGTAAAAAATGTTCACCGTTACATGTAGCTTCCTCTATGAGGAAGCAAAATTATCAAAAATAAGAAAACAAATTTCTATTCTCGCTTCAAAAGTACATTCTGAAGATTGCCTATGAATTTTTTCAAATTTTTTCATTTATAATTGCGCGTGTGATAACGCCAAGACCTCGGTTCTCGCGCAGTCTCAGAAAAAAACGAGAAACTTTTGCAAATATTGATATTCGGAAACGATCGTTTGAAAAAATCAACAACAAATCGTTTTTCACGTTTGAGGAATCTTCTGTGATTTTTTTGTTGTTGTTTTTTCAGGAAATAGTTTCAACTTTTTCGTATCTGTCTGTGTACGTGTGACGTATCATGTAATTTGGTGAATTAGTTTTGAAAATGAAACACGACATTACGAGTTTCAACTGCACGAAGCTGAAGATTACAAATGTTTGTGGTTGCGAGGAAATCCGATTGAAAAGTGTGTTTTTGAACGAAATTGTAGCACCTGCACGTTTTAATTCTCAGTGACGCGAGTACGAACCCTCGAGGGAGACGATGTTTGGCGTTGCTCAATTTTCCGCAATGTCAGTCGAGCAATACAAACGTGAATGTAAGTCAGTTGGGAAAATAGAAGCGTGAAACGAGAATTTTGTTCGAGATCGCTGCAGGGCTGAATGCGAACAAACGCGAGAGCTTGACGATCGAAGTCCGAAGAGAAAACCGCCACTGAAGCTGAACTCGGCTCCGTTATTTCCACTTGTCCGATCAACCGTAGACACGCGGACCTTGCTGCTAGATACTTTAGACGTTTCCAGTTTCCATCCCCCAAGTACTCGCTCTTCCTCCCTCGATCCTTTGCTTCAACAACTTTTCTTTTCCTCTGGCTTGTCTAATTGCTCACAACGACACAACCGTCAACTTCCAGCCTGAACGTACCGTGATTGGCATCGATTACAAACGCCACCATTTACAAGATTCACGCGCGAATATCTTTAAGGATGTTGAGTCCCGATTCGCAAATAATAAGAAAATCCTGAAAATTTGGTATGTTTTTGTATTAAGTATTCAAGAGATCGTGTCAAAATTTCACGACCATTAGGAAGCTCGTTATTGAACAGTTAACATTAATAAATTAAATGTAGTCAAACGTGGGCTTATGGAAACTGGTATAACTTTGCGATAAGTTTTTTTTTTCATCTCTCAATTTTTAAATATCTACAATAGACTGAAAGCAACGGAAACGAAACGAAGTTTATTGATAAATATTTTTTGCATCTGTTTAAAAAATTATTCTTAACAAAATGTTAATTTTTCTAATAACGAGCTTCCTAATCGTCGTGAAATTTTTACACGACCTCTTAAATACTTCATACAAAAACATACTAAATTTTCAGAATTTTCTTATCATTTTTTATGTCAACCCTTAAGGTGGTTAAAGTAATGATGATAGAATGCTTAAAATTTGGTATGTTTTTGCATGGAGTATTCAGGAGGTCGTGTACAAATTTCACGACGATTAAAAAGCTATATTTATTGAACAATTAACATTAACAAGTTTCATATGTACTCAACAAATCCGAAATTTTATGCGACTGGAATTTCAACATCGATTCCGTAAAAAACGTAATAAATTCTTCTCCCACCAGATGTTTGAGCACAAAATCGCCGAAACCTCAAAATTCCGCCAACATTTACGAGAATTGAGAAAGTTGGGGAATCTCCGTAACTATTTATACCTCTCTTGATACACTGGGTCATTTTGACCCGCAGTGATGTGTCGGTGTTAATTATCCTTGAGCCAGGAATATTCGAAACATCATGTTGATTAAAAATTAACGTCGGCTACATTTTGATAAATTTTTTTGGTAAATTCCTTGAATCACTAAAAATTAAATGGCCGCGGAAATGCGATTTTTTGCTGGGATCTCGTGTCAAACGCACCGAGTCCGTTTTCGATGTTTTGTTCTTCGAATAAAGAATCTAGTGCTTTTGAAAAGATTGATAAAACGAAAATGCTGAGAGAAGGTTGAAGGAAAGCTCGTAAAAGTTTCTTTACAAACGTATTTACCTCTTGGAAACATTTGGGACGTCATAGAAATGTTTCCTCGTGACTCAGCATATTCGCGCTGCAGTGATTCGCGACCTCAACTTTTTGGCAAAACCTTGGCAACTTTTCCTCCCGCCTGGCAATCTTCCAGGAAGCCCATACGAAGGCCACTTTTTTTTTTTACCAAAGACTAGCGTCGGCAAACACACCCACGTACATCGTGAATATCCTTGAAAACAATTAATCTATGCATTCTCACGAATGATGGTCGTGGCGAGGAGCCACGTAGGGGATTAATATTTAAGGGAGTTTGCAGCCGGTCTTATGGAAAACGTTCCCATAGCCAATGCGAGACTTTTCACACATTGAAACGCTGCTACTGTTACACGATAATTCAAGCTGGTCGTTTTATCAAGTTTGTGGACGCCAAGAAACGATATTGGAAGATTAGAAAGCGTGATACACTAATTGCGCCCTGGAATAGTTCTCCCTCGCGATTTGAACCCCGTAAACGAGGGAAACATGTTAATTAACGTCCTAATTAAACCTCGAGTCGGTAATTACCAGCATAAGCACTAAAAATCGCAATCGCGATAGAAAAGTAGCGAACATTTTCGTGTTTATTGAAAAACGATAATCAAACAATTTCGGTTTCCGATAAATGTTTTTTTTTTTTTTTTTTTTTTCATGCTCCTCGTCCGTTTTTCCTCGTGACGATATTTTAGGCAACGAATACTCGGGAATCGAACCGACAGAGAACTCTTGGTCATCGGATAATTGTTAAGCGACCGGATGCTGCGCGGCAAAGTGAACAGAAGAGCCAGAGGCGCCAGAACTAACAAAAGCCAGATACATAGAGTCCCTTCGGATATCAGACAATCGTTTGGTTTTCGTAGTTTATGCACTATCGATAGTGCACTAGAAAATTTGACGCAGAGACTGCTGCCGTAGATGGAGCGAACGAAATTGCGAGTGAGCTAGAGCGAGAGACCAAAGTTGGGAGAATAAAAATAGAAAAAGGTCCCGAAGCTAGTCAGAGCGCTTGATAGATATCTGGAGAAATTGATTGACAGACAAAGGGAAGACAAACAATAGGAACGGAGAGGAACAATGTTAGAAACTGGAAACCATGGAGACACAGTCAAGCCGCGAGGACCCGATGAAAGATTCAGATGAAAAAGGAAAAGAAGAAAATGTTGAAATGAGAAAAAGAGAGAGAGAGAGAGAGAACAAAGAAGGAGGGAGTAAGAAAAAAACGGTAATTGAGGAAGATTCAAGTAAGAAAGAAACGAGGAAGAAAGAGAGAAATAGTGGAAAGAGACACCGATGAAAAGGATGGAACGATGAGATAACAGAGAGAAAGAGAAAGAAAAGGAAACTGCGGGAAGTGCATGATAGAACGAGAAGCAGACGGAAGCAGCAACTGCAAAAAGGGAAGTGGAAAGCGAAAGAGCCAACAAGAGAGAGAAAGAGATTGTGAGACGAAAGAAAAAAGAGAGAATGCGAGTGAGTTTGAGATACGCTAGAACGCGACACACTATTTCGGTCGATACTTTAGCTTCAGGTGCGACCCGCCCAAATGCTCGCACCCTCTCGAAACCTTAGCAACTTTATTACATTTTTTCCGGTTCTGGTTTACCGATACATCGGGAATCATCTTTCCTTTCCCTTTTGCCACTTAGCCTTGCCGTGCCTAACGCTCTTTCCGATCCCACGCATTTACATTCGACGCTTTGTCCAGTGATAAGCTCCGTGCCCCAATGCGATCTACGCGTCTTTCCCCTTCCCTCATTCTTTTCTATCACCCACGCGATCCGACGCTCTCCGCACCGAAGAGCCTCGTTCCGTGCGGATAAATCACGCGATACCTTTCACGCAGTCACCCTTCATAGTCCCTCCGCATCGATGCTTAATCCCTCCGAATTTCGGGGCTCAGCTTCACTCTGCATGTCCGATACATATTTCCTCTTCTCCCCCGTCAACCCCCGCATATGTCCTTCGCGCTCTGACCTCCACAATCCTCCCCTCCTGTAATCCTGTCAGTGTCCATACATTCCCCATTATAATTAACGCTTACCTGTCGCGTGACCTTAAATCCGTATTCCATTCCCACTCACGCCCTCCACCTTCGGAAAGCTTGCAATTTGGTGACAGTCACGCTCAGATTATTCCTCGATTCGTCTCTGATTGACATGATAACAATTTTCCAAAACAGCATTATTTTCATTGTTTATTAATTTTAACAACAGAACAACACTTCGTCTGTAAACCTGGGTTATTCGTGTCCGGGCGAATACGACGGATCGTTCCATTTATTGGATCAAAAATTGATGAAAATATTTATTTTTCTACGATTTTATAACTGAAATTTCAAGTTGAAGATTTCAAACAGTAGCCTGCATTTTTTGCAGAATTTTTGGAAAGTAATAACAGGCTGAAAGAACGGTGTGTCCAGGTTTACATACGGAAGGTGCGGAAAAAACGTTTACGCAGACACAGTGTTAATATTTGTTATTATATTATCGATGGAAAAATACACAGTAAGGCAACGTATCATACCCAGCATCAATTTGCCACGAGTGCGCAGGAGACAGTTGCGAAGTTCGAAGGGTATATTAAAAAAGTTTGTACCCACCCAGAAAAAGGCAAAAATGGGCTCAAACTTTTTCGATCTGATTGAACGAACTGTGTGGAAAAATCTCGCTTCCGGAAATTCGAGGGAAATAAGTGATTGATCCGTACCTTTAACCCTTTGATACATAACTTTGCCCTTTTGTTGAATTGGAATTCGATACTTGAGGATTTTGGAGGTCGTTCATAACGGACACGATTTCAAAGTTGAACAAATTCAAGCCAGAAACAAAATGACGCAAAGGTCATTTTTTATACGCTTTTTTTTCATCCTGGAAGAAAACGGTTTTTACTTTTATTTTCTTCTATTCAATTTTCTGGAGAATTCAGCACAAACGAGGGTTCGTACATGCGAATGAAAAGCAGTCCGTATCAAAGGACTAAAATGTCGGAGGTAATACGAGATCCTTATACCGGCTGCATGAATGGCTGAGTCTGAGAAAATTCAGCTCGTTATTTTGTTCAGTTTTCACGTTAAAAAAAAAATTCTTTGCGGCCGATAAACAAATTATGGCCAAGTCACCAAGAAGTATGCGAAATGTAAATAAAATTGAATCGAGAGAACAACACGTTTGAATGTGCAAATGAATACATTATTTTTCGAGCTTCTTTTCCTTTGACGGAAACACCCGGCATCTTTTTTCAAGTCCCACTCACTGAAAGCATAATTGTCCTCTTGTAATACGAGTTCCTCAGTCATTTCGTCTCTCGATTTGTGCGGCCGGGTACTTGACATTTCAATTACGAATCCTCGGGTCATGGCATTCACGAATGAGTTATAACAATCAACATTTTGACGAAGCAACTTCGTCTTGCGTAATGAAATTTGAATATGCCAACGTCGGTGTCTTTCAGCTTGTGTGGCGAGCGAGTTATATTTTCACATAAAATAATTACTCCTCGACTTTGATGAATGGGGAATAAATTGATAACAAGAAATATGATGCGAAGTGTTTCAGAGAAAATAGCAAACGAATCCGAAATTCTCTCGCATGGCGAAAATTATTTGTTAACAGAAAACAACTCTCCTTTTTTTTCTACTTTTACCATCGATTGCTTCGTTGATCCTCAATGAGACTCTGCTGCAGTTTATTGATCGTAGCAAAGTGAACAAACAGGGAATTTGCCTGGAAGCTACTCTTCAGAGTATCAAACTGATTAACGGACGAGCAAAATGCACTCTGCTCATACGATCGAGTAATTAGCAGCCTGTCGACTAGATTACATGGGGATTGTTTCCATGTATCGAACAGGGGTAGCCGCAAGAGATAAAAAAAATACAAATCGATTGGCAAAGTCGATAAATGCATGAATATTCTAACGGGTGTCCGTGAACCATCAATTTTAACAATCCAGCAATTGAAATAAAGTGGAATTTGGATAATTAACCCGTAGCCACCACATGGATGCAAATTTTGCACCCACGAAAACTTTAGGCGGCCAGAACTTTTGTCTTTGCGGCCCAGCGGTTTTTCTCATAATCATTCCGAATTATTTTTCTTCTTAAAATATGACTCGTTATCTTCAATTCCGCGCAAATTAAATGTCAATGCCTTAATTAGTATTGAAATGGCGTTAAAACAAAAAAAAAACAGATTTTCAATTTCTTTTTTTAATTTGACCATTTTTTGTAAAATATCTTGTACTTTTCGATTTTCTAATGACTGGAATCGATAGCCCAGGATTCGCTACCCCTAAAAAGTAGCTCACGAGCTTTCAATCCGTACAAATGTCGATGAGACAAAACGTTTTGAAAACTCTAAGTGCAAATTTGCACCCATGTGGTGAGTATGTTAGCCCAGATGTTGTGTGGTGTCTACGGGTTAAGTTCAATACAATCGAACGAAAAATTAAAAAATTATTTAACATAAGAATCTGCTTAATTAACCAAATTAACAACAAATTTAGTTGATTAATTATGTTTATTGATTTATTGCAATACTTCGATGCATAAATGACTAATCGAGAAAGCGAAGAAACGAGGATTTTTCCCGACCGAAACGTTTTCATTCGTGCATCACGCTAAACCATTGTATCAATAATTTCCACACGAGTGTGCTTCACAACTCGTTGCATTTCTCGGTTACGAGAGCCGGCACCCCGGGCTAGGTTGATTTAGTTCACACTGTTTAATTCGTTGACCTACCGTTACTGTCCCGAAAGGGAGCATGTAATACACATATATGCCTGCTGATTCACGTGTGCTAGATAAATATACATATAAATACAGGTAAATATGTAAATATTCATATACACATGTTGATACGAGTGTTTCTATGTGCAGAAGCAATTTTCACGCTTAACGTATACTAATGGACCGTTTAGAATAAATTAAAACGATTTGTCAAAAAACCATCCTCTGAGCATTGTCATTTAATTAAGGAATTCATCCATTATTCAATCTTAGTCAATTTTGTAAAAAAAAACCAAAACAAAAACAAGGGCGAAACTTTCTTCTTCTTCTGTTTATGTTCCAATAAAGATTCATTTCGCGAGAAACTGTACGAAACCTGTGGCGTCTTTATACACTGCGACCACATCTAAGCGTACACGTGTGTTTACTGAACAAACTAGTGACAATTTCGTCCACAGGAAAATTAACTAAAATTTATTGCTTTCCATGCTTTCTGCGGCATTCGTAACTGTCAGCCTCGTTCCCTAGCTGTCCCCGTGGGCTTTTTGCCCGCCATGATAATTTAGTTGCTATACTGTAACTACGCTCTTAATAACAATTATCTATACTGGTTCACCAAAATTTAGTCATAAGTGTTGGAATTATCCAAATTCTCGTTTTTCATGGCATGTCGTTAGTTTCGCACAAGACACTGGACTGGACTGAGTCCCTGCTTGGATAGCAACAAATTATACATAGTATTTGCCTCGTTCGATTGTCTTTCACATGAATCTAGATTGAGTATATAGTTTACAATTTTTTCTCAATCATGAGCGTCATTCCTATGGAAGATTCATCGAAATCGGTCCATCGGTTTTCGAGCAAAAATCTACTGTGTATGTTTTGAAATGAACAGATTGAAATTTCCTTCCAAATATATTTTTCGTAGACCTGTGTCAATGTGAATAATGATCGTGACGTTTAACATGACGCTGAAGTTTGCGACGTTCGGATCGAACGATAAATATTGAAGTCCATATATTCTCGTCAAGTGGACATTCCACGAATATGCACTTAGCGAAGGCGCTAGGCTAGATGTTTAGAGTCCCGGGGATAAACATCGATGACTCGGGGACGTATCGGAAGGCCCGGGGTTCTAGCCCTGGAGCGGGGGAAAAATACTGGACGACCATCGAAGAGTTCGGGTCAAAGGGCTCGAACTACACATTCATTCGTCTTGGCGACATTAACGGAGAATATTCTAAAAACCACGATACCTAATTACAGTCTTTGTCTATCAGAAGCTATACTAACCTTTTGCCTAAGTCTCTGTTTGTACCTGTACAAACTGATAATAAAATTGTAGTCAATAATATTTTTAAATTCACACAATTATTTTTATTACAATGCCTGTACGTTAAGATGAATATAAAATCAATATAATCTTATCAATTATTAAATGATTATCAATTATCAGTACAAAACTGAGACTTAGGCAAATCGGTTGATATAACTTCTGATTAACAAAAGACTCTCTAATTATCGATGTCCTGGTTTAAGAATATTCCCCGTTGGCGTTCCCAAGACGAATGTGTCGTTCGAGCCCTTTGACCCGAACTCCTCGACATGCATCCAGTATTCCCCCGCTCTAAGGCTAGAACTCCGGGCCTTCCGATACGTCCCCGAGTCGTCGATGTTTATCCCTGGGACTCTAAACATCTAGCCTAGCGCGTTTTCGTGGAATGGCCACTTGACGAGAATATATAGACTTCATACTATTAATTGTTAATCAGTATCGTTTATATTTGACATTTATATTCAACTTGCGTACGGGCATTGTAATGAAAACATAACTGTGTGAACTTTAAAAATATTATTGACTACAGTTTGTACCCCAGTGACAAAAATTGTTATAAAAAATGAACTACTGAATATTTCGGCTTGAAAATTGTTGTAGAACATATTGAAAGCTTTTTTTTTAAATTATTTACTTTATATAGCCAAAAATTAAATTTAAGTACACCGAAAAAAAATGCTAAAATCAACAATAGTGGAAAAACGACTATTTTCCTTGATAGGCCTGGGGTAGTTTGGACCCCAAAGTGGCAAGTAAGGGTTACATCACGACACCAAGAATTAGAGAGTCTTTTGTCTATCAGAAGCTTTATTAAGCGATTTGCTTAAGTTTCATTCTTGTATTGTTAATAGGTAATCAAGATCATTTATATTTTGATTTTATACTCATTTTTACGTACGGGCATTAGAATAAAAATATCACTGTGTGAACTTTAAAATATTATTCACTACACTGTTTTTTTAGTTAACTGCTTGATCAATTTTTCAAATCGCCCAATTTTTCGGGCCGACTTGGGTATCCTGATACAAATTCAATCTGAATGATAAGCTCTGCTGAAGAGAAAACAGGATTTCGTTGGTTTCTAACGATGAAAACTTCAACGGCATACATTTCACCACTATCACTGATTGTACGTCCAGCTTCGTCTTGTATAATTTATATCTTCCAAGCCTGTCGCTTGACGTCATCAAAATTTGACGGCCCCATTCGGTGACACCATCCCACACTATATTTACTTCCATTTATCATGTCGTACAACATATCCTCTATATGTGTGTTGGCCAAGATAAACCTTTCATATGTATTCTGCTGGGTCTGGCCTGCAATAAGGATATCCGTAAATACGATTCATTTCCGAATATGCAATTCCACTGCATAATTAATTACACGAATGCAATATCGTTGCATTTTGTGATTTGCCATTAAATCTCAATCCGTGTGAAATGTATTTCAATTTGCGTTTCCAAAAATGCTTGCGCTTTGGTGTTATGAAAGATCCTTCCAAAGTATTCTGTTGAACATTTTCTGATTAGCGTATTTTTGACAATTTTCCATCTTCGTATAGTTTCATATCAATTATTCGTTCAATTATGTCACTATAATTGCTCGATCTTGATGGAGTTTCTCTTGCAGGGTGCTTATTAAATATTTAGTGATTAAAATTGAATTCCATTGACCGGGAAATAGTGAACCGAGCGTTGTGGAATGTTTGGAAAATCGTTTCGCTCTGTGATGATTACGATATTGGAACGGACCATTAAACCCCTTAATTTTATTTTTTTTCCGATAATTTCGTCCGTTTCTTTTTCTCTAATTACCGACTCTGAATCATCAGATTTTATTAATTAAATAAGTTGACGTTAAATTCCAGAAAGCTCCCGATGACAGAAAACAAAAGGAAAATCGACTAGAGGTGCGCAAGTCGTTTCAACGTATTCAGAAAAAGAAACTTCGTACAAACAATTCTCTCTGGTACTCAAAGGAATTGGAAAAGAGAATCGAAGCTCTTACTTTTCAAAAGAGTTCGGTGAAAGGTGAAGAAGGATCCTGGAATATTAAATTCTACCTTTATCCTTCGTCCGTTCCGGCGGAGAGGCGATAAGACTTCTCGCTATATTTTATGCGCATATAACAAAGGAAATATTTGCAGGTGTGTCTTCGCGTTCATCAAACGGACTCTGTTTATGTGTGTGTGAGAAAAATAGACTGAGTGAGAGCAGGAGAGAGAGAGAGAGAGCGAGAGAGAGAGAGAGAGAGAGAGAGAGAGAGAGAGAGAGAGAGAGACTAAAGAGATCGATATGGAAGGATATGTGCAGGCGTTATATACGTATCTTCGGGCGTCCAGCAACGTGAATAATGTTTGCACATTTTCGAAACGCATTTACGCATCCGTCATTCTCACCTAGCGTACATTTCCTCGTCGTCGCGACAGCAATGTGATATACGAAGGCAAAAGGAAGAGATAGAGATAGACAGATGGAGAAAGGGAGAGAACGAAGAAAAAATATCCAGCAGCATGACACAGATGGTATGTGAATTTTTGTTAAGACCGAAATGATTGAATTTTTTCTTGAGAACATTTTTTCAAACGAAATAGAAAATGCACTTAAACTTTGGCAAATTTCCATATCAAAATAGAGAAAACGTTTCTCGCTTTATTTCCAGGATTATAATTATTTAATATCGTCTTACGTTCCGTTGACGTTTCACAATGGCTCATCGTGACCTGGAACGTCATCCAATAAAAATGATTCCATTTCAAGCGTCCGAAATAACGATTTTTCGTTGCGGTAGTTTATGAGATTTTTTTGCATCGATGGCATCGATAGGAACGCTCGTTGTGGGTGGGTTTTATCGTATTTACATATAGACAAAAAATGGCGAAAAAGTTGACATAAAAAAAGCCGCCATGACATGGAATAACGAGACAAATAAAAAATTGGGTTGAGAATAAAAGCAGTGATCACTTTTGCTTCGTGCTCCACAGTTATTTTTGTATTTTATGAATTTTTCGTCCCACGAAAATTAAACGTTTGTGAATGCAGACTGATAACGTGGCTCAGACGTTTGCTCGCAAAATTTAGAATCGTTCGTGTGTACTGTTAAAAAAAGAAAAAAAAAAAACAGGTACACACATTTGACTATACTAGTTCCTTTCTACGATAGCTTATCGGGCAACGTCGCGAGTCGAGTCGTTAAACGAGTCTCGTTGGAAAAACATTCACGTTCGGTACTGTCGCAGGGCAGGGCAAACGACAATGACAATAAGAACTCTTTAACACGCTTTGCCAAGCTGAAAGGTCGCTTATTTCCAAAGGTATTTTTTGAAAGGAAAAAAAAATAAAGTCGTGCACAGTACTGCGAACTGTTCGAGCTTGAAACGAGCTTCGTTATCGGTCATGGAAATCATCCTCATTTATTGGCTTCGTTGGTGCGCACGGAAATGATCGTAATGAAAATAATGACGATTCGAAGAAAATACAAAGGGTACGAGAACAAAAAAAAACACACACACACACAAGTCGTCGTTTAACTCCCAAGAGAGGCGAGATCCGGAAGAATATCCCAAAGAAATATTCTCAGAGAATTTGTAAAGTGTGAATGTAAGACAAATTGCCACGTGCTATGAATAGCCAACCATTCACATTTTCCTCACTCGGCCCCTTCATTTCTCCACCCTTTCATCTCCAATTTATCTCTCCCTTTTCCCCTTGGACTGCCTATTTGGCCTTTTTTCCCCTCACACTATTTGAGATTCCAACGAGGTCGCGGAAAAAGTTGCCGCTTTTTTTTTCTACCGCGAACCTTGGCCGTAACGGACACTTGAGAATTTTGCATGAATGCCGAAACGAGTCGAAAGGCGTTTGGAGGTAATGGTGGTCAGTTAAACGAATGAGAGGCTCATCGTCGTTATTCGTTGATCATCGCTACCCCTCATCCCCGTGGCTATGCAGTTATCAAATCGTTACGCAGCATGAAAAAAACAAGATGCACGATGCTCAAATCTTCCTCGATGAGAAACAATATTTTTAATTTTAGCTTCCTCAACGAGGAAGCTTTGGAACATCGTGCATCTTGAGGAAGAAATTTGCAAATTTCAATTTGCAGCGTTTGTTGTATTTGCATTTTAATTATATAATTTCGACAATTTTTCTAGAAAGTAAAAAGAAAGTACAGACTTATACACAATATTTCACAAAATTTGCAGAAATTAGAGCGGTTGGACGATTTTTCAAAAAATTCAGATTTTCGTAAAATTCGAAAAATCATAAAACTTAAACCGTTCAACCGACATTTCCCAAATTCAATACCAACTTTCCTATTATGATACTCTATTTATAAAAAAAAAATTAGTAATAAATCTTAAAATTTGCCGTAGTTCATAACTGTGCCTGTTATATTTAACGATGGAAACAACAGTTTTACTCCAATTATTGATGTGAACAATTTTTTCAAAACAATTTGCAAAAAATGTGGAACGCTTCACGATTTTGCGTGTCATCCTTGCGCAGGGGCCATGCTAATCTTCTCTGTATCGTTCCAATTTTAGTATATGTACTGCCGAAGCAAGTACGATAACTAAGTCGAAGCATCGTTCTTATATAGGAACTGACTAGTGAACCAAGCGCTTACGCGAAACGCCGCCTTGGTCAGCGCCATCTGTCGACAGAATTTTGAAGCCTCAGTCTCTCAAACCTTTGTATACTCCGGATGGAGACTTCCTTCAATCATTTACAACATCATATTGTTATACAACAATAATTCTTCGTTATATTGTTCAGAGTCTCGTACGTGTACTCGTTTTTGTCTTAGGGGGAAAAGTGCAAAAGCAGTTCATCTGATAATTTAGATTTTCATGAGTTTTTAAATGATGGAGCCAATTTTTTTAAATTCAATGAACAAAAAATTAGTTTGTAATAAGCAGAATTTTTTTTTCTTCTTAATTTGTTTAATTTTTGACAAGAAAGAATTTTATTCAATGATTGTTTTATTATTTGTATTTATGATTTTTATCCAATTTTTAAAGTTGATATGACCGGAGGGAGGAAATCCCCCTTTCGAATCAGAGATTCAAGAGGGCTAATTCCACATGGTCCACAAAACTTTGAATTATAGTATTGAGTTTCGAGAACGTGTCAGAGACCGGATGGTATACTGGATTCCACGTGTCCTTTGCGGGATTAGCCTTCGAATGGAAATCCAATAATATAAACAAGAGTATTGTGCTCTGTGGATGCTAAACAACGAGAGAAAACTTTGGAACAATTTTGACGTTCGTTTTAACATGACACGTGGTCAATAATCAACTTTTGTGGGGCTCGGAGAGAAACAGACCTGGGGGAGGATTTCGAGCTATTCCATTACGTGCAACTTGAACTTTTGAACGATTCATGCTGCTTCTGCCAACACGAACAGTAATGAATTGATCAAACGAATGAATTCGTCAGCATTTCGCGAGGGAATGAATTCCTCTCGTCACAATTTTACTAAAATTATTTAAATCCAAACGTGACTAATTAATGATTTTCTATTCATTGAGCCTTCCAATTCATTTTGAAGCAATTTGGTACACGTTTTTTTTTTTTATTTTTCCGAGTTGTAAATTCGCTTGCAGCAGAAATCAAGCAAAAGTAAATCCATTTAATCTTGGATGCTCTTTCTCGCAGTTGCTTGTCTATTTATTTTGTCCTTTTATCTTTCACTTTTTGTTTCTTTACAGATCTTAAGTAACAGGCCAATGAGTATAGCTCACGACAGCAGCGACCTGGAAACCGATTGGAGAGACAGCGAATTTATAACCGAGTGTCTTTGCTGGCACAACGTTTATCGACAGCGACACAATGCACCAACTTTGACGATGTCACCGGAGGTAAAATTTTCACTAGTAACTTTCGGAAAATAACGAATTTCTCAATTCCGATTATAAAAACGTCAAAAATTGAAATTAAAAAGAAAAAAGAAATAAAAGATTGATCCAAAGAACAAAAATTGTTTTTGCTATACTTTTTTTTGGCAACTAACTCTGCTTGTTTTTATTTTTTCCAGCTGTGTGAATACGCTCAGACGTGGGCTAATCATTTGGCACATACGAACACATTTTATTATCGCAACGATCGCGAGGTCGGACAGAATTTGTATTGTCGTCCCGGCGGTGCTGTACCAGGTGACGTTACTGGTCAAGACGTTTCCGCTTATTGGTACTCTGCGGTAAGACAATACGACTTTCTCAAGGAACCGGATGTTCTTCATGCTAACGTCAATGCAGGTGAGTCGAATACATTTTTTAAGATCAAATTTTCAATAAAATCAATTTATATTATAAATTTCCATTTAAATATCAAATTTACAATTATTTTCTCGCTAAATTAAAAATCAAAGAAATTAAGAATAAAATATAATTGTTCAATAAATAGCTTCTTAATCGTTGTGAAATTTGTACACGACCTCCTGAGTACTTCATGTAAAAACATACAAAATTTTAAGAATTTTATCGTCATTGCTTTAACCACCTTAAGGTGCTCTATCACTTGCTCGGTCGGTAAAAATCCTCCTACAGGTTTTACTCGGAGGGACTGAATATTTCGAGAAAAATATCGGTTACACGTTATTCCCATTTCACCAGAGAAGAAGTTGTAAATTTTCTTTTTCTCAAAATGTGAAGGGTCTCTTCTCTGGAGAAATGTGAACAACGTGTAACTAATTTTTTTCTCGAAATATTCAGTCCGTCCAAGTAAAACGTGTAGGAGGATTTTTACCGACCGAGCAAGTGATGGAGCACCTTAAGGGTGGGAATACAAAATGATAAGAAAATTTTGAAAATTTAGTATATTTTTGTATGAAGTATTTAAGAGGTCGTGTAAAACTTTCACGACGATGAGGTAGCTGGTTATTAAAAAATTAACATTTTGTTAAGAACAGTTTTTTAAACAAACACAAAAAATATTTATCAATGAACTTCGTTTTGTTTCTGTTGCTTTCAGTGTATTGTAGATATTAAAAAATTGAGAGTTAAAAAAAAAACTTATCGCAAAGTTATACCAGATTCCATAAGACTACATTTGACTAAATTTAATTCATTAATGTTAATTATTCAAAAACGAGCTTGCTAATGGTCGGGAAATTTTTACATTATCTCTTGAATACTTCATGCAAAAACATACCAAATTTTCTGAATTTCCTTATTATTTTGCGATTTGTGATTCAACATCCTTAATATACTTGCACTGTTCGTGTACTGTTCTACCAAAGTTCAGCAATTTCCGTTCGATCTTTCTACAAATTTATTTCATTATTCCAATAGTTATTAAAAATGTATAACAACATTGTTGTTTATTATTGACATTTACATATTTGTTTATAAGAAAAGGCTCAATGGTCTAGGGGCATGATTCTCGCTTTGGGTGCGAGAGGTCCCGGGTTCAAATCCCGGTTGAGCCCGATTTTTTTTTCATTTTTCTCCATTTTTCATATTTGAAAAAAAAAAATGAAAAAAAATTGATAAAGATTGAGAAAAGTGCAATAGTGTCGAAAACCGAAAAACTATGAATAAAGCCGGTCAGGTGAATTCGTAAAGCCACTCTAGTAGAAATCTACCATTTAGACCATTTAGAGGAAAAAGAACCTGTTTATGAGCACAATTATTTTTTCCTCCGCTCTTTCCTCTTTCCGTAGTCGAGGTCGAAATTGTGACGTAAAAGAAAAATTGTATCGGAATTCGGTGACAAAACGAAGGAAGGAAGTGATTTTTATCTCCGGTCAAGAAAGGAAGAAAGAAACGGAGCAAAGAGGAAGAGAATATCGAACAAAGAGGTCCTTGAACTTTCGAGGTTGCTTCACGGAGCAGGGTCGAAATCAAAACTTGCAAAGAGAATATCTCATGACCTTGACCCGAGTTTTTTTTTTTTTTATATCTCTCGCTCTTCTCTTTCTCTCAATCCCTCTCTCTCGCTCGATCTCTCTTTATTCTCAATTTCTCTGCCAGTCCCGTGGGAATTGACGGGGCTGGAGCGCCAGTCCAATTATTTTGGAGCACAGAGATCGAGTCGAGAATCCGCTATCATTCTAATCCTCCATTATATACATTTACAAATATATATATATACGTGGATTGTAAAGTATGAATTTCTACGTGTTTGCATATATTTCTGTGGTGGAGTATGGAAAAATTTGTGAAACGCGAGCACGAGGCTAAACCTTGACCATAAAGTGGGGCACCAGCCGAACGCAGAGTAGTTACTATTGTTTATATTTGTTTAAACATTGATGGAGATTGATGGATATTAGAAAGGCTATTAAAATTCCTATTTGAATTCCATTATTCATATTTCTCTTCATATCCCGTGAAAATCGTTTTGTTAAGCGAAAAAAAAGCTCGATGCTTCGCGTGTGCACAACGAAATGTCAACCAGTGATGAAATTACGAGTTCATATTTCACTAACTGTTACGATAAAAAAAAAAAAAAAAAAAAAACATGATGAATGTATATTTAACGAGTCGTGCACTGTTGTTGAATGTCGCGACATGAATTCTCTGAACGTTCGGCTGTGTAAAATTGTCCAAGATAAACAACGCGTTTGAAAAATTATTCTCAATCTGCAGAACATTGATAGATCGTGAGATTCTATGGGAAAAAATTCTCTGTTGGGCATTCTTGTGTGTCCTGCCGCGTTCGTGAGCTATTGACGGATCAAAGTGACAGCCACTATGGGCCAGGCCTGAGAGTCACTATTTTTAGTTAAGGATTTTGAGTACATATGAAACTTGTTAATGTTAGTTGTTCAATAAATAGCTTCTTAATCGTCGTGAAATTTGTACACGACCTCCTGAATACTTCATGTGAAAACATACCAAATTTTAATAATTCTATCATCATTACTTTAACCACCTTAAGGCTTGAAATAAAAACTGATAAGAAAATTCTGAAAATTTGGTTTGTTTTTGTATGAAGTATTTAAGAGGTCGTGTAAAAATTTCACGACGATTAGGAAGCTCGTTATTAAAAAATTAACATTTTGTTAAGAACAATTTTTTAAACAAATACACAAAAACATTTATCAATAAACTTGGTTTTGTTTCCGTTGCTTTCAGTATATTGTAGATATTGAAAAATTGAGAGGTCAAAAAAAAAAACTTATCGCAAAGTTATACCAATTTCCATTAGACTACATTTGACTACATTTAATTGTTCAATAACGAGCTTCCTAATGGTTGTAAAATTTTTACACGATCTCTTAAATACTTCATACAAAAACATACTAAATTTTCAGAATTTTATCATCATTTGCGATTTGTGACTCAACATCCTTAATTTTTTTCGTTGATTGGGAACAGAAATACCGCAACGCAGAGGTTTCACCTCAGAATCGTCCGACTCACTTTTGTCCTATTCGTTGCAAATCTCGATTTCATGGACACCTTGTACATTAAAGTTTCGCGGTGACTTGCAATGAAATAGAAGGCTTTTATACTCGCCTGATGCGAATGTCGTGTGCGCAGGTCACTTCACGCAGCTAATATGGGCAAGCAGCCGTAGCTTTGGGGTCGGAAAGGCGCGCAGTCGAAGTGGCAAGATCATCGTTGTTGCAAATTATCAACCGGTTGGCAATGCATCCGGACAATTTCAACGTAACGTTTTACCACCTTTGCCAGATTGTGGCAATTTACCTCTGCCACCACCACCCAGGGTACGACAGTACGAGGAACCACCCGTATCCGAAATGTCCACCAGCAGTAACAGCTCCATCAGCACGCAATAATACAGAACAACGGCTAACTGCATTTTTTGCCTTTGCACGCGATGGACTGGACGTCGTTGAACTTTTCCAATCGTTGCACACATACACAAGTGAAAACACCAAAGAACAACATTCCAGCGATGCGAAAGACTATCCTCCGTTACTTTCGTACTTTGCAAACTCCCTGCAAATACGATTCACTTTTCAATCGAAAAAGTTACTCCGTTTCGATCCCAACAATACCTCATTATTTCTCTCCATTCGTTCAAAATCCTTTTGAATATTTTTAGGATGCTTTTTTCAACCGAACAGAGCAGAGGATTGCCAATTGGAATGTCCTTTTTCATTTTTTCAAAATACTACAACAATTTTACTAAATTTCTCCAAAATCCGTAATAAAAATTTGATTGCCAACTATTTTATTAGCGGCATAAATATTAAAAGTCGAAGGACCCGGCGAATTTTCGTTAAATAAATAAATTTCGCTTGCAAATGAAAAAGCGAAGAAACCAAGAAAATTGATAAACCTCTGCGTCTGTAAAATAATGGAAACGTTCAAAGGACAATACAACGACGCCACCACCGGTGGAAATTTAAAAAAGCAGTGAGGAGTGAAAAATTCGCTGATGGAGCGAAAAAAAGCCCTGGAAAGAAAATATTATTAATAATAATAATAGTCATAATAATAATGATACGTGGTCCCACATTCCTTTGAAAAAACAAATTTGCTATTGAAACAAACGAAGGATAGAAAAAATTGTAATTAGACGCAAGGAGCCACTTTGCTGACGACGTGAAAATACAATTGAGTGAAAATCTCGGCGGTAATGGGTACGAAGAAACGAATCTAAATCCGCCTTAAAGCTGAGTACTGCATCAAGTCGAGATTTCCTCTGTGGACAAAAATTCCACAAGGTTATCAAATTTGAAAATAATTATTGTTTTTGTTATTTTTTTTATTTACGTCGTGGGAATATTTTTCGGTTCAACAACATTACAGCATTATTCTTGTTACAATATAATAGAGAGCTTATCCAGGATTGTGTCGAGTGTCAGATGCTCATTGGTCAAGCTTGTGTCCGGAAAAGTCGTGGGATCTTGAAAAAAACGACTCGAAAGGCGAGATTACAATCACGAAAAAAATGATAAATCGAAACAAAAATATTTGAGACAATTTATAAAAATTTACGTCGGGATGTAACGAGCTGCTCACGCGTTTTGTTCATATAATGTTGAGGCGTTATCGACCCTCTTACGTTCACGAAAAAATTTACAATTCCCAATCATTGTTTACACTCGAATTTTCAAATATTCAGTTCCAGAATTTGTACAACGGTGAAATCATTTTACTTTCGATCAAAATAACGAAATAATGTCAAAGATTTCGATTTTTTTATTTCAAAATACACGCGATCGTTCGCCAAGTTTTTTGGGTTTGAGGAAACGCTCGAAATTTTATAAATTTGTTATATTACACGCTCGCTGAATATATACGCTCGAGTTTGTTTATTCGTAAACTCTCGAGAATAAGTTTAGTTTTAGTTCGAACATGCGGTGCCTATAATTCGTATAAGAGTTTGTATGAAATATTTGCTAAGTGTCTAGCGTGTCAGGGTGTTTGTTCAATAGATAATATTTATAGATTAGCAATTAAGCATCATTAAAATATTATTAAATGCCTGAGAGCGTTTTTCGTCGATGTTCGAAAAGCTGGAAGAAAAAAAACCAAAAAAAAAAAAAACAAAACATTGTAGATATTATTCGTTGCTGTTAACAACATTATTTTCTAGTTGATTATTTTTATTTAATGAGAATCACTATCGAATGTGATTGCAGGTAAACCGTTGACGCAATTTTTGCATAACATTTATAAATATAAAAGTTCGATGTGGCCTATGCAAAACATTGATGCGTTTTTAGTAGGAAAAGAAAAAATACATCCATTCACGAATACATATAAAATCATGTTTTTCTCGTCACTGTATACACACGATCCGAATCTAACGAAAGTGAATTAGAACACCAAACGATTTTTCAAAATAAGTGCTGAGCCAGGTTTATAGGGCGCCCAATCAAATCGAACATGCCCAAAGTAACGTGTTATCCACGATGGGTGTTTACTCATTTTCATTTAATACGAGATCTCAATAATCTGTATTTTTTAATCAAATATTTTCGTTGATATTCTAATCTATGAATTTCGATAAAATTACGAGATCCGATTGTTTTTTTCAAAACTGCATAAAAATCGATCGGTTTAACGAGACGATTACGTTTCGGTTAATTAATCAATTTCTAACTTTTTGTTGATACACGTGCAGAAATTTTCATTAGAAAACAGTCAGTTTCGTTTTTGTGTTTGATGACAAAAAAAAAGAAACGAAAAATGAAGAGAGGTTTTTTTTTATTTCGCAACAAATTTCATAACTTTCGAGCCAACTTTGGAAAATTTTTCATAAGTTTTTGTTGCAGATTTTGTATAATCATTGTTGTTATTTTTATTTATCATTTGATGCTTATATACGAACGAATGCGCGAAGGAAAAGTCATTGTTAATTGGATAGTCGATAGTTGGTTAGAGAAATATTTTATATCGTTGTTTTTTCGAAGAAATATATGATGTATCGCGTATTATAGGAAAAACAAAAGATTTACAAATACTTATACATGCTTGCAGCTGCAATTGTTCATATTTGCATCGTTGAGAGTTTAATGTTATACGCGAGTTTCGTAATAGTTGAACAATTTCCCGAAAGAGTAGCCTTAACAGAATTGTTGGGACTCTGCGCGAGTCGATCTGAAAGAAAATGTCTCCCTGTAAAAAAAAAAATCCAAATTCAAGAGAAACATTTGAGCTCGAATTTTCTTTAGTTTTGTTGAGTCAAGTTTTCGAGAAACAGGGAGAACTCTTGTTCATTGGATAGAAAACGATGCTGTTATTTTTCGACAGCCTTTTTTTTTTTGCAGGCTTCATTTGTTTCCGAAATTTTTTATGGTCTCGGATTCAAATGAATCTCAGAGCTCGATGAATGGATTTTCTGATCGTAGAAAAATGATAAAATTCATTAATGAGGAGTAGCCTAAGAAGTCATGTAGAAAATAGAAATAAACATCAGCCGAAAAGGCTAAATTTACGGTACATTATTATTATTTATTTAGATGAAAGACACGTGTGATAAAAAGTATTCATTAGAATTAGAATTAAGGCCAGTGCTAAATGGAAAAGAAATACTTTTTCATCCACTCTTCGTTTTCTTCTATCCACTCGATGGATACGTATGATTTTAAATATTTGTAACGCTTCCCACTAGTGAACAAGTATATAAGGAAAGCACGAATAGAAAAGAAATGTCTAAATCGTGAGAAACAATTGTCACTTTCGTAAAAATGAAAATATCACTCGAACGATCGGGAAACTGATCGAGTGTGCTCAAATTCAATAACGCTTCATCAAATACTCATGGAACTGTACGCAATTATTATTATCCTCAATTTTTCACTCAATTCTCGTAAAAATCGTTTTTTTTTTACCAAAACGTGACCTATTTTTGTTTTCATTGTTCACAACTTTTATATTTATTTACAAAAAAAATGAATTCCCAGATATTCCAATCAACGAATTCCTCGAATATTTTGTCTCTCGAAAATCGAGCTGTGAGGAAGATTTTTATAAATTTCAATACGAAACTCAACCACCAAAGTTTTTCGTTGATGAGATTTTTAATTTGGCCATAAATTCATCAAATAATTTTTCATTATCGTTTCTAATGAGATATTTGTCCAAAAATTCAATCTTTTCAAATTTTCTCCTGTATTGGGATGTACATAACTAAAAACTATCGGCGTCATGAATTTTTTTATCCCATAGAGACTAAATCAGGTGATGCTTATGGCAAATACCTTGGGGGACAAAACTTCATTGGTTCACGCATGAAACTCTGAGAACTTACAAGTGACATCCAAAGCAATGGATGTGAAATGGTTCGTTTGATTGATTCTGTTATCCATACAGACACCCACAGACCGGAACAAAGCCTCGTTCGTGTCTAACAAGCGAACTAATAAATTAGTCTAATTAACGTGTCGACTTGGATGTAAGGGAAACGTAGAACGTGATGTTCTCTCGACGGACAGTTTCATCAAACAATGCTTCAGTCTCTCTCCCTCTCTCTCTCTCTCTCTCTCTCTTCATATGAAAATTCCCAATCAGACTTTGCCTGGAAATTATTCATACTTGAAAAATGCTCGGCAATCTTATTTTCTCGACCAGTTTCCTGCAGTTACGTTCCTTTCCTGATTGAGTTTTTCTCCAAAAAATTCTTAATTAATCTCGTAATTGGTTGTGCAATAATTATCATGCTTCACTAATTGCAAACTCGACGTAGATACTTCAGTAAAATTGAGGAAAGTTCACAGTATCAAAAAACAAAAGAAAAAAATATTTAAATCGGAAAAAAAAACAAATAATTCGTAAATTGAATTTTAAAATTCACTTTTGAATTTCTTTATTGATTCGAATTTTATTTAAAAAATTTAAAGTCCGTGCTAAAGCGCTTTATTTTGATTTTTTCACGATTTCGAGTCTCGTTTTTCGTTCATCCTCTTTTCTCCAGCTCACGGTGCTTTCAATACCACGATTTTGCACACATAATTTATATGCACAAAGTCTCATTCGAGCCTCTTAGTCCTGAAGTCACAAAGAGAGTCTTAAAATTGTGAAATTCCTTCTACACGAAAATTCGTCATGTGAAAAAAAAAAAAAAAAACTAAAAAACCGATGATTTCGTAATACTGAAAAAGGGAGAGCGGCAGAAACGATTTTACGAACAAATTGGCCACGTGAAATAAATTCTATTTCGGGGAGAATCGAACTGTTGAGTGACAACGACGAAAATTTGAGTAAAGTTTCTGGGGTATTGAGATGACACATATATGTATACACAGAGGAGATACGTCGATGGTATGGGGGAAGTTGGGTACCTGCAATGCGCCAACCTTAATCTCTCCTTCTCTCACGTGTTTCCTCTCCTCATTTTCCTTCCTTCGTTTCAATTTTCTCACCATAATTTTCAAAAAAATACAAGAGAGAACCGTCCTTTTTTCCTCGCGGCTCAAAACAACGAGAAAAAAAAATGTTTTCCTTACTTCTCGATTTTTTCTTTCAATTTTAAACTCAGAACAAATTATTTTTTGCGCCGAATTTAAATTTTGAAGAAACTACCATCACCCTCGAATAAACGTCTGTATAATGTCGTGAACTTCCTTAATGAGTAACGAAAGAATTGAGAATGAGAAAATGAGGAAGAGCCCCTAGTCGCTGTTGTAATGACCTTCGGCTTTGATACTTGGTCATTAATTAAATATTATTTTATTCAAATACTGTACTAGTCAAGTAATTAGATGTAATTAATCACTCAACCACTTAATTTAATCAAGACAATGCCAAAATGTAGTTGCGTAACATATACGACAGACATATCCAACACTTTTTGCTATTTTAGTAAATCTGAATATGTATACCGAAGTAAAAACAACAACAAAATTTAATTATAATGCCATTTTATATTCATGGTCGCGAACTCACGGAGTGAAGAAAAAAACGTCATTTTTCAATTTTTTCTCGTTTGTACAAATTCCAATTTATTTTCCCCTTCATTTACTCACATAATTTTAAATATATTGACACATTTTTTTGAATAATATCTCATTCGATAAAATTGGACAAAAAAAAAAAACAAATCGAATTTGTTGATTTTTTCTTCGAGAAAAAAGTTAATGAATCCTTGGGACTGTCGAAACTTGAGCACTCCGTGATCGAACGACCATAAAATTTATAAGCTTAACGATCTTACATCGTGCCAGCACAATCATCGAGGTATCCAATAAAAAATCTTTATGGTAAATACGTAAACTTACACGGGAGGAAGAAAGAAAATGTGAGAAAAAAGAAGGAAAAATCTTTGTAACAACGACGATGATTCTTTGTGAGACGGTACTGGCCGTAAGCAATGCTTAATTCGCTTGGTAAATATGATAATCGAACTAAGAGCTTCTTTTCTGATTATATAAATAATAATAATAATTCTACACAGATGAAAAAAAAGGAAAACAAGAAAAAAAAAACGATTGATCAAACGTGTACGAAGAAATTAGTGCAATGGGCTGTGATTATACGTTATAGCGCGCGCGCACGCACACACGTATTTAAAACACTGTAAAGCGACGTCGAAAGCGAAACACACAAAAAATAATGAAAAACGAAAAAAAAAAAAAAAAAAACAAGAACAATGGGAGAAAAGTTGAATGCGATAATTTGCTAAATCAGATTGACGATCAAATTCGAGATCGAGAAACGAAAAATCCCAAATTTCGAAGCAAAAAAACCATAATTAATAATTATTATGAAAATTGTTGAAAACGTGTTCATCGTAGGCTATTTATGTAGATTCGTGTGATTGCTATAAAAATGGTATGAAAAAAAAAACTGCAAGACTGCGAAGGATGTTGAAGTGTGAACGAAATTTAGCACGAATGTTTTATTATTTTTTTTCTATTTTTTTCTCGTTGAATTATTCAAATATCGATAGAATTTAATTTTTCAGGCAGTTACGTAGTGTGGACATTTGTCGTACAGTTTTGGCCATCATGTCCTTAGAATGTAGCGGAGTCTCGAGTTTCCCGAGTCAAATTAGAACAATCAAATGTCCCTGATCCCCATTACCCTCCAAAATATCTCACTATCCCTCCTAAACCGCCGAGACGCCAACCGAACCCTAATACCCCGTAAAATTTCATCTGACCCTCATTACCCCACAAGCCGAACCTCATCATTCTGACCGACAATCCAAGCGACTCTCATTACCCGGCGAATCATTTTATCATTTGCCGTGACCCTCATTACCCCCTCGAGACTTCGACGCACAGGTAACGCTTTGCATCGTATAATTATTGCAGCGAAATACGATAAAGAATAAGCACGCCTGTATAGTTACCTCAAATCGATATTTTAGCGAAGCAGAGGATGATAATTAGATAATGGTAGATGTTTGCAAAAGTTGTTGAATGAAGACACACACAAAAAAACAATAATGTGTGTTATCATTTTTGAAAATTTACGCCAGATAGCGAGAAATGGACTAGAAAATATTGAAATTATTGAGAATTAATCACGGTTGAAATCACTGAAGAAACGCGAGTGTGTTCCTCGAGACCGTTCGCGCGCATACACTAAATAAGTTCCTAGGAAATGTTAAAATTGAATGAATAACGAGGAAAGTGTGGCCGGGGCGAGATTGGAGGGAAAAATGTTCAAAAAATCGCGCCGCAAATTGATTTCGGTTTTAACACTGCAAGACATTCGCGTGTGGGTCAATATGTTGATAACTGCATGTTTGTACGATTCATCAAGATCCGTATAATTACCAAACGATGCCAATGCTTTTTTTATGTTTCCGCCCGATTCACCAGCTGTGGCAATGTCTTATATCGTTTTCGACGAGATCTCGTGTCACGATCAGCTGCACGTGATTTCTTTGTCAACTTTTATGACATATTTTACCCGGGGGCGTTAGCAAAATACGTATTGATGTATGCAACAGTCTGTTCTCGAACTTACGAGACAACCTGCTGCTTCCAGAACGAATAAAGATCGTACGTGTAATCCTTATATTAATAACATCCGAATAAATCATTGTTATTGACTTTGGAGAAAAACTCTTGCGTTCATGTCCGTTTCTTCTTACGTACTACGTTACTTTTTTCCATTTCGAAACTGAAATTCACTTTTTTCCAATATCAATCCGCCTGCTGTGTTTATAGAAACTGCACTTCACTGCGTTTTCTCTCTGTTTTATCGACGGTCGGTAAAAAAGGGTCGAAATTTCAAACTTGTCTCGTTGATGGCGCTCCGGGTATTTTCTTTGCACGAAAACACGTGTAAGGTTTCTAAAAACAACTGTGCAGGGTCAAGTGCGTTTCATTTTGAATTGTCCATCAAAATAAACCCGAAGTTTCGTTACCCGAGTGAAATAAAGGATTTTTCAGCATGGTCCGAAAACGCAAAGGTAAAATGAAATAATTTCGTAATCGTCGAATCGTTACTCCAGCGAACCGAACACACTTAACCTTTTTGTCGCGTTGTCAATATTTCTCTCCAGTTTTTGTCGAGAGCAAAGAGGAACGAATGGTCATGACTATCGGCGAAATAATCCAAGAACTCTTGGTCGCTCACGAACAACACAGGGACGTCGATCTCAACAAATTAAAAACTCGAATCTCTGCCAAGTACGGACTCTCATCCTCGCCCAGACTCGTCGACATCATTGCCTCCGTCCCGGCGGATGCCAAAAACATTCTTGTTCCCAAACTCAAAGCTAAACCTATCAGGACTGCCAGCGGGGTAAGTCATGACGATACGTCAATAGATTCAAAAAAATTTTACACCTGTAGATCGTCAAAATCTTTACATCAAATTATTTTCATAATTTCTCGACGAATCGAATTGAACACTAAAGTTCACGCGTATAAGCATAGTCTTTACATATATACAGATATACATCTCGTACATAAGAAGTTCGATTTAACTCTCGATTATCCAATAACTATGTGGTAAAAGATTTAGAAAAAATTTGTGTTTCTATACTTGACGCCATAGAATGTTATCATCAAATTTTATCAAATTCTGATTATTTTGATTTTGTGATTCAACTTCCTTAACGTCGTAAAATTTCTCTTGATTGACAGATTGCTGTTGTGGCTGTAATGTGTAAGCCACATCGATGCCCACACATAAACATGACCGGAAATATTTGTGTTTATTGTCCGGGTGGTCCAGACTCTGATTTTGAATATTCCACACAATCGTACACGGGATACGAGCCAACCTCGATGCGCGCGATCCGAGCAAGATACGACCCCTTTCTTCAAACGAGGCACAGAGTCGAACAGGTTTGTTGCCAGAATTCATATCCGTCCACAGAGAATAAATGAAGAAACGATGGAAAATTAACTTTGGACTTTTCAGCTTAAACAATTGGGTCACAATGTCGATAAAGTCGAATTCATCGTCATGGGAGGCACGTTCATGTCGCTTCCGGAAGACTACAGAGATTTTTTCATTAGAAACTTACACGATGCTCTCTCTGGACACGTCAGCAACACAGTCGACGAGGCTGTGAAATTTTCGGAACGTAGCAGGACGAAATGTATTGGAATTACGATCGAAACCCGTCCTGACTATTGTCTAAAAAAACATCTGTCGGATATGCTCCGTTATGGGTAAATCTAATTTTTTAACCGAAACGGAAACATCAGAAATAAAAAAAAAAACATTAAAAATCATATTTTTTTGGTTTTTCAGACAACGAAATTAAAACGAAAACATTTGCGCGGCTGTCAATTGTTCAATTTCTTGAATTTCATTGAAAAATTCGATATAAATTGCATGAACGAAATCCAATGGTAATTTCCATTTTTTTCGACAGATGCACGAGACTGGAAATTGGAGTTCAATCGGTTTACGAAGACGTAGCTCGTGACACAAACCGAGGGCACACGGTTCACGCGGTATGCGAGAGTTTTCAATTAGGAAAAGATGCCGGTTTCAAGGTGATCGCCCACATGATGCCGGATCTTCCGAACGTCGATATAGAACGAGACATCGAGCAATTTGTCGTGAGTGTCCGGAGTCAAAATTGGAGTATTCAAACTTTTCGACACACTCGTTTCGAAATCGACTTTGTTTATTTCTATCACAGGAATTCTTCGAAAACCCGGCCTTCAGAGCCGACGGTCTCAAGATTTATCCAACCCTCGTTATTCGCGGCACAGGATTGTACGAGCTTTGGAAAACCGGGAGATACAAAAGTTACCCGCCCAGCACTCTGGTCGATTTAATTGCAAGGATTCTCGCTCTCATACCTCCATGGACCAGAGTCTATAGGGTTCAACGAGATATTCCAATGCCGTTGGTTAGGTAAATAAAAGCCTTTTCTATAAAAATAAAAATTTGGCACGCATTTGGTCTCGACGTGTCAATTATTTTCGAATTTAGCTCCGGTGTGGAACATGGAAACCTTCGAGAACTGGCTCTCGCACGTATGAAAGATTTCGGAACGGATTGTCGTGACGTAAGAACCCGTGAAGTTGGCATCCAGGAGATTCACAACAAAATACAGCCCTACGAGGTGGAACTGATCCGACGAGATTACACGGCGAACAACGGTTGGGAAACCTTCCTATCTTATGAGGATCCTACGCAGGATATTCTCGTTGGACTTCTCAGACTACGGAAATGCTCCGACGAAACGTTTAGGTGCGTTATTTTATTTTAAAAAATCACGAAAATGTATCGTACAGTCGTTTTGTAAATCAAACAAAAGGTGAATTTGACCAAAACGTACAAAAACGCTGCAAATTGCTCCCTCAAGATGCTCAAGATGCACGATCCTCGAGTCTTCCTCTATGAGAAACTATATTTTCAATTTTGGCTTTCTCGTAGAGAAAGCTTTGAGCTTGGTGCGTTTTGCGCATCTTGAGGAAGCAATTTACAAATTTCAATTTGCAGCGTTTTTTGTATTTGCATTTAAATTATATAATTTCGACAACTTTTCTAGACAGTAAAGAGGAAGTACAGACTTGTACACAATTTTTTACAAAATTTGCAGAAATTAGAGCGGTTGGACGATTTTTCAAAAAACTCAGATTTTGGTAAAATTCGAAAAATCAGAAAATTTAAACCGTTCAACCGATATTGACATTGAAAACTGGAAACAAAAAACTTCACCGTCACATAGCTTCCTCTATGACGCGCTGTGACACTCACAATTATAAATGTATAAAAACTTTTTTTTTTCTCTTTTTTTGAATCATTTTTTTTTCATCAAATATCGAGCAATGTGCGAAGAAGGCGATAGGCTGAAATTAATATTTCTCTAATAAATTTCAGGCCGGAATTAAAAGGGAAATGTTCGATTGTTCGAGAACTGCACGTTTACGGGAGCGTAGTGCCAGTGAACGCACGTGATCCGACGAAATTTCAGCATCAAGGATTCGGTATGTTGTTGATGGAAGAAGCGGAGCGAATAGCCCGCGAGGAACATGGCTCGGAGAAAATTGCTGTGATTTCAGGTGTTGGAACGCGAAATTATTACAGAAAAATCGGCTACGAACTGGACGGTCCTTACATGTCGAAAATGCTCGTAGAAAAAAGCGTTTGAAAGTGTGAAACTTGCGATAAAATTTTCAAATGTCCTGAACGATGTGCTCTATAAATTATTTTATTTACACTTTCGATGCATTCTTTTTCGCATACAAATAATCATATGATTGCTTTTCCACCACCAAATGCGAGATACACGGCCCAGCCGAACGTATCGACGACTGCGATATAAAGAAACACCACAGACCAGCTGTGGGTCATGTGCAAAATGTATCCAGCAAAGTAGACCCCAACGAAACCTGAAAAGAACAAAAATCAATGCACTTGTCAAATTTTTTCTTTAATGAAATAAACCGACTTTTGCAATTTTACTTTTGTGAGAATATTTTTTTTATAAACTTAGAGAAATATTTTTTCGTTCGGATCCCAGCAGAAAGGCAAAGTATGCTACGCTGCGGAAAAAAATCTTCCAACACTTCCATTTTCGTAATCGAAGAGAATATTCGTTGAAATGTAATGAAAATTATTTTTTTTCTATACATTTGCACTTTCGAATCCAAGCTTTTTCATGCTGTTCGAAAACATTCGTTATTGCTCTGGTACCATGTACTCAATTCATCGAATACATGGGTGCAGGAAGCTCCGATTACGAGTCTGAATTCTGTGCAGAAACGATAACTCCTCAGTGTTGAAAATTCGGTGAATTTTGAAATCTTTTGACGTTATCAAAAATTTGCCATATCGATGTTCTTAATATATTAGTAGAAAATACAATTTTTATGAAAAAGTACGCGTTTTGACTTTGATTGTCATGATATTTATGCAATTTACAAATAAATAGTGTTTGAATTTTTTTTTGTATTTATCAACGCCCAAAGGACCATGCTGAAATTTAAAAAAACTGCATTTTTAGGAAAAGGACAAGGACAAGGATAACATCGGAGCTCCCGAAACTCCAAAAAATTGGAGTTTCTCGAGCTCCGATTTTAAATAGAAATTATTTGACGAAAATACTGACCAGGAACAGCTCCAACGCTGTTCATGAGCCCAAAAACGCTGCCAGAGTGTCTGGGTGCGAGATCCGAGGGATTGACAGCGACGGCATTGCTGTGAAATCCTGAACCCCCGATAATCAGAGTCAGACACAGTAGCGCACTCTTAAAAGTTTTCACGTGTGCTATAAAAAAAAACAAAGAAATATGTTTACAACAGTTTCATTTTTCGATGTGATGGGAATTGTTCGAAAAGATTTTTATTTACCAAGTACGAGCAAGCTGACGATACCGGAAACGAAACAACAACTTTGCATGATCTTACGCGTCGTTGTGACCGAGTATCCGGAATTAATGAGCTTTTCTGAAATTAATTTACCTAAAATAGTGCAAGGTAACATGGACAACCATGGTAGCATATTAACGACCCAACCCTGCGAAAAAAAAACACGTAAAGTCCATTTAATTCTTCAATGATAACGAACTGGTTTTTTTTTTCGACTGTTTACTCATTTTTTCCTCGAAGTACCTTAATTTCGGGGAAGGTGTCATCGAAATACATTGGCATCCAAGAGAGCAGTACGAAAAAACAATTGTTTTGGCAAGCATGGGCAATCACACAGGCCCTAGAAAACAGAAAAACATTAATTAATACACAAAAGTCATTAAGGACGTTGTATGGCGACGGTAAAATCTAAATTTTCGTTTTCCGTTTTTCTTACATACAAAATGGTTTGCGAGCCTAAGTTCAATAAAAAAAATTTGTTACAAATTGACTAAAGAACAACATACTCTAAATCCAAGATTGTCCGAGGGAATCTGTATTTATTATATAATAAACAAAATTTCGAAAAAATGTTACGACCGATTTTATTGAAAAACTAAGTGAAGCTTCTTCGATGTTACATAAAAGTGTATGCAAAGTTTTAAGAGGCTTCACCATTTAGAAATCGAAATATTTAATGTTGAAAATTGCAACTTTTAACAGACGCTCTTGTGAGAAACTACTGGAAATTGTGATTTTTATAAATAAATATCTGGACTTCTATATGGTGAAACCTCTTAAAATTGCGCGAGCTATTAGGCGTCACTATTCTCTTTGTGTAGTGCAAATTTAAAGAAATGCTATTGATCGAAAATTTTCATACAACGTCCTTAATTAACCAAAAACAGCTGAGAAAAAATGAAAATTTGCCCTGAATTTCATTGAATCCTGGGCCTGACAATCATCACTAAGAATCCACTAAATAAGTTACCAATAAAAACTTCAATTATAGGCAAACAAAGTTATAAGGACATTAATTATTGGGCGAAAATATTGAACAAATCTTTGTGTACCAAAAAGATGGTTTGGTCCAGAGTTCCCTCCATGGCAATTCGTTCGTAGGAGATTTTTTGCAGACTCTATTGCTATTTATTGACATGCTGTGATAATAAAGAATCGCTGTCCACACGACGCTTATTCCACCTGAATGAATCGAGAAAATTGAGAATAACTCTTATATTTTCAAAAATATTTTTCGATATAGTAGATTTGGTAGATTTTTTTTACCGAATAATTGAAAGACCAGCGACCAGCCATAATTCTCTAAAAAATACGAGCCCATCGAGCCACACAGAAGAATTCCCAGAGCCGAGCCTGATATCAAAACACTAAAAAATGACGCTCGCTCCGATTCGTGAAGTCTTTGACTCGTCAAGCTTATCATACTCGGGAAATGCATTCCTGAAATAATATTTTTCAATCAATAGCAACATCGCAATATTGCAAAACGTGCTTTAACGTCTGAACAAATATTTATTCCACCGACAGATAATACAAAACGATCACGAAGCTTCAGATAATAATGAACCGAACTTATTCTTTTATCTTCTTGAAAAAAAACTTGTTTTTTCACATTCGTAAAACAAAAAATTGTAATTCGTCATCATGTGAACGAGAGTTCGGAGATTGGCTGGAAAATCGTAAAGTTATTCTGCAGTTCGAATTATTCGTAAACTCGAAATGATTTTGAAGAAATTTTCCTTTTGCTTTTCGTTCGGAAACCACGATAATTATTCAATCCACGGGAGTGAAAAAATATTGCAATATAGCGAATTACGGAGATGAATTTCAGGGAAATTCGATTTTGAGATTATTCGACGAGCTATACACAAATTATTATTTCATGATCGTTAAAATAGCAGAACGATATTTATTGCTTTTGAAAAGAATTTCTCGTCATAGTTTTGCTGGTCGAAAACATTCGAAGTCGTAGTTTAGCCTCGTACAAGTTTGACCACATTTATCGGCGAATATAATTGCAAGATAATTTTCAAGGTAATACGTAGTTTTTATTTTTATCGTAAAATTGTTATTACCTTGGAAAGCGCCACAAAGAGCCCGGAACGTGGCAACGACAGCCACGGAATAATCAACATTGTCAAACAAGTTGATGATTTCCGGTAGAAAAAGTGTAGTGGTAGACCAGCCAAGGGCAGCGAAAAAAATAATTTTTTGACCGCCAATACGATCACTGATGTAGCCACTGGCGACTTGGGTCACTGTGTAGCCCCAAAAAAAACTCGACAAAATCATGCCCGAGTCGGTTTTGGTCCAAGATTTTTCTTTGCTTATAACCGGCATTGACAATGGCACAGACGCTCGTGTAGCGTAAACCATGCACGTACCAAAAATCAGAGAAAGAAACCATCGTCTTCTCTCGTATCTGGTCCAATAATTATTCCGACTTTCGTCCGGTAATAATTGTGCTATCGTTTCGTCCGATTCCATCGTCATAACACTCGCAGTATAAAAGTCTTGTCTTTGTTTCTTTTATTTCGCTATAATACTATGTTTCCGACTCCTTTGACATTCGTACCAATTTATTCCTATCTACTTTTTTTTTCAACTTCCTCGCGAAACAATCACAAACGAGGATATTTTGTGCATTGTTTTTCCAAAACAAAACATATGCTTATTTGCCTCAATACTTTTTGCTTGCACCCACGCACTCGCACTGCACAACTGTCAGTGACGATCAGCTGTCGGCTACTGTCAGTTTTCTCCTCTCGAGTCGCGCTCCTTTCGCTTTTCGATCCCCACAAACCTTACACCACTTTTGCATTGCGGAAGTAACAACCGCACAATTGATTTTGGAGTTCCAGAACCCCCCGTCTAGATGGCTCTGCTTCTCCAGTGGAGGTCAACTTTTTCATACACAAAAAACGTACATCCCATGTGCCAATAATTTGAATTTTTGCTTAGTGAACGAACAACAAATTATCCAACAAAAGGCAAAAACACTGGGAGTAATTGAACGAAAATAAACAAAGTATAAAAACATTTCAATCGTGCAAAAAAGTCAAAAGTGCGGAAAAATCATCTTCAATAACTCACGAGACTACCATTTTTCTATACTAAGCTGCTCGATCAAACAAAAACAAAAGATTAAGCTGACGTAATAGAAGAAACGTGTTTGATCGATAACATTTCGAATATTTAATTCAATGAAACTTTTGATTTTTCAATTCAACGTGAATTCTTCACTGACACCGCAGCAGTTTGGTTGGTTTTTCTATCTTACCGACGTGAATCCATTCCTGTCTACACTTTGTAGTTCGCGGCCCTAAATACAAGATTCCTCAGAGGGCATTGAATTCCCTTTTCATGGGAATCTCTATAAGAACATTGAACTAGCTCATTAGCTATTCTTTGATTGAATCCTAATCCCAGTGTTTATCGCGTTTATCGAGCGAGAGTGCACCACCGGCTCGTTATTGACAGCAAAACACGTAATTCGTAAACTCGTCAAGGAAAATTCATCGCAATACAAATCGTAATTATGACAGAAACATTGAATGATTCTCATCGATTTTCAAATACCATAATTGCCTATGAATTATCATTGATCTCTCGTGCTCGGAACGTCAATTATGCATTTTAATCCTTGATTATTTCCGCGAGTAGTGAACAGCTGCATAACGCACGTTTAGATTAAACACATTACGCGGGAAAGCAAAGTTTTAATTCCCAGAAGAAATGTATTGTTTACTTTATTTTTCGTGATTCCGATCGCAAAATTTCGACAAATTGCTCAAGTTTTTCTCGTTTTCAAAAATATTTCAAACTTCAAAGTATTCTGCTCTCGTTTTTTTCTCGCTTTGGTGGAAACTATCCAACGATCGAATTTCAAAGAAAGAAACACAAGAAAGTTTTTCAACAATAAAATACTTAACAAAATAAAATTTTATCAGGAAATTACAACGAATAAGCAGAATTTTGGTCCGAGAATTTGGAATGTCGAAGGAAGAAGCGGAAGATTACGATGCTGGGCCGTCGAGCAGGGACGAGATCCACCCGGGGTTATTTTTGGGAAATTTAACGGCAGCGACGGACGTCGACTGGTTGAAAGAGGCAAAGATAACGCACATATTGACAGTGGATTCGTGTCCGCTGCCCAGGAAGATTCAGTTGTTGCCGGACTTGACTTTAAAGTATATTCAAATAACGGACATGCCCAGGGAAGATTTTCTCACGTACTTTGAAGATTCGTACCAGTTTATAGATTATGCTTTGGCGGGTGGAGGTCGAGTGTTGGTGCACTGTTATTTTGGTGTGTCAAGGTCGTCCACCTTGGTAATAGCGTACACAATGAAAAAGTATGAAATGAGTTGCTCCGCGGCTTACGAGTTGGTCAAATCAAAAAGACGGTTTGTGTCGCCGAATGCTGGCTTTATGGCGCAATTAAAATTGTACGAGGACATGGGCTGCAGTATCAACAATACGAATGTACAATTCAAAATGTACAGGCTCCAAATAGCTGCGGACATGGTGAGGAAAGCGAGAATACTGCCTGGAAGTTGCGTCGATTTGATAAAAGCTGATCCGGCTTTAACGACTGTTCGTCCCGAGCCGACTGTCTATCGTTGCAAAAAGTGTCGGCGTATAGTTGCCAGTGCTAGTAACGTGCTGCCTCACACAGCGCGCGAAAAACAGATTTGGCGTCACATCAGCACCAAGAGACGCGACAAATCGCCGAAACCTGCCAAAATGAGCCTTCCCGAGACTGCTAAACCAGACGAACATAAACCAGAGACTCCGCCGACTCCCGAAGTGTGCAACAAAACTTACTTCATCGAACCACTCGCCTGGATGCCTGACATCGTTCATAATCTCGAAGGCAAACTCAATTGCCCGAAATGCGACGCTAAACTCGGCTCCTTCAGCTGGATTTCCGGCAGCCAATGCCCTTGCGGAACTAAAATTGCTCCCGCCTTTTATCTCGTTCCTTCCAAAGTCGATTGGAGCAACGCCGTGCAAAATGTTCTCGTTACCGTTTAATTTATTCTCTAAATTCCTTGTACATATTAATATTCGTGCATGAGATAGAGATTGACCTTCGAGCTTCTCTTATAAATTCATTTATTTTCGCAATTTCCACGGATCACAATGATAACTTAATCTTCTTAACGAGCTGCACGTTTTTTTTCCTTTTTTTTTCGTCACATGTTGCGGATCGATCCTCCACAAATGCTTTCCAGTCCTTCTCAAAAGGTTGTGAATTTTTTATACGACTATAAAATATTTCAGACTTGAAATAGAAAATCAAACTCCCAAAAGAGGGAAAAGTTGTTATCAATTTGAATGAGTGAAATATTGTTATTCGATTCCATAGAATTATGTCGAATTTTTCAACAAACCTGAAAACGTTTTTTTTTTTTGCCAACAAAAAGAAACTAACTGTCAAACTTTTTAGAGCTAGTGCATTTTTTTCAAACGTAGATCGAATTAAAAATACTAATAAAAAGAATCGAGTTCAAGGTCAATTTTCGATCGAAAAAATGAAAAAAAAAAAAAAAACCTCGTCCACGTATTCGAAGTTTCGCCGGACAACACATTTTCCCGAAAAGCGGTCAAAGCCGCGCTCTGTGTGAGTAAAGTGAGTGCAAGCGTATGCGAATCAATGCAGCCCAAAAAAATTTATTGTTTTTTAACAAATTTGCAGAAAAAATAAACAATAAAGATCAAAAGACGCCAATCGCATGTGTGGGCCTCAGAAACGAGCGATCAGAGAGCGCCAAACTTAAGATAAACGACGCAATGGACCATTAAATTATATAAGACTACAAAAGTGAGAATATATTCTAATCGCGTGCCAAACACGTTGCTGATTCGTCGTCGGTGACATTTTTAATAAAACACGTAAAAATAATAATAAATTACAATAAAATAATAATATAACAATTAAAAGAAAAACAAAAATTAAAATGAACAAAAAAAATACAAATTTTGCTGCTAAGCGAGCTTCCATTTTTCCCTCCTGACTTTCTGATTTTTATCTTCGTTACGAATTCGCTTGAAAATAAATATATTTATACACCCACACTTATATATTAATATTAATATTATTATTATTATTATGTAATATATGTCTATGTATAAATGTGAACGTACTAATTAGTACGATTTAGCCCTTTGCGAGCTATATTCAAACTTCTCATACAATCTTCGACTTTTACGCACTGTTTGTGGTTTTTAGCCATTTTTAGAACTTGAGTATTTTATTGTCCAATTATACACGTTGTTCGTTATCAAAGGTCTTGTCATTTGTCGTTTTTTTTTTCATACATTCTATTAAATTCGAAGTTTACCCTGTATCGTGATCCTTCGTGAAAAAATCGATCTCAACCCGTAGACACCATAGCACCTCTGAGCTGACATACTCACCACATGGGTGCAAATTTGCACTTTGAGTTTTAAAAACATTTTATTGTCTCATCGACATTTGTACGGAAACTCGTGGGGTACTTTTTAGGGGTAGCGAATCCTGGGCTATCGATTCCAATAATTAGAAAATCGAAAAATACAAGATTTTTTACAAAAAAATGATCAAATTCACAAAAAAAAATTGAAAATCTGTTTTTTTTTTTTGTTTTAACGCCATTTCAATACTAATTAACGTATTGGCATTTAATTTGCGCGGAATTGAAGATTATCAGTCATATTTTAAGAAAAAAAATAATCCGGAATAATTATGAGGAAAGCCGCTGGGCCACGCTGGAAAAAGTTCTTGACGCCTGAAGTTTTCGTGGGTCCAAATTTGCACCCATGTGGTGGCTACGGATTAAGGACGTACAGAAGAAAGATTTTTCATCATACTTTTTGAAGCTTCGTTGACACTCTGCGTCGCTTTGAACTTGAATTTTTTCTCACCGCTAATTATTTTTAGCCCAGGCAGAAATAAAAGTATAACGAATTATTGATTTTTTTTCTTTTCTACGCCCTTAAAATTATAAAGCAATAAGTTTCGAGTGCTAATTAAATTAAAACGAGAATTCGCTGTCGGCACTTTGGCAATTTTCTTTTTGAGATCGATGACGTCACATACTGGCATGCATCGCCGAGTACGAACTTCCGTAAGGATGACCTCGCAACCTCAAAGCATTAATGCCATTAACCGACGAAGCGGTTTCCAGGCCATGATGCAAATCGGTCTGATGATAAGTCGGAAAAGCTACGTTTCCCAAATTAGCGGCATTTACAAAACCGTGGCAACTGCTCGAGGTTGTTTGCACCGCTGTATAATGCTGTGGCGATCTCCAATAATCGCTATAACCGTATTGACCCAACTGCGACGATTGCAACGTAGTCGCCTCATTGTTGTTCCCCTGCTCGTGCGAATGCGTCACTCGCAATGGCCTCAAAGGCAATGTCGTTGATTCGATTTCTCGACTCGCTGAAACTCCTCGATTCAGCGCTGAACTTCTCTCGTTCCGACGGAATTTTGCTCGTCTGTTTTGAAACCATACCTGTTTGCAAATATTTCGAAAAATCTCACTTGTTTTGATTTTTCATTTCGACAATAAATCAAAAATTGATTTCGTAAAAAAAATAAAACTCTTTGCTTCCTCATTGAGGAAGCTATGTTACGGTGAATTTTTTTTTTCAGTTTTCAACGTCAATGTGCTCAAAATTTCCCAAAACATCGAAATCATATCTAGAAAAAATGTTCGTTTGTATGTGGGCATGTTCTGCTACTGTAAAATTCAAACGTTCATAACTCGAGAACGGTTTGAGCTACAGGGCTCCCGTTTCGCACAGATGTTGATCTATACAAGCTCTTCATTCTCTCAGAATTTTGTTGGAATTGCTAGAAAAATACGGATTCTACGGCATTTTGAAATTTTCAAAAAAAAGAGTGTCGACGTTCTAACTTCCGCAAATTTAAATATTTATTGCTAATTTATTTTTTTTATAAATAGAGTATCGTAATAGGAAGGTTGGTATTGAATTTGGGAAATATTGGTTGAACGGTTTAAATTTTCTAATTTTTCCAATTTTACGAAAATCCGAGTTTTTCGATAAATCGTCTAACCGCTTCAATTTTTGCAAATTTTCTAGGATATTGTGCATAAGTCTGAACTTCCTCTTGACTTTCTAAAAAAGTTCTCGAAATTATTTTTAATTTAAATGATAGAGGACCTTCGTTTAGTAATCTCGGAAATATTAAAACTGATCTGGGTCAAATTGACCCAGTGTGTCAATGTGGTGAAAAAATTAAAGTGCAAAGGGTTAATCTTTGAATGGAAAACTGTCGCGACACCTCCCACAGTCCCGACGAATTTAGTTCATCGTCTTCAAACTTTGTGTGCGATGTATTCCGAAGGATTCTGGAAAACGTTACGAAAATTTTTCAAATTCAAATTTGACACAGACTACGTTTTTTTTTCTTTAATTTGTGGAAGCATGGGGTTTAGGGATTCGTTGCAAGTATGAAAGCCAAAAATGACAGAGAAGGGAGCGAGAGAACGAGCAGAAAGAGAAACGGATAGACGTCGGGACCGGAGACGGGACAGCGTGACGGCTCCTGGCAGGCGCACAGAAACGCCGCCACATAGACTTTGACACACGCAGGACGGATTTTATTCTACGGGTTGTGTACGCCAAGGAAGCCTACGTCACATCCACGAGAAATTGGACAGAGACGGACGAAGAAACAGGCTGCGTCTTACTGTCATTTATTCGTCATTCTCTCTCTTTCTCCTTCTCCTTTCTCTCTCTCTCTCTCTCTCTTTCTCTCTTTTACGAAGTCCACACGTGCTCGACGACTGAAGCGACACGCTCTTTGCCGAACGCATGTGCTTCTTCTCTTCGTATAGAAACTCGTGTCATGGCGGCCCGCGTACATTGCGAAACAGCAATAGCCGCGTCGTCTAATCATAGCTGCGTTTACTTTGACAACCTGTCTCCTCCGATTTTATGCCTGCATGACTGCCAGTGTCCCACGAACCTTTCGGATTCTATGTACACATTGTGCAAAGAAATGAGGGGAGGAAAATAAACGGATACGCTCGAGGAGTTCGAAAAATTGTACGCAAAAATTGCGTGGCGTTATGTTTTTAGGGAGGAACGAGTTCGAGGACGAAATATGAAGTGAGTACTTGGCAAAAAAAAATTTCGATATCTTTCCTGGAAAGTAAACTGGAGGTAGTTCAGACTTGTACACAATTATCTTACAAAATTTGCAGAAATTAGAGCGATAGGACGATTTTTCAAAAAACTCAGATTTTCGGAAAATTCGAAAAATCATAAAATTTAAACCGATCAACCAATATTTCCCAAATTCAATACCAACCTTCCTATTATGATACTCTATTTAGAAAAAAAAAATTAGTAACAAATCTTAAAATTTTCGGAAGTTAGAGCGTCGACACCTTTTTTTTGAAAATTTCAAAATGCCGTAGAATTCGTATTTTTCTAGCAATTCCAACAAAATTCTCAGAGAACGAAGAGCTTGTATAGATTAACATTTGTGCAAAACGGGAGCCCTGTAGCTCAAACCGTTCTCGAGTTATGAACGTTTGAATTTTGCAGTGCCAGATCATCCACACATGCACACACACATCCGGACATTTTGTCTAGATATGATTTTTCGATGTTTTGGGACATTTTGAGCACATTGACATTGAGAACTGGAAAATAAAATTTCACCGTCACATTGCTTTCTCTATGAGGAAGCAGAATCAAGAAAATTTTGTATCGTTTTATTGAGAAAACCGAAAAGTTGGTGGTAATTTACCAGTAATAGAATTTATGGAAAAAACTTCGAAATACCTGCACTCGAGCTTCAGACAGAGAAACTCTTGTCGCGAGTTCTTCTCTAACAAAGGCATCGGGGTAATGAGTCCTCTCGAAAACTCGCTCCAGAGCTGCCAGTTGCTGAGCTGAGAAAGTCGTTCTGCTTCTTCGGGGTCTTCGGCTACCGGCTGTGGGACTTTCGCTGCAATCTGGAACCGAATCATCATGAGAGATAATGAGAAAAAAAGGAGGGTAAGAAATACGAGGCAGATTGAAATAAAAAATGCCAGGTCATCATTTCGAAGGATTCCGAATTATCAAAATGATTATAATTAAGATTCCCGACGCGAAAAAGTCCCTACTGCACTCTTTCCTGCTCTGGTGTTTTGCTACGACGAGGCAAATAGACTTTTGGTCATTTTGCGGACTCATACCTTTGAGTCCAGTGGATATTTTTTATGAAATTTTTTCACGAGCAATCGTACGCCTTCCCGCATTAAGGATGCTGAGTCCGAATTGCAAATAATTAGAAAATTTGGTATGTTTTTGTATGAAGTATTTGAGAGATCGTGTAAAAATTTCACGACGATTAGAAAGCTCGTTATTGAACAATTAACATTATTAAATTAAATGTCGTCAAATGTAGGCTTTTGGAAACTGTTAATAACTTTGCGATAAGTTTTTTTTTGGACGGAAACAAAACAAAGTTTATTGATAAATATTTCTTGCGTTTGTTTAAAAAATTGTTCTTAACAAGATGTTAATTTTTTAATAACGAGCTTCTCGTCGCGAAATTTTTACACGACCTCGTAAATACTTCATACAAAAACATACTAAAATTTCAGAATTTTCTTATCATTTTTTATTTCAACCCTTAAGGTGGTTAAAGTACTGATGATAGAATTCTTAAAATTTAGTATGTTTTTGCATAAAGTATTCAGGAGGTCGTGTTCAAATTTCATGACGATTAAGAAGCTGTTAATTGAACAATTAACATTAACAAGTTTCATAGGTACTCAACATCCTTGAGCAAAAGCGAACTGCTTCAATGTCGCCAAACGATTAATGTGCATGTGGTTGAAGTTAAAAGAAAAAGAGCAACTCGATTATCGTCTCAATGATCCTGGGTTAGCCCGGGTCAAATTGACCCCTATTAGGATCGTAGGGTTCACTTTAGCAGGAGAATCGTTTTACTCCCAGAATCAACAAGTTTGTAGCCAGGGAATCCTGCGATAAAACGATTTATTCAAACGCATTACGAGCTCAAATCGCTCTTAGATCGTTTCAGTTACGAATCACTCAATCGTGAGCAACTAAATGTTGCATGGTACATTAAATTGTCAATCGTGATTGAACAGAGGAATGAATGAACCCTTTTTTTGTGGGCAAACGTAACTTTTTTAATTTCGCAGCAGAATGAGCATCATAATGATTGGCCGAGAGGAAGATCGTCGAGGCGAGAGAACACCCACTCGCTAAGCTCTTCCGCCAACGCGTCGTTTAGTGTGCGTCGCATATGCGGAACGCGGCACAACTTGAGCGTGCAAAAAGTCTTTCCCTCTCTCTCTCTCTCTCTCTCTCTCTCTCTTGCTCTCTTTCTTTTTTCTCTTTCGTGGAGAGTGGCAATGCGATACGTATACACCCTTATGCTCTTTGGTTCTTTTCAATTCTGTAAAGGCTGCGCTTGCCGCCCCGCACACGCGGGACCCTCCACCGGGTTATTCTCAATGAGCTCACTGTCCTCGGGCAATCATCAAAGCGGCATAATCCGAGCAGCATGAATCTTTTCGTCATTCTCTCTCTCTCTCTCTTTTCTCTCTATCTCGATGCAATCAAACGCCTCGGTTATTCGGAAACGCTTGACGCTGCAGTCCCGAGCACACTTGATACACTTATACTTTGTTGATACTTTTTCTATTAACACGGAAACAAAAACTGTGTTCACAAATATTATAAAAAAACATGGAAAATTCCAATTTAATTTGAGGATGTTGAGTCCCAAATCGCAAATGATGAGAAAATTCTGAAAATTTGCTATATTTTTGTATGAAGTATTTAAGAGATCGTGTCAAATCTTCACGACCATTAGGAAGCTCGTTATCGAAGAATTAACATTAATAAATTAAATGTAGTCAAACGTAGTCTTATGGGAACTGGTATAACTTTGCGATAAGTTTTTTTTTTGACTTCTCAATTTTTGAATATCTATAATATACTGAAAGCAATGGAAACAAAACAAAGTTCATTGATAAATATTTTTAGTATTTGTTTAAAAAATTGTGCTCAACAAAATGATGATTTTTTAATAACGAGCTTCTCGTCGCGAAAGTTTTACATGACCTCGTAAATACTTCATACAAAAACATACTAAATTTTCAGAGTTTTTTCATCGTTTTTTATTTCAACCCTTAATAAGGTGGTTAAGGCAATGATGAAAGAATTCTTCAAATTTGGTACGTTTTTACACGAAGTATTCAGGAGGTCGTGTACAAATTTCACGACGATTAAAAAGCTATTTATTGAACAATTAATATTAAAAAGTTTCAGAGGTACTCAACATCCTTAAAAAAAAAAAAAAAAAACTTTATCCATCCGTATTTTCCCATGGAATGCAAATCCGTTGGCTGAACTAAAATTTGTCAAAAAAAATAATGAAAAGGAAGTACAATAAAATAATTAGAGAAAAGCAAATGTTTCAACCCCTCTCAGCACGGTGAGCCCTTAAAATTGTGTTTCATCCCAGACTCGTCGTTCTCCCTTGGAATTAAAATATCAAGTTCAATTCTTCAAAAAATATTTACCAAGCGAATGCGTGGGAGTCGATAATAATCGAGAAACTGTGAAATCCTGAGGTACGTGAGAATTCCTGACCTGTGACACTATAACTGATCCACCGTTAGGGGGATGTTCCACAGCGTGCAACATGTTGATCCCTTTCAGCCAGATTGGCGTCTATGAAGTATTTTCAAACAAGAGAACAATTTTATCTCTCGAGACAGTCCATTCACACGAAGATTTTGGTTTTTCTTATTTTATGACAATTATTTGTGTCAATTCCAAATTCTTGACGATTTTTTTTTCATTGAATACGGAATTTGAACAATGAGAAAATTACGCGATTTTTTTCGCAATATGTCACTTTCCGATTTCACTGAAACGATCACAAAATCACGAGGCACAGCGGAGAACACGAGGTCGCAATTTTTTTAGTACGCTCGATTCTCTCTCTGTCCAAATTCCTGATCACGTTTACTTATCTTTTATTTAAGGATACCGACAACACATTCTTCTCAATTAGCCAATTAAGCATGTTTGAATGAACATCAGCTCGGCAAAGACATTTTTTTCGTTAATTATTTACAAGTGAGAAAGAAAAAACACTCGAGAAATTAAATTATGACAATTGAATTATGAATTATCAGATCGCGGGGTAGATGGTTGCTCATGTAATTGCATGGCTAATCGAATTATTTAAATGGCGGTTTGAATTTGACACGGTGTTAACGCGGCTCGGTCGAAACTCGTGTGACTTTTTCGAGGGTGGTAGGGACATGGGGACCAAGTTATAGCACCGAAGAGGAAGAGAGCGAGAGAGGAGAGTTGGATGAATTGTTGGGAGGGGGGAAAGAAATGGAAAAAGATGGGGAATTTATCTTTAGGTATTATTTTATGTGGACCGTGCGTAAGGAGGCAGAATGCCAACTGACTTAGTCGAGTTAAGACGTACTTAAAGATCGACCCCTACTCGCCCTCTCCTCATCTTTGTTTCGACTTTTTTTTACGTACGTTTTTTCTTTCTCTCCTTCCCACTTTTGTAACCCTGTAAATTTGTCCTTCCTTCTTCGTTTTCTCTCTCTCCTTCATATAATCGTCCTCACTGTCTTGGCTGGCATCTTTGCTCACTTGAAGCTTCGCTCGTAGTCGAAAAATAGAGCGTTTTAAGAGAGTAGGTGGAGAATTCGTGCTTTGCTCCACCCTCATTAAAATCTCATTGGATCTTCGACTACATATGCACTTGGAACGAAGAGATTACTCTTCCTCCACCCTGCATCACTCTTCTCACTGTATGCTGAAGTCTCTGTTTTTTGCGAGGATTAGGCAAGCCCAGCTTTTATGAGTCTATTTTCTTCGCATATGTGGCTTCGGAATTTTGCCCGCAATTTTTTCCAATTTCGAACGCGAAAATGTGATAAATCTAGAATTTTTATCTAAATTCTAAATTCGTTGTGTTTTTCATTTTTCAAATTCCGAAAAACACACTTACGGAATTTGATAAAATTCTAATGGGTTTTATTGAATTTTATTCATTTTCCAATTCATATGATTGAATAACAAATTTCTTCCTCAAGATGCTCAAGATGCACGATGTTCAAATCTTCCTGTATGAGGAACTATATTTTTAATTTTGGCTTCCTCATAGAGGAAGCTTTGAGCATCGAGCATCTCGAGCATCTTGAGGTAAAATCCATCTATTTGCATTTAAATTATATAATTTCGACCACGTTTCTAGAAAGTAAAAAGAGGAACTTACACACAATATCTTTAAAAAATTGCAGAAATTAGAACGGTTGGACGATTTTTCAAAAAACTCAGATTTTCGTAAAATTCAAAAAATCATAAAATTTGAACCGTTCAACCGACATTTCCCAAATTCAATACCAACCTTCCTATTATGATACTCTATTTATAAAAAAATAACTAGTAATAAATCTTGAAATTTGCTGAAATTTGATAAAATTCTCAGAGAACGAAGAGCTTGTATAGACTAGCATCTGTGCAAAACGGGAGTCCTGTAGCTCAAACCGTTCTCGAGTTATGAACGTTTGAATTTTACAGTGCCAGAACATACACACACATCCGGACATTTTTTTGGATATAATTTTTCAATGTTTTGGGACATTTTAAGCACATTGACATTTTGATACTTTTGCTTCCCCTATGAGGATGCAAAAAATGTTTGGATATGAATTGACAAAATTCTTGAATCACTATCAGTCTAATTGAGAATGACGAGCTGATTATTTTACGAGGTTAAGTGGTATACGATAATTCAGAATTTAGCGTAGAAAAAAGTGTGAATGAGCGAGATAGTTCGCGTGCAAGAAATTGTTGAGGCTGGATTTATACGCTTGTTATAAACCGCTCGTTATTATAGCTCAGGGTTTATAACCCTTGGCTGGACTTAGTGCCGACAGCTGACCACTCTATAAGCGTAAAACTTTCAGTTTGCACGCGAGAGAGTAATAAAAAAAAGGCGTAACAGCCTCTGGAGCACAAAAGACAAAAACTAACGGGACAAAATAGAATCTCGAGAGGCTTTAAATTTTTTTAGTACATCATGAAAAGTTATAGAAAGAAAAAATCAAAGTTCCATTCGGCGAGTGACGACGCGGATGAAGAATTTGTCTGAAAGATTTTTATTCATAATTAATAACATTAATTAACAATTTAAGCGAAAAAAAAAAAATTTAATATTGCTCCAAACTTTTTGGAATTGCGACATTCATTTATACGTGAATTACAAAGCGTCTGCTTAAAGGGACCGGAGTATGTATGATTGAAAAAATTCTCCCTCGTATTTGTTAAAAAGTAACACACGAAGTGAAAAAAAAAATGGAATTCCAAAAGGGGTACAAAAGGGAAAAGATTGTGGGCTTGGTTCTGTGGCCAGGGTGTTCTTACAGAGAGAAAGAGAGACGAACGGGAACGTCGCGACGCCCTGACACGTACAAGTCGTGAAGACGCCCACGGAGAATTATTAGGCGTGCCTGGTGGAGCTTTCGCTCCGACTGTTTTGCTACTCTTTTGCACGACATGCGTAATACGCGACCGCAGCCGCTTTGCCACAAGATTTTATCCCTGAGAGACAGAGCGAAAAAAAAACGCAAAGAAACTGGTCTTGGGGCAGCATTTCTGATCTCAGACATCTTTGAGACTTCTCTCACATTCTCCATCATTGTTTCACTCACTTGATACTTTTTTGACAAATTACCGTCACTCTGACCCTTTTCGAAGGACGTGCTCTTCGTCTTGACGAGAGGTAAATGAAAATGAAGTTCTAAGATATGATATGACGTGCTTTTTTCAAAGGGTTTTTTCTTTCATTTTTTAAAACTCTCATTATTATGAGTATGAAGTAGAAATAACGATGATTTTTATCACTTTTTTATTTTGTTGAATTCTACGTCAACAATCGAGAGAATCTGCATCAAGAACCGCAAAATTCATGTGATTTTTGCTTCCTCATAGCTATGTGACGGGAAAATTTCTTTTTTTCAGTTTTCAGTTTTCAGTCCCAAAACATCGAAAAATCATATCTAGACAAAATGTCCGGATGTGTGTGTATGTTCTGGCACTGTAAAATCCAAACGTTCATAACTTGAGAACGGTTTGAGCTACAGGGCTCCCGTTTTGCACAGATGTTAATCTATACGAACTCTTCGTTCTCTGAGAATTTTATTAGAATTGCTAGAAAAATACGAATTCTACGGCATTTTGAAATTTTCAAAAAAAGGCTGTTGACGCTCTAACTTTCGCAAATTTAAAGATTTATTACTAATTTATTTTTTTATGAATAGAGTATCATATTAGGAAGGTTGGTGTTGAATTTGGGAATTATCGGTTGAACGGTTTAAATTTTATGATTTTTCGAATTTTACGAAAATCTTCGTTTTTTTTTTAAATCGTCCAACAGCTCCAATTTCTGCGAATTTTGTAAGATATTGTGTACAAGTCTACTTCCTGTTTACTTTCTTTTTTTTTTCATATTAAATCGAAGTCTAGAAACTATCAGTTTTTTCGTCGTTATTTGAAAAATGTTATAACGGAATTTCCATTTAGCTGTCAAACCAGTAACTTTACGATCTTGAGAACAAATTTTCGTACAGCATAAAATTAGACAAATTTCTCAAAGGTGGCGAAAACCATGGGAACGGAATAGTTTTTAATAGAACGTACAGTTTGGTATAAAAAAAAAGCGTGTAAATTGAAAAGAGAATAATTGGAGGAAAATTGTCTCCCAGAACAGATCAATTGGGGCATGTTTTTTTTCACCGTTTTACACGGTTTCGTATTGGAAGTCTGATTTTTTACTGGACCGATGACCGATTGCAAGGCAAGATAGATTTGTTTAAATTTTTTTGGAAGCCCGAAAGGTCAGCGACCCCCGATTGTTCGGTGAGTCCGTAGCTTTTTATTGACCTCGAAGTCTCACGTTTTCGTAGCCCATTAGAGTTGTCCATCGTTCCATTTTGCACGACGTGACAGATTTGTTCGGTTCGATAAAAAAAGTAAAAATTGGAGTTCTCTCACGCCTCTTCTCTTTAGGCTAAAAAATGACATGGTCGAGATTCGTAATCGTTCTCCTTTGACCCAATTCTTGTGTCCATCGTTGTGGACGAACTGGCTCGCCGAAAAAAAGTCTTGGATAAGAAAAAAAGGTGCTAAATGGGGAAGGAATTTATTTCGAAGGAGCGACAATTTTGGGGTGCATTTAGTCACTGCTCAACTTCATCACGTGCCTTTTTTTTTACATCAGTTTTTCGAGTTTCAGCAAAAAACTTTAGAAACATGATTTATCGTGATTTTCGGATGACGTACGGTGTTTGACGTCCCTCGGCTATTTTGAACGATCGAAAAATTGACTAGGGCTTATCTATAGTTTCGTGGGAAATTTGAGTTTCATTTCAAGTTAATAGAACTTCGTCCACGTCGGGCAAACATCGCTGACAATGAAAAAGTAATAGGAGTAAAATAATTTCTCCAAAAAAATGTGCATGTTTATCGATGTGTTACGTCCATTGAAAATAAACGAATTTTTAATTTTTCATTAAGCAGACCCATAATATTAATAATAAATAATTTAATGACGCCAAGAATAATAACAATTATAAAATTATTCTGGATTTTCTTATTATTTTGGTTTCTAATTATTAAAAAAAAAAAAAGTAATTATTTGCAAATTTCCTGTTCATTGAATTCGGGCTTAATGACAAATTAACGACAACTCTGGAATTTTTTGATTATCAGGAAAAATGGGTTAAAAATAATAGCGTTGTGGGAAACCCAAAAATTTGATAAACGAGAGTTTCATCCCTTGGTTAGAGGCAAGAGACAAAAATAACGAGTGCGAGGAAAATTTTGCTTAGACGGGGGGTTGTGAAGCTTCGCCCTCTCGAGTCTCCCTTGATTTTCGTGGCGAAAGGTCTCGTCGCGCTTCTGTGGTTACGTCTGGTCAGTATCCAATGTTTCGTGACAGGATAAGGGTAGATTTTTTTACATTTATTCCCAACCACCGCAGATGTGGTGAAAGTTGTGAAAAAGCTGACTCTTCGCTGAGTTTCGAGATGAACATTGATGCATGACTCGACATTACCTGATCCGTTTTTAAAAATTCAATTTTGTCAAATTTTTTTCTCCTGCTACGAGGCCAGTCAATTAAGACTAAAAAGTTTTCTTTTTTGCCTTACCTCGAGGCAAAAAAAAAACGGGGCCTAATTAAGAGCGGATGAGAAGGAAAAAAATGCAGTAAATCTTGGGAGACTATCGAGAGTAGAACTTGCAACGACGAAATAGTGTTTTTCCTTCTTTTCGTTGTCAATTCTTTCACAAGCATAATAATCATTTGGCAAAAAAAAAAAAACAGAAGCCAGATGTCTCAGAGTTTCGGACTCGAACAATTAATCTTGGCAACGTGTGTTATTTATGTGTGCTGTTTTTTTTTTCGTAGTGTTACACACGCAATGCCATTTATTTGACGAGTTGTGGTTCATTCTTTGAATCACGATGTTTAATGATCAGCTTGGTTGGGAAAGTCCATCAGAAAATCATTAATAAGGAATAGTCTCGTGGTCAGTAGCTCGAGGCAGACAGATTCGAGAAGAACAGTCGTCGCCATATTGTTCCGAAAGATAGGACACTCGAAAGAAGAAAAAAACGCCTCGAGGGCAACTCAGCGCCGTTGTCCTTGTTGCTCTCCTCGCGGTGGGGCCTGCTTTTGGACCCCTGGAGGAGTAGGACTTTGCATTTTGCTTACGCAACGTTTTCGCCCTCTAAGGGCTGTGTATTATGTAACAAGGGCGATGGACCACACCCCAAAAATGTCACATTTTCCTCCCTACAATGTCGACGAAATATTACGATCGCGTACTCGACACTGTAAAGGCAGCAAGTCAAGGCAGAAAAAAGTGAGTTTGATTTTATGGACGGTCATCGTTGCTAGTGAGGATTTCCGCTTACTCGGCAGTATTTTTCGCGAGCGAGGGAATGACTCGGTGAAAATGTTTTTTTCTCCACGTACAAACATTCACCACCCTCTTTATTTTTCTCGCGATCAACAGAGGGTGGATTGTTGGTGCCAAATGGCGTGAAATCATTTCTCAATCATTTCTTTTTTTCACGAGACATAAAGGACAATGAAAAAAGGGAACATTACGGTTTTTTGGATGAAAAAATCTGCTCCTCTTTCTATTTTTCGAAAAGCCATGTGTTCGAGTTTCAAATCGTCGAGTTGTTATGCAAATAATCACCCTCGCAGACAAAAAAAAAACTTTACCTGAACCCCCAAGAAAAATATTAAACAACTGGACACGAAATTCAGCAACTTCTGTGCCTCGCAGACTACGAATTCCGTTGTATTCTCTCCTTCGGGATGATCCATAATTTCTAGCTCGAAATCAACGATGAAATATTCCTCATAGTTATGCTTCGTTTTTGGGGATTCTATACACGGCTAAGGGCGTGTCTGTGTTATTCAAGAATGTTCGAACAGAATGAACATTAACGTCCCGTGACTATTTTAAAATTCACCTTCCGACATAATCTGGAGCGTTCGCTGGACAGAGATCCGGCGAACGGCCGAAGATTTCTTCCTCTCGGGTCGTCATCCCTTTATCCCTTTTGCTTTTACCCTCAAACTTGAAAACGAGAACCAAATCCGTGTCTGTGACTGTCAGGACGATTGAAAAAAGGGTCGGAAGAGCTTGTCGAGTGAGCAAAACCCGCGAGGTTGACCGCAGATGCTTCTTTTACCGGAGCATCGCACCGGCGGACCCTAGCGTGACGCCATCGTATTAAGAGTCGAGAAAAAGAGCCGTTGATGTGTGGCGCCCGGTCCTTTGCATGTTCTTCGTCTCTTCCTTTCTTTCTTATTCGTTTTTTCTCTCACTTTTTCGCTCCTGTAGCCGCTATTTCCCTCGTGGCTTTTGAGGTCAGTTTGCTTCGCGATAATCGCTAACAATACAAGAAAGACTAGCCACCCAGGCGAAGCAACAACGATCCACTACAACCAGAATATGAATTAGTTCGTCCATAACGAATTTCTGACTGATATACGCCGGCTCCTGCCTCCAGGAAGAATAAGAGTTCACGCGAGAGATCGATCAGAGCACACGAGAGGGAAAGAAGTGAATGGAAAGAAGAGATACACGGTTTGACCAATGGCCGAAAGTTCCTGACAAAAGAGAGTAAAGAAAAGAAGGAAAAGTGGTCCAGTTTTTCCGTGACTTTTATTACCATGCCGAGAAAATTGAGAATAAAGGAGTGAGGCTCGAAACTGGACGATAAAAATCCTAAATTGTCGGCTTAAATAACACATTTAGGACGCATTACTGGAGAGAGCACATTTAGGCTGAATTCATGCCGAAGAAAAATAGAGAAAGAAAGTTCGTGGTAATTTTACGGATTTATTAAGAGATCTAATAAATTAAATGGAAATGAAAATGTCGAAAAGAAAGTTGAGACCATTTCACACTTTCTTCCACTTTCCCAGCAGTTTCCTGCCCCATTTTTTCGTCGCCTATTTTCTCGAGTTTCTTCCTCCCTCTTTCTCATGCTTTTTGCTTCTTTATCTTGTTCGTTTTTACGCTCGTTTGGTCAATTACAAGAGCCATGTGTCATCCCCGCCAATTAGTGCTTCTCTCATGGAGAAAGCTTCCTCACTTTCTCGCCTTTCATTTCTCTCCCATTTCTTCTTCCTTCTCCCTCGCTCACGTTCTCCCAGCCGTTCTGTCCTGGATGACGGACTGCGGATAATTTTACGCATCCCTTAAAAAAGCGACGACTCTCGACACTCCTCTGTCGACGACGATCTCGTACGTGCAAGAATTATTGTTTAGTATTGCCAGAAACTTCCCAACGCATTACTCGCTGCTCCGTCATTTTTCTTCTCAACGTTTTCGCGGACACCAACATTTTTTTTTTCGACGCACCGGAAATATCGGAATAAATTAAAACAATTCCGTCTTCGATCCATAAATAATTTATTCCATTTTATATTTTCAATTGCAAACGTTCTCATTATTTTTTCCAGCTACTCAATCATCTAGAAGCGATAAAAACAAATTTCTTTACGAAAGAAAAAAAAATCTTTAGCGATTTTCCGCATTTTAATTGCAGCGCGATAAAAAATTAAAAAATGGCTAAACATCCGGTTGTCAGTTTGCAAACCCCAAAGAATCGCTCGCCAAGATTTGGCTGTAATCTCGGAGCCACGCGTGGCAGATGAGTTAAAGATTAACACGCGATTCTCGTAATTGTATGTTTCTGTCAAGATATTCCCCAAAGGGTAACTTTTTTCTTCTTTATTTCTTGAAAGTTTGAATTATTGTATGCGGAAGTGAAACCATGGGTTTTTGCAGTTCCTATAGAAATCGTATGTGCATGTCACGTGTGTTGGAGCGGGTGCATTACTGTAATGGGACATGTAACGTTATTCGATGTCGTCGCGACCAAAATTGTTATGCAGTGAACAGAGTGAGAAAGGAAATTGGAAAAAAAAAATGAAAATAAAAAGAAAAAAAAAAGAGAAAAGTCGGAACACGCGTGTTAGGTTAGTCAGCTGGCAAAAGGCGTGACCGTCCCGGCACTTTCCGTCCTGCTGCTGTCTCTCCGCTTGCAACAGTGCAACCGTAAAACCTTCCAACATGCGCATAATTTTACGCACGCCACTCACGTACTACCGCGCTACTTGTGTCTCCCACTTGTGTTGCCACACTCCGAGCCCAACGTTCCAATCATATATGCATATCCAACGATATACATAAACATATACATTCACATATGTATGTAAAGCACTATATACCTGTCATCGATGCTATATATTTCAAATACTTGGATGAGGAGGTTATTTATCCATATATTTTATATATTACGAATCTAAAACTCTTTGGATTCAAAAATGAACATAATTTCACGTATTTTCAATATTTGAAGGTGTGCATTTTATTATTCACTGTTTTAGGTGGTATTGTTTTTTAGATTTGCGTTTTTGGCGTTGATTACGCGGACTTTCCGGACTTACTTTTCAGAGTTTAGTACTTTGTATTTATTTTTTTCAAAAAAACATATTAAATTTTTTGACAAACGATCGCGAAGCCTGAAGCTCCGGAAGCAGATTACTGCTTTTTCCAGAAACAAAAACGCTAGCATACTCGCCACATGCATGAGTGCAAATTTGCCCTTTTTGTTTTCAAAACGTTCTGTCTCATCGACATTTGTACGGATTGAAAACTCGTGGGGTACTTTTTAGGGGTAGCGAATCCTGGGCTATCGATTACAATAATTAGAAAATCGAAAAATACAAGATTTTTTTACCAAAAATGGTCGAATTAACAAAAGAAATTTTGAAAATCTTTGCAGCCTGAAGTTTTCGTGGGTGCAAATTTGCACTCATGTGGTGGCCACCGGTTAAGTATCCAGTACTATGAGCGGTTTCCGTCTACGAAACCGACTGCGAAAATAAAATTCTAAACAACAAAAACATTTTCAATAATGTTTTCGTAATGATTCCGAATTTGTTTAATTTATTTTTCGGTAGCAACGGCGTGTACAATTTTTTCACTGTTACGTTTATTGACTTTGTCGAAAGAGCACTTGACACAAATTTTCTGGGATGTGAAGAAATAAACGCGGATTAAAAAGCTGCAATAAATTTTAAAAAGTGAGAGAACGTGCGTACATAAATTTTCGAGGAGTGTGAAGACCGAAGACCCCCCCGAAAAGGAGCAGGTCTCCCCTTTGGGTTTTGGAAGCAGCACCGGCGTAATGGGGTTTGGTGGAAAACCCCATGTAAATTGAGAAGCGCACATAAGTGGCTCGTATTGAGTGACTGGTGGCACAAGACACCTTCGCGCGGCATATGAAAACAGTCTGGCACTTATACGAATATATGCAGTGGCGCGAAACGCTTCACCACCCTCGACGCGTCTCGTCTTTATCGTTCCTAGATAATCAATCAGTTAAGAACGATACGAGAACTAATCGAGACAAGCGGCTAAATAATTTATGTTACTTTTCGCTTGGAAGAACATGTTTATTAGATCTTTCGATAATTGACCATTTTGGTCTTACATTTGTAACGTCAAGTCAACGAGATTAGATAAGATCTAGCGATGTTTGAAAATTTCAGGCCATTTGGAAAACTCGAAGAATTCTTCTAATGCAAAAAAAAAAATTATACACGCGAGGTTCGAGTCGAAAAAAAAAATGATTGATGTTCCGTTTTTTATACGTTTGATAGATTTCAATCTAATTTGATCATTTGTGCTTAATATATTTTCCATTTGGCCTGAAATTTCAGTTAAAAAAACATATGGATGGAAAAATTACTTGAAAGTGAAAAAGGGTCTAATTTTTTGGTAAATATAATTCATTTTTTCCGAGAAAGAAAAATGCATATCCGATTGAGTGACTTTTATTAGGCCGGTGCGATCAACCCTTCGATTTGTCACGCTTCGTCCTCTCTCCACGAGCTTTAAAGTGAAATTATTTTAATGGAACCTTATGGAGACCTCCAGCAGAGAATACGGTCGTTTTTTTTCTCGATTATTCATTATTGAATAATAATGACAATAATGATTATTCCACGTGGGCGTACACCGGAGAATTCGGTAGCAGAATGCAGCGTTAAATGCAACGGTGCAACGGTGCAGCAGATCTGGCGCGAGAATCGTTTTTCTCTTTTTCTCTCCCCCTCACCTTCTCACTCTCTCTTTTTCTCTCTTTTTTTCCATCCTTCGGTTTCGAGGCTTAGTCTCGCTCGTACCAACGTCTGTCGTGGGGGCACACTCGCCCTGACTCCGCAGGGGTGAAAAGTCATATATATGCATCACCCCCGTTACCAGAGCGTGACTCCTCGTTACGATCCCTTTTGCCATGACGTCCAGTACACTTTCATGCATATATACATACAAATTATACACATGTCTAAACCCATTTCGGAGGGTGATAAAGACAAGCCCTTAAAAAATAGTATTTCAATGTTTTCACTATGTGCTTGGAGCTTTATTCAACTTTCTACATCATTTTTCTTCATATTTCACATAATATCAACATTTTTTTTCAATCTCCGTTGTATCAATAGATTTATGATTTTCAAAACAAACTAAAAATGATTTCGGAAAATTGGTGAAACTTTTCACCCTCGTTCACTCAATGAAAATCCTTAATTATTATTAATTCATTATTTCTGTGATTAATTTAGAGGAAGCTATGTGAAGATGAAATTTTTTTTTCAGGTTTCAATGTCAATGTACTCGACATGTCCCGAAACATCGAAAAATCATATCTAGAAAAAATGTCCGGATTTGTATGTGTGTACGTTCTGATACTGTAAAATTCAAACGTTCATAACTCGAGAACGGTTTGAGCTACAGGGCTCCCGTTTTGCACAGATGTTAATCTATACAATCTCTTCGTTCTCTGAGAATTTTGTTGGAATTGCTAGAAAAATACGAATTCTACGGCATTTTGAAATTTTCAAAAAAAAGGTGTAATCGCTCTCACTTTCTCAAATTTTAAGATTTATTATTAATTTTTGTTTTTATAAATAGAGTATCATAATAGGAAGGTTGGTATTGAATTTGGGAAATATCGGTTGAACGGTTTAAATTTCATGGATTTTCAAATTTTACGAAAATCTTAGTTTTTCGAAAAATCGTCTAACCGCTTTAATTTTTGCAAATTTTTTTTTTTTTTTCATTAACATTCGTACGGTTTAAGTTTAGTGTTTAACGATATTTTTATTTTCGTCTTAATTCTTTAAAAGAGTTCACTTTCATTATCCCCAAAGCAGACCTTTTTAGTATGTAAATAAATATACGTCTACTTAGCCGACGTACCTTTTATTCAATGTATGCCAAGTCGACTTTCGACTTGCACTCGGTGCTCACGTTGGTGCACAGTCGTTAGGAATATAATTACGCATTCATGCCATTCGACGGGGTCCATTCGTAATGCGCGCTAAGGGGGTTGTGTTGGAACTAGCAGGACACCCCCGTTTCGTTTAAGTAGCTACTTTTCGGTACAGTCTTGTTAAATTATTCAAAGAAACATTATGCACTCTTTGCTTTACCAAAGTGAATAAAGAAAATTGAATTTTAGGAGAAATATTGGAAAAGGCTTGGCTCTGTGATTTTGAGAACATCCTTGAATCTCACTTAAAAAATATTTTCATTACGAAGCAAAGCAGTGAACAAATACTCCTGAAAAAATCGACATTTCATGCGATTTTTTACTGACCATTGCTTTCGTCTGTGGCCTAAGGCAGCAGTTGGAATCGCTCGTATTTTTAACTGAATTTACGTTGACGGGCACCATCAGGAGCACTCTGAGGGTCACCCAACCAAGCATCGATCTCGCCCGAGGCTGCTTCAGTGTATTTTATAATTACTGCAACCACGTACCGACTGATCGCTCAAGACAATACTTAATAAACATTTTTTAGTCAAGGTTGAAAAGAGAGCTGAAATTTGGAGAAAAAAATACTTGGATAAAATATTCTTTTTATCTGTTACTGGAATTATTTTTGAATCTACCGCCTACGGTTGTCGAGTGAACAATACACAAAAAGAGGAAGTAAAGACTTATACACGCAATATCTTACAAAATTTGCCAAAATATAAGCGGTTAGACGATTTTTCTAAAAACTCAGATTTTCGTAAAATTCGAAAAATCATAAAATTTAAACCGTTCAACCGATATTTACCAAATTCGATACCAACCTTCCTATAATGATACTCTATTTATAAAAAAAAAAATAGTAATAAATCTTAAAATTTGCGAAAGTTAGAGCGTCGACAGCCTTTTTTTGAAAAATTCAAAATGTCGTAGAATCCGTATTTTTCTAGCAATTCCAACAAAATTCTCAGAGAACGAAGAGTTCGTATAGATTAACATCTGTGCAAAATGGGAGCTCTGTAGCTCAAGCCGTTCTCGAGTTATGAACGTTTGAATTTTACAGTGCCAGAACATACACACACACACACATCCGGCCATTTTTTCTAGATATGATTTTGCGATGTTTTGGGACATTTTAAGGACATTGACATTAAGAACTGAAAAAAAAAAAATTTCATCGTCACACAGCTTCCTCTATGAGGAAGCAAAAGTTGAGTTGCTTTTTTATGTTACAAGTAACACATTTTCCTCCTTCAGACGATACCGTAAATCGAAGCTCTTTCAACTGGACTGTACCTGGAGTACTTGCTGGAGGCAGAGTTCATGAATGCATGCACGAAAATACGTTCATTCAAATATGTGTGTATATATGTATATTTGCTGTCGGTATGCACTTCCTTTACGGAGGTTACGTGCATAATGTTATATCGCGTAATACACGTATGTGCTTGTCACGTCGATTGGAGGCTAATTAACAATCTCTCGACTCGGCAAGGGTCGGCTTACCGGCCAAGTTACGTAGAGGGTGACCAAGCCACGCGACTTTTCGGACTCGAGATGATCTCGACATACGGAGAGACTCGTGCCGTTAGAAAAAATTAAGCAATGAGAATAATGAAACGTAAGAAAAAAATTGGAGAATCAATGACTTTGGAAAAATTTTATTGACTGCAATTTTGTCAAATCATTCGATTTAATTCAACGACGTTTTCTCCATCAATCAAGCGCCATTTTGCAGGCAAGCCAGCATCGACGATTCCTAACTATTGTGTGTCCTTTCAATCCTTGTTTAGCCACTTTTCATCATGATGAAGTCGTACCCACCTTCGCTCCAACGAACAAACCAAAAAGAGTCTATCAAAAAATTACAATGGAGAAAATTCGCGCACCGGACTTTCTGATAGTCCAACGGTGACTGGACATTTTTTTACGCGTCGTCCTTTCTTTCACCTTTTTTTTCTTCCATTTTTTTCCACGTCTCACTGCCACGAGTCTTCGGCCTGGGCACGCTCTGCCTATTCATCTCGTCGAACACAGCTGAGTTTTTACATTTTCATCAAGATTCTCGCCTTCCGGGAAGGTTTCCCGCTTTAGAAAAAAAACTTCACATTGAAAACGTTCCGTTTTTTTTACTCCTCGAGCACGATCGAAAAAAGTCGAGAACTCACTTTTTGTTGGAACGAACGATCTTTTTTTTTTTGACAAATTATGTTTTTTTCAACTGCTGAACAATTTTGAGAATAATTTACATTTTTTCTACTCGTTTTGAATGAAAAGTTGATGTTCCAAGTTTCCAGTTATGAAAATAAATAGAATTATTGCAATAAATATTTAAAAAATAACACTTTTTTTCTCCGTTGCAAGATTTTGCAGATTTTTATAATTAATTCTTCAGAAAATAATTTTTTAATCACTTTATGAATTTTAATCCATTCCCTATTTGCAGCAAAGATATTTTGCAGTATCTGTATCTTAACATTTTTTAATTAAACACGTAAACAGTTTTTTGCTCGTAAGGCTTGAATTTACGATTTTTTCAAAAATCAATTTTTCTCGGTGAATCGTAAATTGCAATCAGACCCTAACGGGTTTGATGTCTCCGCGGTGACTACTTATGTCAATCAGGAGCTTTTCTCTCATCACTCCTCCAATTTCGCGCTTCGTATTTTTCCAAGAAATGAAAAAAAAAGTGGAAAGAATGCTTGAAATTTGTAAGAAGGAAAAGTGCATTGTCATCCCCTTCATAAATTCCAATTAGTCCAGCAGAGGCGTTAAATAAAAGGCAAACATTGGGTTGTTGGCTTTCTCCACGTGGCCGCTGGGTCGTTTCTCGTAATTATCCAGCGATTTAGTCGCTTTCACGGGCCTCGAAAGCGTCAAAAAATCCGCCTGCGAGTTCTTGACAGCAAAAAAGTCCAAAAAGAGTCCATCAGCCCGTAAAAATATCAAAGTTACGCCTCTACGTTCGTTAGGATTATTAGAACGTAAGTTTATGTGTCAATGTGTCCCGCTCAAGCGCACACGTCGTCTTCCGCTCGAGTATTCCCACAAGATATTGCGGGGAAGTGTACTGCTCGGTTGGTCCAGGTGTCCCCTGGGGTTGTCACAGCCCCTAAAGGTGAGAGAGTGTGACAGAGAAAGCAGAAAAAAGATCGAAACGAAGAGAGAGAAAGAACAGACATCGAGAGACTCAATGAGAAAGAAAGAATGAGAGGGATAGAGAGAGAGAGAGAGAGAGAGATGATGGACTCGTCCTTGCCGAATTCAATGCAAACGGATATAATACGATACAACAGCGATGAATGCTCTAAAGACGACCCCGACGACAATGAGAGACTTGATTTTAGAATGCGAGCTCATTATCGAGCCTGCGGGTTCTATCCACGTTTTTTTCTCCTCTTCTTTTTTTTCCTGGCCTTGAGGAAAGATGGCCGACCACCCGTCGCGTTACCGGATCACTTTTCCAACCACATTTCACCCATTTCTCCCGGGCATGCCCTTTCTCTCTTCAGCAACTCTCCAATCGAACAATTTTCTTCACTCTTTCTCTTGTCCTGACTTCGGTTCCGATTCCCCAGCATCCCCTGAGCACGGGGGTGGCTTTTTCACGATTCTTCATGCTACAACCATCCACAGCTCTCCACAGTGACACGTACGGCTTACAGAGTCGTAAACTTGGATTTTTATTGGAAATATCCTCGTGTACTCTCAACGCTAACAAGAACCTTCTTTCCCCTTAAGGATCTTTGCTCGTACTTAGGCTTTTTGTTCAATCTCAACTCGTACATGATTCGTGTTACCACATGCTTTTCCATACATGTGGCTTTTATTTATTTCATGGATGAGATCGAGGGGATTTTTAAGGACATCCCTTCTCTCCCTCTCTCTCTCTTTCTTCTTTTTTCTTTGAGGACGGGGACTACAGTCTCGCGTTTTCGATAATTGGAGGGTAAATTTATAACGGATTCTTTTCTTGATCCTCACGCTTACACGATTTTCCTTCCTCCCATTGAAAACACTTATTCTTCCGGTGAAAACATTCTTCCTACTCGTGGTCATTCCCAATCGTTTAAAATGTTGCAAATCTTTGGGAAAATACACTTAAATAAAAATGGGCGATATAGATTTATGGTCAGAGGGTCCCCGCGATATAAATCGTCCCTCGTACGAAATTTTTCCTTGCGCCACGCACCCTTGAATCTGACATACGCAAATCCCTCATTATTGCCTAATGTCAAAAATACTCCCAATCAACATTCATGCAAATGTTGATTTTTGAAAACGTTCCATAATTTTTGATCCTTTAACCCTTCGGCCATCGAGATCAGTGCAATTTGAGAAGAAATCATTTTGCTTCCTCATAGAGGAAGCTATGTGACGGTGAAAATGTCTTTTTTTCCATTTTCAATGTCAATGTGTTTAAAACGTCCCAAAATATCAAAAAATCATATCTAGAAAAAATGTCCGGATGTAACTCTGGCACTGTAAACTTCAAACGTTCATAACTCGAGAACGGTGTGAGCTACAGAGCTCCCATTTTGCACAAATGTTAATCTATACGAACTCTTCGTTCTCTGAGAATTTTGTTAGAATTGCTAGAAAAATACGGATTCCATGGCAGTTTGAAATTTTCAAAAAAAGGCTGTCGACGCTCTAACTTCCGCAAATTTTAAGATTTATTACTAATTTTTTTGTTTATAATTAGAGAATCATAATAGAAAGGTTCGCATTGAATTTGGGAAATATCGGTTGAACGGTTTAAATTTTATGATTTTTCGAATTTTACAAAAATCTGAGTTTTTCGAAAAATCGTCTAACCACTTCTCTACTAAGAGGAAGTCCATACTTCCTCTTTACTCTCGAAAAAAGTTGTCGAAATTATATAATTTAAATTGAAATTTGAAAAATGAAATTTGCAAATTGCTTTCTCAAGATGCTCAAGATGCACGATATGCTCAAAGCTTCCTCCATAAGGAAGCCAAATTTAAGAATACAGTTCCTCATAGAGGAAGATTCCAGCATCGTGCATATTGGTCTTTTTTTTTTTTTTTTTTGTAAAACTGTCCTCTGCACCAAATTTTGGAAAAAGGTGATTACCGAAAATCGGCTGAATTGAAGATGAATTGAGAGCAGACTCTCTTCTTCAGGACCACCCTCTGTCACGTATTTATGTCGCAGGTGTCGGGGGTGTAATTCATTTGCAGCATCTGGAGTCACAGAGACTGGAAAAATATCACAGAGAATGAGTTCGAGTCGCGGAGTCGAGAGATTTTCACACGCTTCACTATTGCGATGCTCCGGTACATAAGTCGGAGCAATTGTTCACTAAAAGTTAATATATATAGAAAAGTATGACGAAGAAAGAAAATGAGAGTGATCGATTCTTCATTGACATTTGCTGTTGTCCAGTTTCGTATAATAGTTCTCTAATAGCTGTCAAACTTTTGGTTTTCCAGTGACGAAAATGGAAGATGTTTTCAGAGGCCACCCTCTGGTCAGTTTCTTAGGCCTCCTGCGGTCACGGATTTACGAGCGAGCTGTGAAGCTGTCCTTGACCATTGGGGGTGGCTTTTCTCTCAAGCTCGCACAATAAGAATTAAAATCAAGTTTCTCATTTTGAATTGGAGATAAATTAGTCCGAGCTCGAACGAAAAATCTGAAAAATTGAGGGTGTCAGAGAAACTTCATTTTACTGAAGGAAAAGTAGTTTAAGAAATCCACAGTCACATTCAAAAGCCATTCTGGCTCGATTCAACGTGAATTAGTCTCGACCCGATTGATAAATCGAGATCGATATATATTTCGTTTTGTGTACTAACAAATACGCACGACGCGCTCTATATCTCAAACGTCTGAAGGAGAATTCTCTTGGGAGCTTCCGGAGTTTGGCGGTAGGACCGACACACATTTCAACGAGTCTTTACATCGTCACAAGTCACGCAGACGAGCACGTGCGGGTTTTCAAGTTAAAAAATTTCAGAAAAAATCGGATGTGTAGAAAGGTTGAACCCTTTTTTTCGTAAATTAGGGTTCCTGGTGCCTCCTGCTCCCTTGTGAATACAGTTCAAATATACATCTTCATGGGTGCGTAGCCTGCAGGGACTGAAGGTTTCGGAACAGGCAAACGAGCTTGATCGTTCTATTTGTATTTGCGTAAACGGAAGAAAAATCCACAAATTCGTGCCTGAGAGCAAAGCCGAATCTGGGGACGGGCGGACGATGTTCATTCCGGGTCAAATTGACCCAGAGTGTATACAAATTCCCAGTAACTGCAATAATGAATTTTCCCAATCGACGTTTTGAAAATTGAATACCTTTTGGCTCCGTATGCATCTGGACAACGATTTTTGGAACTCTGGGTACGTATTAAGGGAGTTTTTGGCTCGACAGTGATTTAATCTACATAATCGAAATATTACCCAACAATGGACGTTGTCTCGTGCATATAGGGGGAGTTAATATCGCTGGCCCTTGTGGCTTGTAAAATGAACCGTGTTCTCGTTACATACGCATTTACGAATACGTATATATATTTATATGGGCAATAGAGGGTTTAAATTTAGTCGCATGCTTTTTTTGGCCTCTCCAACAATTGAACTTCCGGTTAGACGCGTGGTATGACTCGTCGTTCATTAATCACTGCTCCCCATATTTGATTACTATCATTAAATTGACCACTCGGACATAACGAGTTAACCGACACGCGTGCGGTCTCCCAAAAATGGTAACGGTAATTTAGCAATAGCCAAGTTCACTGTTGGGTTCAAATTCTGTAGTGAGCAATAATTTTCTATACCCTCATACGAGGAAAAGTGTAATAAAAGCGAAAGAGTGAAAATTGATCGATTTTGAAAGAAATCCGATAATTTGACATTTGGAATAATGAATAACGACTCCTCGGTACTCGTTAACTCGTCGTTGACAGTTTGGGTAGTAATTTTTAGAATCAGCGACAAATTAAGGAGATGACTGTGGCTCGTGTAAAAAATGATAAAAATCGGAGCAGAGGGTGATTTCTCAGCGTGAGATCAACGTTAAGAATCGCTCGTCCTCGAGGGAGAGAAACGGTGACGCATTAAGGGCGGCAGGGGGTGAAGTATATATCGTGCAACAGAGGCAATGTTTGAAAACAAACGCAACCGAGATCTCGATCATTTTTTCCCAAAGGTATTAAATCTGAGCTTTGTACCTGGACAGAGATCGTCTTTTGTGACACGTTTGTCCTTTTACAGAGAGCTGTGGCCCTGCGACCCTTATTCGAGGGCAGAATCTCGTATTCTCTTTGGGAACCCTTTTTTTCGAGGAAAAAAAAAAGAATAATTAGCCTCTCAAGCCACCGAGAAACTTGTTTCTCTTTCACGGTTGCCGCAAAGGTCTAAAAGGGCTCGCAAAGCCCTTGGCTCTTGAATTTACACGCAGTGGAAAGGGATACGCTTTTTCTCTCCTCCCCAATTTCTTTCTCACTCACTCTCTTCTTCTTGCTCCCTTTTTCTTGTACTACACGCGATAAAATCTTCCGAGCAATTCAAACGTCCGAAAGGGTTGCATGCAGCATCAATTCGCCTCAAATCCAATATATGGAGCAAGCAAAGGGGAAAGCAACGACTATTTTTAACGTTAATTCTTTCTCGTATTCGTACCGACGACCATATGTAGTAAACAATTTTTTTCACCACCAACCCCTTCCGCGATTCGTCGAGGACCCATCGAGAAAACCTTAAGAACTCACGAGCCCAATATGACCTTTTCTGTCGAAACGATCGTTTATCGTATTTATTTCTTCAATTATTTCATCATGACCCCCGAACAAAAGGAATGCATTTCGAAAAGTTCCAAATGCTTTCGACTTTTTAAAATTATTTCAAAATGATTTTTACTTCCTCATAGAGGAAGCTATATGTTACGGTGAAAATTTTTTTTCCTAGTTTTCAATGTCAAGCTTCAAATGTCCCGAAACATCGAAAAATCATATCTAAAAAAATGTCCGGATGTGTGTGTGTGTGTGTGTGTGTGTATGTTCTGGCACTGAAAAATTCACACATTCATAACTCGAGAACGGTTTGAGCTACAGGGCTTCCGTTTTGCACAGATATTAATCTATACCAGCTCTTCGTTCTCTGAGAATTCTGTTGTGATTGCTAGAAAAACACGAATTCTACGGCATTTTGAAATTTATCAAAAAAAGGGTCTCGACGCTCTAACTTCCACAAATTTCAAGATTTATTACTAACTTTTTTTTTTTTTTAATCATAATAGGAAGGTTGGTATTGAATTTGGGAAATATCGGTTGAACGGTTTAAACTTTATAATTTTTCGAAATTGACGAAAGTCTGAGTTTTTTTGAAAATTCATCCAACCGTTCTGATTTCTGGAAATTTTGTAAAATATTGTGTATAAGCCTGTACTTCCTCTTTTCTTTCTAGAAAATGAAAAATTTAGTTATCCTCATAGAGGAATATTTGAGCATCGTGAATCTTGAGCATATCTTGAGGAAGCAATTTGCCAATTTTCATTTGCAGCGTCTTCCTAAAATTATTCAAATGAGTATTAGGCATTGAAAAGCAATTAAGTCTTCCGTTGACACACTTCGATTTAGCCAAATAATAATCGCAGAAACCCTCGTTTGAAAATCAAAATAATGACATTGAGTCTGATTGATGGAGAGAACGATTTCCTGCATCCGGTGACGCGTCAAGTTCTTCAATATGGAAATGCTTCCCTCTCCGTCTTGCCCGAGCTTCCTCAACCCTTTTTTCCGACTGCCGCCCACAGGAAAGAAAAATCGAATCTATGGGGATATGGTGTGTTTATAGGAAATCGAAATCGTTTCGATGACGAGACCATTTTGGAAAACGAATCAAACCGCGATATCAAAATCATTCACACGCACTATGACCCGCGCAGGTTTAGTCTCCGCGCATGGAAAAAAAATAATACGACTGTATAAGGCACCGAGAATAATTTTTCTCTTGTGCTACGCGTTACGGAAGTTTGGTCAACAAGAATGTAGCAACGTAGTTCCGATTGTGATCGACAAAAAAGGTCCCGAGGTGATAGAAAAAAAAAAAAAAAAAAAAAAAAATAGGCTTTGAGAGCAAAACGCCTCGAACCCTTTTTCGGTGGAAAAAAATCTGCACCCTCACGCGCGTCGTCTTTGAAGAGCGTTCACACATTGGTCGATGAAATTTCGGAATACACGATGCGAATCGGTTCCGCGTTGCCTGTTGGGTGGTCGTGAGTCAGTATTTTCATTTTCCCATTTTTTTGTCCCCACTCCTTTGTATTTTCTGATTTTTTCCGATTGTTCTCATGGCGAAGTTGCTTTTATTTTTTTATTGCTCGATTGTTGAGCGAACGATGATGTCATCGAGGAAAAACCACCCCACGAGATGAACTTGAAACTTTTTTTTAGGCCCTTTCGACGAGTGGCGAAAGGGTGTGGAGTGAAGTTGAAAAAAAAGCTTGAAAAAACACCACGGTCACTCGACACATTTTCTCAGAAGTACGAGAGCAAAAAAATGGATCGAAAAGTGTGCTAAAGGGGTGAGGAATCGTGTGAACTTTGGAGATTGGCGTTATATCCGGAAAGAAATCGAGACAAGTTTTCCAAGAGTGAAAAAATGTTCTTGAGGGGTGAAGCGAAAAAAAAACATTCGTGGAAGGAAAAAAAAACGTTTTTTCCAGCCTCTTCCTGACTGCAACTCTTTCGCCTCATTAGGTTCATCTCGCACGAAATGTTCTGATGGGATTCCACCCTCCTTTCTGTGTCTTTCTCTCCTGGCAATAAAAAAAAAAAAAAAAAAAAATACCTTTCCGACCGATTTTCCGCGGGAGAATCGCGTCCCGCGAAAAGGTGAGCAACCCAAAAAAATAAGAGTCGAGTGAACATGTGACGCGAATCATCAATCGCATCTCAAGTGGCCAAAACTGAAGAAGTGGCCAAAATATCGCCCTATGAATAGTCGGAGGAACTAGCAAAAGGATAAAAAAAGGGCATGACAGATTTGTCGGTAATTTATTTATCTGCAAGGCAAAAAATTAATAAACTGCAAACCAAAAACAATTTTCAATCAAAATAGAAATTAATTTTAATAAATGTTTATTTCTTTGTTGCAACTATTTTCATGAATCATCATTTAAAAGTCTGAGAAACTCACCGAAAAATTAATTATCTTTTTAGCCGTTATAAATAATAAAAAACATGAAAAACGATAAAAAAAAGATTCGATAGTTGTTTTTATTTTTGCATATCATTCACGAGCTAAACGGTCTTGGAAAATCGTTCCACTTGATCGAACTCTATATGGGTCCCTTGAATAATACGTTTGAAACGTTCATCCAGGCCCATCGATACCGATCTTGCGCGAACATCGCGACCGTTTTTTTTCTTTCAATTCCTCTTCTCACCTCTTCCCTTCACACCTTGTCACGTGACGTGTGCGGATTGTTAGACCCCTTTTTTTCCTGACAAAAAGTATCGACACTTCGAGCCCCGCAACCTTCAGCCCTTCTCAATCTTGACAGACACGCGAATACATATCAAGAACGTCATAAAGTGTGACGTATCGCACAAAAAATCGAAAGGGTGTTTAACCAATTCAGTCAATAATACGAGCACTTACTGATCTGGTCTGAATTTTATGAAAATACTATTTCCATTTGATCATTTATACATTTGTTTATTCGTGGAAAAAAAATGAAAAACGCTGCAAATTTCAATTTGCAGTGTTTTTTGTATTTGCATTGAAAATATATGATTTTGACAACTTTTCTAGAAAGTAAAGAAAAAGTACAGACTTATACACGATATTTCATAAAATTTGCAGAAATTAGAGCGGTTGGACGATTTTTCAAAAAACTCTGATTTTCATAAAATTCGAAAAATCATAAAATTTAAACCGTTCAACCGATATTTCCCAAACTCAATACCAACCTTCCTATTATGAGACTCTATTCATAAAAAAAAAAAATTAATGATAAATCTTAAAATTTGCGGAAGTTTGAGCGTCGACACCCTTTTTTTGACAATTTCAAAATGCCGTAGATATGCTTTTTCGATGTTTTGGGACATTTTAAGCAGATTGACATTGACAATAACTGGAAAAAAAAAATTCTCCGTCACATAGCTTCCTCTATGAGGAAGCGAAAAACGAGAAGAAATAAAAAAATGGTCGGATTTTCAAAAATTCGATCGAAAAATCACAAAAGCTCGTAAAATAAGTTCCGAACACTACGAACGACAGTTACTCCATTGTTATTCAATGCAAATCTCTGCACAACTGTTCTCCGTCTCAAACAAATAAAAAAAAAAACTACGAAAAAACCCTAATCGAGACACACTGTTCGTCTGGGATAAACGTGAACTTTTGTTTAGAACTTTTCGAGCGTGAGGCTCTCGGTGCGGGGGATATTTTAATCAATGCAAAGTGGGTGCCAATATATATACCGCGTATGGCGTCCGTTTATGTACGTGGTGCATTTATGCATCTAGCAGGAAAATATCGTCGCGGACTCCCGCGCACACAAGCCGTTAAACAAAATTTCCATATTCATTTTGTATCTCATTATTATTTCGTATCGAAAAATAACGTTACATCGTCCACTCTCATGCATATATATTTCATATAAACACGAACGATATTTTCACTATAAACATGTTCCCCAGCTAGTATCACTATATATACATATATATATGGCATAGCGGGGGGGGCAGGTGCGAGTCCTGATTCACAAAATCGCCCTCTATGTGTTCCACTGTTATTTCGCTCGTTGTGGTATTTCTTACAACATATGGGGAATTTTTTGCCAAATCGATCAACGTCTAGCTCTCCGAATATCTCGGAGATTTTATCCTATTTCTGCTCTTTCATGAGGCCAAAATGGAACTGTACGTGCGAGCCATCGTGCATCTCTTTTGTGGCTTTTTCTCATCAATAATTTTCACAATCAAACATTTTTATTCATGGGAATAAAATATCGAGCGAAAATTATCGTCATTGCAATTTTTATTATTATTCTTTCTTCTATTGTTCAATAAATTTTCATGTATCAACAAAAAGCAGCGAGTGCATCAGTTCTTTGGGACGCAATAATGATTTCGATCATTTTATTGATACAAATTCAAAAAAAAAAATTGACCGTTATTTGGCAAATAACTAAATAAGTGATGGAAAAACAAACTCATAGGAAAAAATGGCTGAAGACACCAGGAGCAGAGAGAGGGTGAAAAATTAGATTGATCTAAATCGCTACGTAAATTTAATCGCGGTGAGGGATCAAACGAATCGGGACTAGTGGTGCGCGCACGTGTGACCTCGCCCCGTTCATTTCCTGTCTCAATAAATCCACGCCCTTAATGCCCCACATATATATATTTAGAAAAAAAGAAATATCTATATATATATATGTCTGTGTATGAATGAAATACTTTGTACTGTAATAGAGTGGTCATTGAACTTTAACACTAAAAATTACGATTAAAAACCATGGCTCCAAACACCGTACACCCGCCGGCTGGTCCCTCCATCCGACTAAATTTACGAGAGATCCTAGATTATTTTATTACGAAGCCCGTTTCAATCGTCGCACCCCTTTTTTTCACAACCCCCAAAAAACGTATACCAAGTATCGTTATTCATCATATTTTCGAGCCCGTACAAGCGAGTACGTAAAATCAATTTTTGTGATAAATTGTTATTGCTTTTAATATTTACTTTTCATTTTTTTTTTTCAGTTATGAGTTCACGGTAGTTCTGTCGGTTTTAGAATTAGTGTTCGGAATTTAATAAAATTTGGTATAGTAGTGGATTATGTTTAAAAAAGGATCCAGTCAAAATTTCAAGAGCCTACAGAGAACCAGGAAAAAGATATATTGGTATTGGTAATTTCATTCATTGAGTCTTATGACAAATCTCAGTTTTCATCGCATTTTGCAATAATTTCTTATCAATTCTTAGGAGAAATCATAGTTTTCGTTGTAAAATACAATGAAATGTATGGAATCGATGTTGAATTCATTAAATTACCAATGCGAATATCTTTTTCTAGTTTCCTGTACACAGAGAGAAAAAACTCGTAATTTTTATAGGGATTTTTGGAAAAAATGACTGTGCTTTCTAATAAACGTGATGAGAACTCTGCCAGCACAGTAAAATTTACTTCGCTGCATCAGAAAAAATTCGTTGTCACATTTTTAATTTTGTGCTGCGAAATACATTTTTTTCTAAGCAACAAGTAATTTTTTTCATCAAAACCCATAATTTTTGTAACATGCAATTTTCAAGAGGCTCTTGAAAATTTGACTGTCTCTTTTTTTCATCATAATCTACTACTGTACCAAATTTTATTAAATTCTGGACGGTGATTCTAAAACTGGAAGTACTATAGCTTGAGCCCAGAGGATTGACAAATTAAGCTTTTTCGAAACGAAATGAATCGAAAACGAAGGATTAAACAAACGCGAGGCGATTCACTTGCAGAAATAAATGAGAATATAGATTTTTTTAACCATTAACAAATTTCCGAGCCATTGGCAAGTGTCGTAAATTTGGAAACATCTGAATCAGCACATTGTGAGCTAATGCACGATTAGAAAATAAATAAGGAGCGAAAAGCAGGTAATTTTTTAGAAGCGAAACCGAGCGTAACGAATTTGCATGAAAATAATAAATTGCCTTACGCTGTTGCGTTTGCAATCGCTCGGAGGACAAACATACATTTTGGCATCTCTTTCTCTTGCTCACGCTCTTGCGGATCTTGGATCCGGTGCAGGGTGAAGATTGTGCAAGCGCGAGAACACAGGGGGTTGATTTTTTGTTCGTCATTTTTTCATACGCCTCATTAGGTTCGCGGGACCTGGCGGTATGGAAAGAAGGTCGAAAAGGCTTCTGTAGAAGATGCTGGGCTCAAGATAAAAAAAAAAACCAAAAGAAATGGATGCTGAGAGACAACTGAGTGACTGTGAATCGGCGAGCCGCGAGCTCGGTAAATCTTGAGTCCGTTTTAAGGGAGAAAGCAATTTCTTTTCGATCCTTTCTTTCATTCGAACAAAAAAATTCTCTCCTCATCTCTCCCTCTCTCTCTCTCTCTCTCTCTCTCTCTCGTTTACAGTTTCGGGCTAACGGCTCAGCAATAATGCAACAAAGCGTATTAAGGGTGTTTCCGAATTGAATTGAAAAAGTTTGTGTGCATGTGTGGTAAAGGGCGCTAAGGACGAACCTTCCCAGCCAAGCGAAAGGTACAGTTATTGAGAAAAAAGGGCGAAGAAGCTTGTGCTTCGGAGATTTCAGGACCATTGCCGCGATAAATATTACATTTTTCAATCGCGCCCTTTTTTTTACACCTTTTACCATTGACATGTTTATCTTTGTGCACACGCACCGCTAACACATTTTCCTCTCTCTTCTCCTCACTCGAATCTCACCATTTTCATGCCTTTTGTTTTCATTTACCAATTCGGAGATGTCAGGGTCGAGGACATGTTTCAAGGGAGTTTTCGAAGGGGTTAATAGCCGAAGATGGGCATAGGAGGAAGGGTGAAAAACAAATCCTATGAAAAATAACACTTTATTGGTCATACCGATTTTTTTTTCTCACTTTTTCTCAGACTTGCTTACTCCATTATTTCATCGTCCCAACAATGACGACGAGCACTCTAGCTGAATAAACCGTAAATTCTCAATCAAGGAACCTCAATACCAGGCACAATTTTTTTTTTGGAAAAAAAAATACTTTACGAACCAGAACTGGTCGTTTAATTTTCTATCCCAATACGTTTAGTTACTTTATGGCTACGTAAGTGAACGGAAGAAAAATGAAGGTTTGCCCTAATCATCCAAGAGATCGATCTCCAGAAAAAAAAAACTAACAAACGTGTCAACTTTTCCCAAACACACCGCGTCAAAAGGAACAGAATATTGTCAGGGACTGGAAAAAAAAAATACTCACTCAATCGAGTACAGCACCGAGTCGTTCTACGTTCTATTACTTTCCAGCAAAAATCATGCGTATCGTCGTAAATTGCTATTAAGAAAACAGAAGCGGAATCTTCAAAGAAAAAACAAAACGCAACAGATTTTTCAGAGAATGTACCGTTTGCGTTTTTCTCCATTTTCAAATATTTCATTGCGATATAATCCTCGAGAAAAAAAAAGCGGATCATAAAAATTGATTGAAGGGATGCTGAAAAAATTCGTTGATTCTGCGACGTGTAATACGTATACGTAACATGTAATACGTATTTTTCTGTCACCGCGGCATAATATTTAGGCGTTCCATTAATATTCATGCTCGTAGTTTGATCGATGGAAACAAAAATATGATTTTTCATCGATATGATAATTTATGAGTGTAAATCGCTTTCGTATATCAAAAAAACACCTACAGCAGAAAAGTTAACGAAGTATTATTGGGAGTGGCTTGAGGATGCATATGTAAACCCTTTTCGAGCACGCCATACAAAAACATATGCACGGTGATGTATTATAGGAAAAAAGGTACGAGAAATAAAATATGCAGCACGTGTTGGTAACGATCGGTTGGATTTAAATTGACGAGAGAGCGAGACCTTACGGCTCTCGGTTCACTGCATCTCTGCGTCTGGGTCGGTGTGTGTATATGTCGAAATATTAATAAAATATGGATCAGTGTCTCGGAGACGAGAGCAGGAAACACTCGCACGTGTAACAGTCTAAAAACGTACGGAGTGTCCGAGAGTTTACTCTGTAACTCAACACGACAGACAGGTATGTAATTGAATCCTGAAGGTAAAAGTCCTTAGACATTTATTCAGCGATGTATCATCGATGGAATATTAATTAGAGATTGCTACTCAGAAGCCTGGGACGCTCACTTTTTATTCTTCGAGCGTTGCATTGGACGTAACTGTAGTTCATTAATATTCTGTCAATTTTACAGGGAAGAAGAAAATCGGTAACAACTTTTTTTGTCGCAATCGCATCAACCGGCACAGCTCCTCAAAATTTGAAAATATCATATGTTTTTGTATGAAATATTTAAGAGATCGTGCAAATATTTTACGACCATTAGGAAGCTCGTTATTGAAGAATTAACATTAATAAATTAAATGTAGTCAAATGTAGTTTTACGGAATCTGGTATAACTTTGCGTTAAGTTTTTTTTTTGACCTCTCAATTTTTTAATATCTACAATATACCGAAAGCAACGAAAACAAAACCAAGTTTACTGATAAATTTTTTTTGTATTTGTTTAAAAAATTGTTCTCAACAAAATGTTAATTTTGTAATAACGAGCTTCCTAATCGTCGTGAAATTTTCTTATCATTTTTCTTATCATTTTTCATCAATTTTCTTATCATTTTTTATTTCGATCCTTAAGGTGGTTGAAGTAATGATTATAGAACTATTGAAATTTGGTATGTTTTTACATGAAGTATTCACGAGGTCGTGTACAAATTTCACGACGATTAATAAGCTACTTATTGAACAATTAACATTAACAAGTTTCATATTCACTCAACATCCTTAATAAGACGCTCTGAATATCGTTAACGACGTGATGGGACAATGGAATAAGAGTTGGCGATTGGAGGCTTCGATTCTCGTGAAACTGTGTTTGCTGTGTATACATGTGAATGAGATCAAAGTCGATCATAACCCATATATTCCACAGTTTTCTAAAACTCTTCTTGCTCCTCACATATGCATTTATTTTTCTACATTTTTTAACCCCTCTGAGTGATGCTACTGGCAGTGATTTTCTATGGGGGTTTGAGCTAGTTCTCGATGTCCTGACGAAGGGGATTTCGTTCACACATATACGAATTTACGTGAGGCACTATGTAAGTGTGTTATAGGACACTAAGAACCCTTCTTTGGTCGCTGGTACATTTTATTTGCATTTAAATAGCCCTGACATCAGCTCGATGTCGTCCAACACGGGGACGGGATAACGATTCGAGAATAATCAAACCCTCGTCCTTTTCCTCCCTCTCTTGGTTTCCTGCGTTTTTTCTCTCTCTCAAAGATTTTTTTTTCAATTCCCACCACCTTCAAGTACTCGGCATAATTATCGAATCATCTTGAGGAGGAAAAAGAATATTTTGTAATACAAAGTACAAATATTAGTATTAAGAGGGTAGGAAAATTGACAAGAGCGTCGAACAGGTGGGCTTGAGACTCGTTATACAGTCGTAACGAGATCGACTGTGTCTTCGAGGGTGAAACGACTGTTTTTTTCGTCAATTTTCCTCTCGCCATTTCCGGCCCCCTTCTTGCACCAAATTTATATGTTACGTGGAAAACTTTTTTTTCCTTAGAATCTTTTCCTTCTCGGGGTGAAAAGTGGATCAAATAGAGTCGTAAGAACGTGCTGAATAAAACGTGCGAGAACGCGAGTTCATGCTTTTCTGTCTCTTCCTCACTCTCTCCCTCGTATTATTTTTTCCTCTCTTTTGGCTTTCGCAAAAAAAAATTTCTCCGCGTTCTTCAACGTTCGATACAGCTTTGAAGGATAATACTCCCGAGAGAATTCGTATTGACAAAGATACACGCTGATGACGGACGTGGGAACCCCACAACTATGTGCGTTGGCCCAAACTCGTACTACATGCTACTCTTCTCTTTACTTTCTTCTCTTCGTACACAGACGCACACATGACACACACACACATACGCCATGCCATATGGACAGCCTTGTCCATACGTGGTCTCGATCAAATACAGAAAACTCGTCCTGTCAAAGGGGCTAAAAAAGAACAGACAGAAAGAAAATTTTAGACGTGCCAATTCTGTAAATAAAATTCGAAAAATATTTCTCATTTCACGAGGTTTCGATTTTCTTGTTAATTTAGAACTTTCCACGGGAAATCGATGTTTTTTTATGGGATTTTATTTTTTTGATGGTCACATGGCAATGTTTGTATTATTTGGACACGAAAATTACGTCGTGAGACCTTATGTCATGGAATCCTACAAAAAAGTTCATTTATTAGACTCACGTTCGAATTAATTTCTCGTTACGCTGAATGTTGTCTCAGCCAACATTAGGTCGAACCTCAAACAAGACGGATTTTTATTGGCAGATGTGCTCGGATTTTCAATTGAGACACACGTCAGTCGGCAAGGGCTCGAAGAAAACGACGAAAAAAACGTTTTTTCGTGCTAATAGGAGCGAACGAGATCCAGGGCAGTTTTTTTTTTCGTGTAACACGAAACTTTTTTTATCATTTTTTCCTCTGCTTCGCATCAGTTCCACACTTCCGATTTCGAACAATTAAGTCAGATGTTTCTGAGTCCGTCGAAAGGCCCTTAACGTGCTTTGGTAACGCGCGCGATTGCGAAAACGTTGACGAAAAAATTCGTGCCCTAATTTGGCAACTGGAATTCGTAAAAAAAATGGAAAGAGGAAAAAGATAATCCGTCAGCGTGCCAATTGTGGTTCCTTCTTTTTTTTACCCCCTTTTATCTTGTTTGCGCTTCATAGAGAAAAAAAATCAAGTCTGTAGTGAAAAGAATGAGAAAAAAACACAAACGGAAGGTAAAAAACAAAAATGGCCAGTCGAGATGAAAAATGAAGCGAGAATACGAGATGAGAGAAATGTTCGCTCATGTCGAGCATTTTTTCACGCGTTACACACACGCAAGGGTGGAACAAGCCAAGGAGCCAAACGACGAGATGAGGGGAGGACGAGAATATTTTTTTCATCCACTTTCCCCAAAAAAGTGCGATGCGTTTCGGTGCGGATAACATTTTTTCCGTGACCCATTAGCTGCGATTTTGATCGATGACGACGGGCCCATCACGAACGAAAAAAAAAAGAAAAAAATCAGAAGAGATCGAGTTAGTTCCAGTTCATCGATAAAACACGTGACTTTCTCCCAAAATCCAGGAAATGTTATTTTCTCATAAATGCCAAAGTTTCATCATCAATCCTTTTCGTTTTTCGACCCTCCCTCCTCCCCCTTCACCCTCCGCCACCCTTTTATACCCTTTTCACCAAAAAACAACATGTTTACTCCACACCATTTTTTTCTCCGCGTTTGCTTTTCGGTTTTCAGTAAATATGGCTGAGTAATCGATTTACGTCGATTGGACAACGGGTTAATAAAAATAAACGAGAAAATAATATCGCGCGCGACAGATGAAACCGAAAGATATGAATATATCGTGCATTTCGGTTCAATTTTTTTTTCCACAGTTATCGCAATTGCTCGTGCCATACAATCCCCTTTCTTTTTTTTTTTAAGTACTGAAAATTATTTTACGATTGTGTAATTACCGGTAATACGCGACACGTGTACGTAATTGTTTTTCGTGCGATGACATATGTCAATGCCTCGTATCGGAACACGTGCTCTTGACACTGGCCACGAGACAACTTCGTCTTTTTTATTTTCCACTCTACACACCATTTGCTCGACGACCCATGACCGTTAATCCAAATTCTCTGAAGATAATTTTCCATGAATAAAATAAATGCATATGCGGGGCCGCGTGTGCACTTACGTTTTGATGATCGCGGACAAATTATACCGAGACACCCCACGCGACCAACGGTTAACTCGCACATTAAATACTCATATTGGGGTGGAGTATTTTCAATTTTTTTCTCCATTTTACCTCCTGGCGAAGCATTTGGAAAAATTGTGCCAATTGAAGCGAATGGCCTCGTTGGTTCGATCATTATCGCAGTTTTTCGAGCTCTCCATATCCATTAGTTTTCATCAGTTAAATCGACTGCGAATCGTTAAAATTTTTATTAATTTGAAAAATCATAGCAACGAACAGTCGCCAACAAAATTTCTTCGATTCCTGCCAAACGTAATATTGCTGCTTTAATATTTTCGTCGAAAAAAAAAATAACGATATTTATGGGCTCGTCAAATTCAAGGTGTACAGTGAGAGACAATTAATGGCGCGTCTGCAGCTTCGGAATTTTGACACACATGCGGGTCTTGTTTCAATCTTTCTCTCTTTGTCTTGTTCTTTCCCATTGGCGCAGTTAAATGTTTATGGATATCTCGTACGATCCGTAAATAACAAAAATTCCTGGTACAACGTGAAGTTTAATGCGGTGTGATAAATACGACTATGAGTTTTAAGACTAGCATCGCGAACGGAAAATTGTCGTTGACGTTGACGTTTTTCGTAGCTGATGCAGCAGCTGTCCCGCATGCATCAGCACGACGATAGTCACCAACGTGCGCGAAGAAGCGCTCGCTGATCTGATACACACGAACGCTTATTCACATGAATGTGTAAAGTAGAAAAATATATATATCTATACATTCGCGTGTATAAATTATATATTGATATATGTGAATGGAGCTCCGAGTGGCAAAAAGTCGTTCGTGGCCGAATTCCCAACGCAGAAATAACAAAAGTTACGCCCGTTTGTGTATTTAACACAATGATATGTATTTTTATGTACACGCACTGACCAAGAAATTGAGGAAAAATCGTCGGGGCGAATAAGAAAAATATTTGCCAAGCTGTGCCCTCGATTCGACGCATATGGATCATTTTTTTTCTACCGCTGTCCCAAAGAGGATTTCCTCGATATAAAGTGGCACGAAATGGTGATGAAAGCGACGAGAATATACACACACACACATGTGCAGTGAGGGTTCGCGAGAAATTTTTCTTGTTAATTCGATCCGAGACCTGTGCATACAAAAACCATAAATATAGCATTTGTGGACATGGATATGCACGTGAGATTGTGTGAGTTAAGAAAATCCTTCTCTTGGGAGAAAAATTTTTCACGTTTGCACGATCGATCCAAATACGCCTTGGGGACAAAATAAACGTGATGGATTTTCAGCAACGAATCTTCATGCTCGAAGCTGTCCGTCTCTCGTGAAATCGACGAAACCTCATACAAATAAAAAACAGAATAAAAAAAAACGGGGAGAGAGAAATTCACGTGTATTACGGAAAAAAATAATGGTAAACGAATCGTCATTTCTGTATATGAGAAAAATATATTTTTTTAAAAGGCCTAAAAAAAAGAAACAACGAGAAAAAAAGAATCTTGAGAAATCGAGTCGATTTGTTACAAGTCGTTTTGGAAAACCACCCATGGCTTGTTTTCAGGGTGGTTTCGCTACGTTTTTCCATCAATAGAAAGAAGACTGAGGGTTGAAACTTTCCGGTTACTTTAAAGAGAAACTTTTTGTAAGAAAAATAGTTATTTCGTTGCTCGGGGGTCACCATCGCGCGATAAACGCGGTTTATACTCGGGATTCATGGGCGTATCGATGCTACATTGTGTCGAGTTTGTATCGAATATTGAACCTCGTAAAAATTAATCAAACGAGGGAACAAAAAAAATGTCGTCTCGCACCCTTGTAGCTTACCTTGGATCCTAAGCTTTCCGGCCTACATCACATTTTTATCTATATATATACTCGTGCATTTGTGCGTGTATGCATTTTTCTTCGTACACAGATTCCATATACGTCTGTAATGTGCTCTTTGACGATCCAGCACGTGACCGAGTTAGAAACGACGAGTACAAATCGTTTTCAACGTCGTGTCAATGCTCCGAGGCGGTACCTCAACATCCATCAAGGCTTTCCACTAAATATCCATGCGCGGATTCCGTTAGAGAACGACGAAATGAAAGAAAATACCAAAAGCATTTATAAATTCCCGGAATTCATTTCATCCATGAGCAAAATTTGATAAAATTTTGCTTTCAATTTCTTTATATTGTTGCTTTAACTTTTTTCTTAATTCGTAATAATACAGAAATGAAAAATCTTTTATAATTCGTATCAATGAATTCTGAGCCAATAATTTGCTTCGTGGATGTTCGGCTCGATGTTGTGCCAAAGCCTCGAGGTCTGTTATTTTGTCTGACGCGAGTATGCGGGTTCAAGTAGGCAGAAGGAAATAAGTAGGGAAAAGGAAATAATGCAAAGATGGTCAAAAGTGGATCAAAAGGGAGATGAAAAAAAGATTAGTGTCCAGCTATTTATAGGGAAGAATCGGTATGAATATCGATTTTCAAGAGGACATGCCATCTGTCAATTCGAGGCTACAACTTTCATTTTATTTCTTTTCATAAATATCATATATATATATGTGTACATTGTAATGAGTATATAGGTATATATGTAGGAATAATTCTTTTTATATATTTAAATGGCAGCAACGTAATACTGGACATTGGAAAAAAAAATTGGAGTTTCTTGAATGGATCGTGGTCGAGGAATCGATCCGTCAAGAGGACACCAGTGTCTTCGGGAGCTCGAGGGTTGACCTTTCTCGTGAGTGAGGGGGTGGTTTTTTTGCTCCAGAAAATTGATCCTCCAAAATGTGGTTTTCCTCCAAAAATGTGCTCCTTTTCTCCGCGTGCTGCTTTTCTTTTGCTCTCTCGCTTCTTGACGATTTTCCAGAGCTCCGAGCATCGTGAACTACATATCGAAATGCTGTTTGAGTAATTGGACCTTTCGACCTCACGAGCAAAAGCCTGCGAGCCGTTTGGAGGGTGCGACAAAAAAGGAGGGGATTGAAGGAAGAAAAGGGAGAATCCGAGCTGAAAAAATGAATCGAGCGCGGGCGAGTTTTCCTTGATTTATTATTCGCTCCATTTTCTCTCCTGATCTATCTCAAGACCCAAACGTTCGCCGATTTAGAGGAGGGGGTGGCTCTTCGCCTTCGAAATCGACCAACACACACCGGATTAGCCTTTCTTTACTAAATTTAACGGCCGTAAGATTGCCCTAATGTTTTCTCTCTCTCTCTCTCTCTCTCTCTCTCTCTCTCTCTCTCGCTCTTTTCCTGAGAGAGACACGTCGTAGGTAAACATGAATGGGAAACGAGGCTTGTAACGGCACGAGCTTTTGTCCTACGCAGACAGAAAGACGGAAACGAAAGACGAGAGAAGCTGCGGAGTCTTGGACAATTCGCACTTCCGGTTCTCTCTTTTTTCTCCGTCGTTCTCTCTCTCCCACACGCACTTTCCAAACTGGCTTTTAGCTTAATATTCGTAACACAACAGATCTTTTATTTTAAATCCTGACTCACCCAGACTGAGTCCCTTAAAAATATAAGAATAATAGCCGAAAAATAAACGAGAACGAGTTATTCGAACGAACTTAATCACGGCTCATTTGTTTTCAGGCTAGCCTCAAAATTCAAAACTGCTTTGTGAATTCTAAACAGTGCCTCTAGTTCTTTCACCATTTATTCGAGTTTTTCGGATAATGAATTCTCGAAACATCGAAAATTGAGAGCGTTGACGAAAAAAAGGAAAGAAAATATTGAAGAAAAAAAATCATTTAATCCATTGGCTCGTTTTTTGATCATCGACACGATTTTTTTTTCGGTTATCTCTCGAAATCCTATGTGGCGAAAGGCCATCTCAGCTGCCCAGGAAGAAGGGCTGTTTTTTTCATTATTATTTACTCTCGAGAGAGAGCGAGAGAGGAAAAAAAAGGTTTGGGTCGCGTGCGCGGGAGTCGAGGGTGTACTATTTACCTCGAAAGTTGGTCACGAGGCGTAAAAGCTGGATCGAAAATCTACCTGGATCGTCTTGAATGGAGCTGAAGAAGCTTTGGATTTTTTTCTTCCTCCGAGAATTCTTCTCGGTGGTGACAGGCTCAAGATCAATCGTTGAGAGAACGAAAACGAACATCTTCCATTTTCCTGTAGTCCTTAGGACCCTCCCAGGCGCGCGCCAAGACTCAAATATATATAAACGTACACAAAGGTGTACATAATGTATGTATCGGGTTACGGTTTCGGTCCGACCGCCAAATCGGATCTTCCGAATATCCTGCAAAGCCAGCGAGATGCAATAAATCTACTCGTACAGTAGCTCCGAATAATTGCCTCCATCCGATCCAATAATACACCGAACATCGCTGCTGAGACTCAACATCCCACCCCCTTTCATCCAGCAACCATTTTCAGGGGCATCTGCACTTTTTGCAAAAACATTTTCCGCGCCTCCTTACTCGCCTAGTCTTTCCAGGTCGAGAGGAAATGATGAAAAACAATGAAAGACGAAATTTGTCACAATTAAAAATTCGTGGTCCTCGTTTACGATTTTTTACGATTCGATTCATTTTCTGTGAGGACGAAAAGAATGGATTTGAAAAATAAAAGTCATCGAAACTCGACGACTGTTGTCATAATTTTCACGTTTTTTTTTTATTTTTATTTTTCGAGCAGAAAACAAAAGTCCGATAATCGAATTTCAAGAGTGGACAGAGGGAGAGGGATGACTGGAGGGGAAAAGTAGGTGGCGCACCATACCAGCGGGCAGAGCGAAAGGGCCCGAGCCAAAAAGCCACCCTTACCTGTATCTTTTCTCTTCCTCTTACCACTCACTTTCTCTTTCTCTCTTGTGCGCTCTCCTCTTCACGCTAAAGCTACATAAGGCCCCGGTGAAAATCCCCACTTCTTCAGTTAAGCCCAAGCCGCTGTCGCGACGTGACGTATCGACGATTCGCGCTCGTGAGGTTGCCATGCCACCTCAAACATTCTAGTCCACTCTACCTTTTTCCCATCGTGGAGTGCCCGATATAGTTTATATTTTTATTATTACTTTTTAAATTATTATTGTTTTTGTTTTTTTGTGAAAACAAAAATTGTTCTATTTGTTTGATTCATTATCGTAAAGAGAAAAGGCTGTGTGTTACAACGTGAAACGTGTGCAGGATTTTCACGACGATCAGTTCTGGATGTTATTAAAGTGAATCCGCAAATTACACAGTGAGTACAAATTTGTATTTGGCTTTCGTGCTAAGCCTTGCGTTTTACCTGCAGATTAGAAACCAGAATTTAAGGATGTTGAGTACCTATGAAACTTGTTAATGTTAATTGTTCAATAAATAGCTTCGTAATCGTCGTGACATTTGTACACGACCTCCTGAATACTTTATTTAAAAACATACCAAATTTTAAGAATTCCATCATCGTTACTTCAACCACCTTAAGGGTTGAAATAAAAAATGATAAGAAAATTCTGAAAATTTAGCATGTTTTTGTATGAAGTATTTAAGAGGTCGCGTAAAAATGTCACGACGATTAGGAAGCTCGTTATTAAAAAATTAACATTTTGTTAATAACAATTTTTTAAACAAATATAAAAAATATTTATCAATAAACTTGGTTTTGTTTCCGTTGCTTTCAGTATATTGTAGATATTAAAAAATTGAGAGGTCAAAAGAAAAACTTGTCACAAAGTTATACCAGCATTTGACAACATTTAATTTATTAATGTTAATTGTTCAATAACGAACTTGCTAATCGTCGTGAAATTTTTACACGTCGTCTCTTAAATACTTAATACAAAAACACACCAAATTTTCAGAATTTTCTTATCATTTGCGATTTGGGACATATCATGAAATGCCCAAAATCTTGTTCTCGGCAAATCTTCGTATTGTTTAAACAAAATCAAATCAAATTAGCAAATTTCGTTTTTATTTAATCCGATTTCTGTCATCGCAAATCACGTTTTTCAATGGCGTATATTTTGTTTTTGTGTCAAACATTATTTCTTTTGATAAATTATCGCCACTCGATTGAGTCTCTTAATTGGGTCGACGAAAAAATAATAAAAAGATTACATGGAGAAAGACGGCGGAACAAAAATAACGATCATCGTTTTTTATTGACAATTTGGTCATAAGAGACTAAAAAGCAATTAAAACGATCATTTATTCGATTAGTAACTGGAAGAAATAATAAAAAAACGAAATTTTATTTTTATTACTTTGCTTAGCCACACTCAACGAACTTTTTGCTTCATACTGTCGTAATCAATGTGCCTAGTGGGATTTAATAATAGTGACTCGAACCTTCAGACTCTGACTGCTGCGGAAACGCAGTCGGTAAAGCAAAAAAGTTTTGGCAAACAGGAGCATGAAAAAATAAAAGCTCAGTGTTGGTTCCGGTCTATCAGACCCTGGTGTGTCTGGAAAGAGTAAAAATCACAAAATCTTGGTAAATAAAATTCCAGCACAAAATAAAATGAATTATTAAATTGATTTACAAAAGCGGAAACCGAACATAAATTCCCCAACAAAAATTAAGCAGGCAGTTCGAATTTCCTTCGGAAACAATTATTGTTCATAATGTTCTCGCCTCCGAAGAATTAAATCGACGGTTGCAACGATTAGCAACCGAGTGCAACAAGACAACGGAGCGAGTGCAAAAAGACATAAACTCGCTCGATGTTCACTTGAAACGTAAGGGTCATTTACGCCCTTTAGATTGTAAGAAAAAATCATATTATATACATAAATTCTTAGGTGAAACGGGCATGGGGTTACATGTGGGCTTTGAGCAATTTTACCTGTACTTTAAGGCCTTATATTACGCATGGCTGAGAGGGGTTGAGCGATTTGCCTTCTCTGCCTCTCTCATTCTTTCAACATTTCTCTCGACTCTCTCGTTACGTATATTTTCTTCATCTTCATTCTTATTCACGTTCGCCATAACCGCACTATGCTAATCGGATCGCGATCTGGATTTTTACGATCTATATATCTATATACATAAGCCTATATATAAAACTTATATACAAGAAATTATGCGTGTATATACGTGCATAATATTGCACAATAGCTCGATTAATGCAAAGGCTCCGATCACCAGCCTTTATATCTTTTATTCGCACATATATTTCCCATGCAAATGCTCGTCGAGCCACGACGAATTATACCATTTTTTTTAATCGCTAAAAAAAATCGCGATTCCCATGACTCAAAGCTTCGGCCCAAATACCTGATGCCCTTGAAAAAGCGAATTCACTAACCCGTAACTCTCGCTTCGAAAATCGATCAATCTCTGCTATTGCAACGATTTCTTGGTGCAGAATCGATTTTTTGTCAAACGATCGATCAAAATTCGGAGTTCATTGCATTTTTTTTTTTACGCCAACATAACAGAAAAATTCTCTTTTTTTTCGATTGTGGAGATGAGCAGGGTTCGCGATATGGAAATCAGAAAGGCACTGCCCGTTAATTTTTTTTTTTCCCCTCATATAATTGATAAATCGAGATTGCGATTCAAAATCAATTTTTTTACTTTTTTTTTGTTTATGCGCAGTTTGTGTTTGACAACAACAACAAAAAAGATTTTTTAGAGGGTCTTTGGACCCTTTGGAGGTGTGAAAGGGAAGGGAAGACTGGGATAATCGACTGTGGGCACGACGAAAAGGGATAAGTGACGAGAGGCTAAAAAAAAAGAGAAAAATCGTCATCCGATTGACTTAAGTCTGTGTCGACAAATTAGGACTGATGAGCGCGTCGTAAGTCCTCCCGAAAAAATCTCAAACATCATTTATCTCTGGCAGTCCAATTTTAACTCGCGTCTGAGTAAAAAAAAAAACTTAGGGCACGAGGATAAAAACCGGGTGTTAAAGGGCCCACGGAATTAACCCCTTGAATCGGATCGCTTAACGGTCAGATATTGATGAAAAGTATTGAAGGGGTGACACGTGGTTATAAAAATTTCTGATAAATATTGAGAGACACATTGAGGGAAAAGGGTGCGAAAAAAAATTACACATGTTATATTTTTTTAACGCCCACTTGGTTTTTTTTGCCAGGATCGTTCATGCTCGGAAAATGGCATGCAAAATTATTTTTCATACGCAAAAGCATAATTCAAATTATTTTTTAATATTGTGACGGAAAAACACCGCCAAATAAATATTTTCAAAAATCTTTCGAAGAGGCATTCACAAAGTGAAGAAAACAGTTCGCTGTGTTCATCTCGATAGCTCAATTGGTTCTACCGAGCAAATTGAAAATCGACAATAACAAAAAAAAAACAGTAAACCCCAATTTTTTTTTGACAGTGTAGTTAGCAAGCTTTTCATGAGGATAACAAAAATGTCAAGCACACTATAAAATTGTTTTGTATTGAGGGACTCGGGGCAACCACACAATTGCACTAAATGTGTCGTAAAAGTTTAACGACTTTGGGAATAATTTTTTGGGGCTTTTTTCGCCGGACGTTGGCCCCGCGCGCACGGGTAGCGTGCGCGTATTCCATAGAATGAAGAAAAAAAATAACAAGTGGCAGAAAGCCGATGGGTGCTAAGAATGAAAAAAAGGGCCAGGACGGAGGGGACAAGGTTTTTGAAGACGTTGCCGAAAAAATGTTGGGGCATATATATATAAAGATGTCCTTTAGGACCTATTGACGAAGGGCCTGAGTCCCAAAGACAGTCCGAGGACAGAAAAAGATAGAAGCCTCAGTGGAACAAGAGAGTACGAGAGCGCAAGCGCCAAATACATCTGCCCTTAAGGGCACAGAGTCGCTAGAGCGAAAAGGTAGCAAAATTTCACGAAAAAAGGAAATGGCGAATACCGGAAAGATTGTATACAAAAAGTCTTGCGGTTTCTCACCAAAAATTCACCATTTTTACCTAATTTTCCTGCTCAATGCTTTGGAACATAAAAATCGATTTGTGAAAAAGTAACCGCAAAGTTAAGGAGGTTGGATCACGAAATCAAAATAATCAGAATTTTATCAAATTTGTCGATAACATTTTTTGACATCAAGTACAGAAACACACATTTTTTCCAATTTTTTTACCACATGGTTGACGAATGATTGAGAGTTAAATCGAACTTTTTATGCACGAGATGTATACCTGTATATATGTAAACTCTATGCTTATACACGTGAAATTTAGTGTTCAATTACTCGAGTACTACGTGGTGGAAAAATCCAAAAAAATTTATATTGCCATATATATTATTAAAGAATATATTTACCAAATTTTATTAAATTCTTGTCTTTTTGAAATTTGTATATTCTTAACGTGGTTTAGTATGGCAACATTGTATCGTCGTGATCCAACTTCCTTAAGGGCCGTTGAAAAATAATGAACCAAAAGCAAATCAAAGAAATCCTGGAGCTGGCATTAAAAGGATTTTTAAATGCCAGTTTCGATTCTACAGAATCCGTTCTCGATATCGTGCAATCCCCCCATTGGCCCTTGCCACCCTTCATCGTTTCTACAACCATTTTCGTAGCTCGTCCTTGCCAAACCTGTGCAATCTCTCTTCCTCGCACGTTATTGCTTCCCTTCTCTTTAGTTTTTTTTAATACCGGGCTCTTTTTTCACTGGTCGAACGACTAACTTTTGTTATACAGACATTCACGTAGGAAAATAAAAAAAAATAGACAGTCTGGTGTTGGTTTTTACGAGCAGTAACTTCACAGTGTGAGCTCGTCGACGAAAAACACAAACGATAGAAAATAATCGCGGATATAACCACAAGCGAAATAATTTGTCAGTTGGTCGTGTCACAAAGGCGTATCGGACTCTCGAAAGGAGCAACTTGAGCCCTTCAGGACTCAAGGGTGTCGTGTTTGCTGTCGTACTGAAAGAGCCATGCGAAAATCTGGCGAGACTGGGCGCCGAGCCTGAGCAACCACATTCAAGGACCTTATTCACCTTCGGACCTTTATCTCCCTCTCCTTTTTCTTTATTTTCTTGCTCTCTCATTCTTGGTCGTGCGCACACGCGCGACCGTTTGCCCACCCCTTCAAAAGACTCGTTCCTAAGTTGGGACTCTTCTCACTTTTTTCAATACAGATGATTTCTTTGCTCCTTAATACATAGACATATGTAAAAATCTCATTCTTTCCGTCTCCCTCCAAAAACTGTACATACTTTTGTGCATATAAATATATGTATATCGTATATGCAAAAACCGGGTTGCCAAAAACAAGTCGCGCCCAAGATCTCTAAAAATCGAAAGGTGTGACACACTCGTACACAAATGTGTGCCCGTTCGTACGACACATGGATAAAGAAAAAAGAAGAAGGAAATAGAAAGCCAGAGAGAGAGAGAGAGAGAGTTTTGAGCGGGTACACCGTTCGTACGACACATGGATAAAGAAAAAAGAAGAAGGAAATAGAAAGCCAGAGAGAGAGAGAGAGAGAGTTTTGAGCGGGTACAGAATTTTCGTGGCATGGGAACACGCGAGCATTGAGGCAGGTGTGCTGCTCCAAATACTACTACGAGAAAGAGAAAGAGGCATTACTAAGCTCTGTCTCCACGACGTGTTTTCAGCCAAGAGTCTCACTATAAATGCCCTTCCGAATTTCTATTCCCTTCTCTCTCTCCGACTCCACTCATATTTTTCGACCCTCTTGTGCCAAAAAGCGCGCTTCTCTTACGAAAAAAAAAAGAGAGAGAAAGAGAGACTGCTTCTTTGCTCTGAATGCAGCTTTGATTGTAGTCGGTTGGGTCCTGCGGGGCCTCCTGCTCCTTGCTTTTGCCCTACCCTTCCATCTCTCTTTCCTACTTCTTCTCTATCGCTCTCGCAAAATTCTAGTCCTCGTAGTGTCATAGCCAAATCTCCGACCAAACAAAAGGGCATAGTCCTCCCCATTCGAATACTTAGTGCCAGTCGATTTACGCCCTTTTGTTACGTAACCATCCGAGAAAACTTTGTCGCACTCGAGTGAGAGAAGCCACGAGATAAAGAGAGAAATGTGCCACCTCGAAAGGTGCCCTCGTATTATTCAATGCGATATATAAATCAGAACTTCTCCAATTTTTGCACTATACCGACCAAACGAGGGAGAGAGCGAGCAATATTCCACTCGCACACGTATCAATACATATCTTTGGAGGGGGTGACAGAAGAAAAGCTTGAGTGTATGCGTCACCTAACCACGTGATCAACGACCCATAAGCAGGGTGCCTCAACCTCAAGGCCAAGCATTTTTTTCGGTAACGCGCGTTTCGTTATATTCTTTAAGACTACCCGCTCGGAAGGAAGGAACCAAGAAATATAATACTCTGTATTGCGGTATACTAGACATTTTCTATGTGTGCTGTGGATATACATGACAGCCTAGTATTATGTCGCTCCATGTTGGAAATTCATAGGGATATATATTTATGTATATATATATTTCTAACATTACATAAAGACATCTACACGTGTACGTGGCTAAGGACGATATTGAGAATTTGTATACACGAATTTTAAATACGCCTCGAATTACGAGCTCGTAAAGAAATCAAGAACAGTGCATTTTTCAACCCTTCGAGCCATACAGTTGTCCCCTTTTTTTTCAATCTTTTCAGTTTATTAAACTCTCGTCCGAACAATAAACACCAAGTTTTTTGGGCTTTTATTTCGGACTTGTAGAAAACTGATGTCATCCAAATTTCTGCAGTCATTATTGACAATGCATCCATACCACAGATAAATCAAACGTCGAACGTTTCTCACTTTAATTTAAACGAAATTTTTTTGTAGGACTGTCGATTTTAGAATTACCGTTCAGAATTTGATAAAATTTGGTACAGTGGTAGATTATGATTGGAAAAAGATCCAATCCACAGAGAACCAGAAAAAAGACATTTGCATTAAATTCTGAAGAGTAATTCTAAAAGCGACAGTACTACCTTAACACTGAGTTTTATGACAAATCTCAGTTTTCATTGTATTTTACAATGAATTCTTATCAATTCTTAGGAGAAATCACAGTTTTCATTGTAAAATACAATGAAATGTATGAAATCGATGTTAAATTCATGAAATTACCAAGGCGAATATCTTTTTTCTGGTTCTCCGTAGCCTCTTGAAAATTTGACTGGATTTTTTTCTTATCATAACCTACTGAGTTACCAAATTTTATTAAATTCTGAACGATAATTCTAAAACCGACAGTACTACCTTAAAGGAAAAAAAAATAACGTTTGTGGAAACGACTTTGCGATTTTTTGTTTCGAAGGACAATATTTAATCACGTGGGTATACAGACATCTATGGCTATTGAAAGTTTTTCGATAGGGTTGTTGAGTTTATACTCTTCTGGGCTGTCGAAAAAGGGATCGCAGGTACAGTCGAAAGTGGGCACGATAGAAAAAGAATAAGGAGATGGAAAAAAGGGAGTGAGAGAGAGCCAGCTCCCTAGTCTCACCTGCCCTCCCCTTATTCCCCCACCCCCTCTCTCTTTCTCTCTAAAGTTCCCTCAACGGCGTCGCGAGTTCCAAACGTCACGGCATGGTCTCGGCAAGAGATGTTCCTCACTTTTGGCTCTCCCGTCTCTATGCCGAGCCGAGAATTGCCTTTTCTCTTTTTCTCTTTCGCCTCTCGTAACCCCCATTAAATGTTCCATAGTGAAAGAATAAAAAAGATAAACTCGTTCGGCGAGCATAACCGGAGGATCTCGTCCTCGAGAGCACCAAGAAGAGGATACCACTTTTTTCTCCTTCTCTCTTTATTTCTGGTCCAGGAGACCTTGAAATCCTTGGGATCCTTTGCGCAGACTCCCGCCAGACTTTACTCCTTCTCATCCCTTTTTTTTACCCCCACAGGTATCTCTTTGCTCTCGCCAATCTCGTTTCTAATGCCGCCATTTTTCTTTTTCATTCTTTCCTTCCTCTCCTCTGATTATATACACTCTTGCACTCTCTTATTCCATTTTTTTACATTTCTTCCTCTCCCTCTTTCTATCGTCTTTTTATTCAATGTACAGCACATCCTTTTTTATTTTCTTTTATATCTTCGAGAATCCTTCTAGCTCGCAGGGATTCGAGCACACGGTGGAGAACTCAAGCCTCAGCGAGATATAGCTCCTCGAGAGATCGATCCCCAGAATGGCCTATTTTATTTGCCGAATGGATACGCAGAAAGAAATTTCACAGTGCTCACCATCCAACTTTTCAAACTAACGGTCTGTTTATTCTTTCTTGATATTTATGCTCTGGGGTGAATGGGGCAGACTTTTATGTCTCTTCGTCCTTAAACTTTTGTATACGCTGCACCATTTTCTCCTTGTTTTCGAGTCAATAAAATTTTTATCACAATCTTTTTATCGAATGCGATAAAAAGGAGTTACGATAATCGTTCGGAAACTTCACTAAACAAAATTCGCATCTCGCTCGATTCTCCGCGACTTACAAGTTTCATATTTCGCTTTCGAAAAGACAAGACCTTCGAATTATTCGTATTCACAGGTCAAAGTCATTCGAAATAATTTACCCGAGTCCCGAGTCTCTCAGGTGGAAGTTACGTGACCGCGCGAGGCCGTTAGAAAGGCGAAGAAAAAAAAGTGGCGGAAGGTGAAAAAAAAAAGATTCTTGGAGGGTCGTTAGCACCGCGAGCGTCGACAAAAGTTGCAACAGTCTCAACGCTAAGTTGTTCATTGTTTGGGCCTCTCGCTCACCCTCAAACACACGAAAAAAAAAGACACACTAGCACAAACCCATCTCCCACGGTCTGTTTAATCGCGTGAGGTTAATTGCGCTCCTCCAAAACGGCAGGAAGAAGAAAAGTGGTGAAAACAAAAAAGACAAGCAAGGGGGTGTCTCGAGGGTATGTAGGCGATAAGTACAGACGCGTCGACGCGAAGGAGCTCCGATGAATGACAGTACGACAGTTTAAAACAAATTATACACACACAAATACACGAATATCCATGTGCGAGAGGAACGAGATCGAAATTCGACAACCTGCTTTTCTTCCAACTGTCGTCCGAGTCTTCCAACTCTCGCTCTTTTACCCCAGGACTTTTACTATCTCTTCCTGTTCTAATTTTTTATTCTTCCGTTTCTCCCCCTTACGATTGTCCTGTGAGAAACACGAGTAATGCTTTTTTCCAACGCGGTTCGTACTTTTTCCTTATGTTCATGTATATGTGTTGAGCGTAATGGTTATATCGGTTTCGAATCAGATTCGGGGATCTTGGTTATTCTTTTCGCAGTTTTTAGGGCCTCTCAACGTATCCGCGTGTCCTTTTTTCGTCCTGGTCTTCGTATACGCTGCCTTAACCTTGCCTCAGCCCCATCATGATCCCGCGTTGTCCATCGATGGATAAAGTCTTGGGTATTATGTCTCTCTCTCTCTCTCTCTCTCTCTCTCTCTCGCTCTCTCTCTCTCTATTTTTCTTTCTCTCTTTTTGATCCACTATAGAATTCCTCGTGTATAGAATTTTCTATATATAAATTTATATGTGTTTTTATATATATAGACTTTTGTAGTGGTGGGTATGAAGCTGTCGGGAAAAAGGAACACCAGCCGGAAGAGCGAACCAACGGTCGTTGCTCATACGGAGAGCCACACATGGTCGTGTACCAACACGAATTTTTATATCCTTTTTATTTCTCCATCTCTCTCGCTCGTTCTTTCCAATCCTTGCGACATGTATACGCCATTTATTTATACCTGAAGGCGAATCTCTTGCTCGAAGAATTAAAAGAGAGTGGTTTCCGCGATCTATTCTCCTGGTTGCGACCCGCAGTTGGTCCCATGTTGCAAAATCGCTAAACCTGCCTCACCCAACACTCTTAACAAAAACCCGTTTTTTTTTGCCTCGCGCGGATTTTAAATACGAAGGACAGCAACTCGATATCCGCGGGGATCGACATCTCCACGTTTCTTCTATTTTTTTCAATTTAACGACCGTTAGAAAGAATCAAACGGTCGAATCGTTCTGTGGGAATAAAAGTCCAATACGCAAAGAATTCGGAAAGAGTTTTATTTACTTTTTCGACAATCATTACTTTTGCTCATTTCGTTAGATTTTTTAATTACGAAACAGTGTCGAAAACGAGAACTTTGAACATGAAACAGAAATTCCCTATTTGCGTCAGCCACTAATGTGAGAAAAATCTATTTTTAATTTCAAGATTTCCCTAGAGATAGAAAAAAAAACAGCTGGAATGTCCTCGCTGTAGGATCGATGCTGTTTTTTTTTTTTTTAGTTAGATGACCGTTAGATGTGAAGAGTGTGATTAATAGGGTTAATTTAATATTGTGCGTGGGACAGGTGTAGGAGAGGGAGGCGCAGAGAACGAAAACGAAAAAGCCACAGGTTCGATCGAACTGCGGAGAGCTCTGTCACGCGATTTATAGCTCCTATCGTAATTATGCAAATCTTTCGTATTAGTGCTTATCCACGTGGTGTATACGTTTGGATGTGGTGGTGTAATACACCCGAAGGGGTCCCCTCCTTCGCGTGTACTTCACGATCTGGCCAAATATATATTTGAATATATGTGGATACAGACATGTGAATGTACGTGTATATATTTATATCAGGGGCAGACCGATTCGCCATCAGAGGAATGCCTAATAAAGCCCCGGGGCAACCTGTTGCCTAATTCTCCCCCATACATACATTTAACATACAATGCAGATATGTGTCCTCGAGGAGAGGAACGAGGGGAGGAAAAAAGCGATAACGCACTTGAGAGTCGAGAAAGGGTTGCTTATTTCTTCAGGTAAATTCTCCACTCTTCGCACTTAATGTCTATATATGACTGTGGACCTTCCAGCCCCTCTCCAGGGGAGGAAAGCCTCCCCTTTCATCCCTCCTAAATTTCTGTCCAATTGAACTTCTCGCAAGACTCCCCTTAGAGCACATTTTTACAGACGGATTTTTAAAACTCAAACGGTTGACCTCCAGCCACGCGAATAAATGTGCAAAAAATAGCCGGACAGTGCAACTGCGGTATTTGTTTTAGTAGCTTCGAGATTATGTGATTCTAAATTATTAGATTTTCGTACGGTTATCCGGTCGATTAACGTCGATCTAAATTTTAAGGTAGTCCTGTCGCTTCACACTAGTCATACCACTGATCATACTTGAGACTTGCATAATTGACATTTTCAACACATGCTAAAAAAATCATTTTCAATAACTGAAATTTTTCACGTGTAAATAATGTAATGAACGTTCACATTTAGTTAGAAAAATGAAAAATATGTATTCCAACGATTCACGTAGTATTTCTATACATTTGATATTAGGCAACGTTGGTTCTTTCTCCATCTCTTTCTACTACTCAACCAGACGAGTTTAACCTCAATGCTTATGAACGTTGATCTGTCAAAACAATGAAATATATGTGTAGAAATTCAAATGACGTCTCTTGATCGTGGCGAGATTCATCCAATACCGGAACGGAAGTTCAAGTTTAACTTGATATTACATAAAAAATAAGTCGATAAGCATAATTTTTTCTACACGCATTGGATTACTACAAGTGTCAAATATGTAAATCAGATTTTTTTTAAGAATCTGACGGATTCCCACTACTATAAACACTTTTATAGCGACCGGAAGTTGGATTTTTGTATGTCGTCTCAGAATTCCTTTGCAAAATTATCCAATTTCCATTTTTTTTTGTGTCATTAGGTCGATAACCGACCCTGAAGTTTGACAGAAATAATTATTAAAATATTGAGTGAAGCTCAAAAAAAAAAATTGGAAATCCCTTGGATTGAGGCCTGGCAACGTGGACACGGTGTTTCGAGTATTTCTACGGCTCGAATTTTGGTCTTGTGAAAAACTACTTGAGAAATTAGCATAAAAAATATCAACCTTTTGTTTATCGTCGCATTAACTGGATCGTTGTATATGTTCCGATCCAATTATCGAGAGTCCCAAGGAAATGACATTGTGAATACATTGTTATTCGATAATTATGCAAAATGGGCCATTTATTTTTCACGTTTGAACGAGCCCGTAGAAGTATCGATAAATAAAACATTCCAAGAATTTCGACGTGCACTGAAAAAGGAAAGGGTCATTCGTGGCTTAAGTGCCTGGAAGACGAAAAGGTGGATCGTGACGACACGTGCCTCGTGCACGGAACCAAATTTTAGAATTTACATTTCGAAGCAACGCAAGTCGACTGGAAAACAGTGAAATTTACATAAGAAAATATCCTACAGACATTCTCATTTTTATAAACAAGAAGAAAGCCGGAATTTCCGAATATTCACAAAATAATAAATACAAATTCTTGCTATTTGTAAAAGTCAAACGAATTCTCATTTTAAGTTGAACAAAACACGACCAAATTTGTTCAAATTAATCAATTAAAATATCGGACAATAACATAAAAATTGAATTGAATTAATTAATTCATTTGAAAAAATTGAAAAGAATTTAAAAACAACGAAAAAATGACAATAGCCGTAGTCGAGGGGGCGGCATGTAGTTCGGAACGTTTCAGTAAAGTTGACCGCTTCGAGCCAGATGGGCATTTTTTTATGTCTCTTTCTTTTCGCTTCTCCTTCTCCCTCATATTCACTATCTGGCCATATGGGCAGGTGCCCTTTCGCGTGTTTTGAGTAACGCCGGAGTCCTAACCCCTGACAAATGACTGATAAACAAAAGGACACCGAGTATGAATTCCTCTCTCGACCACTTTTGCATTATACGCCCTTTTGTTCGTCAGATTTGAAGTTATTTATCCAACTGAGGAAAAAGCCAGTGCAGGGACAATACAAGGTCGTGAAATTTTTCATTTTCGACGTTGTGACTCTCTTAACAGCTAAACATTTCTATGCGGTGCTTTGAGCTTTGGATATCGATCTGGATATGTGAAAAAAAAGAGCTCGATTCTTAGAATTAAAAAAAAAAGGATAAGAGCGTGTGCCCAAGTGCATGCATGGCAACAGCCTGGTATGCAAATGAATGCATTTTTATACCCACTTCGGACAATACGACGAGCTACTCTCTTTTAGCTTTTTCGCCCCCCCTTCGACAGGAACCGTTAAAAGTTCAAACCTGCTGGTGTACCATGGGGTGACGAAAGTGTGCGAAACAACCATGAGAATTATTCGCACACAGACGTACGACTAAATTTCATGCAAACATATATATTCCTATGGCCCGTATATACACGAGAATCTTTGCATGTGAAAACAAGGCATGTACATGTATTTTTGCATGTGTGAAATCCGCTTAATATATATATAAAATTTCAATTGTTTGACATTTGCCTCAGTTCGCATTCGAAGAGAATTCACCCTTCTGGAAATTGTTGAATTTTTACACATTCTTTTGTTTTCCAATCTAATCCATTGTCCTAAGAAATAAGAAAGCGAACATTTTCACGCCCTCACCGAGTTCTTGAAGCAATTAACCTCGATGCATTTTCATGCTGAGATATTCAACTTGGAATTAAGGGAGATGCACATATTTACCCTTGATTGCGATTTTTGTTTCCTGGGGATATTCTTTATGCTCGAAGAACCCGATGATCGTGAAGGCATTTTTTTTTTTTTTTTATGGAAGTGCTTTAATGAATCAGTAGATTATTTTCGTTCGCTTCCATGGGAATGCTCACCCTTGGCGAATTGAATTATTCATCGCGCAATTCCCCCGGTAATTGCGATATCATGCACTTTTGCCTTTCTCGTTTGTTATGATAACCTGCTGATTCTTTTTTTATTCAGTCTTTCTCCTCCGGGGCATCGCGTATTCCAGATTTTAAAAATTGCGCCCTGAGTTGGGAAAATTAATTTGCAGATTTCGTTTCGAAAAATAAAATCTGGATCCTCTTAAGGATGTTCTGAACCCTATGAAACTTGGTTATGTTAATTGTTTAATAAATAGCTTCTTAATCGTCGTGAAATTTGTACACGACCTCCTGAATACTTCATGTAAAAACATACCAAATTTTAAGAATTCCATCATCGTTACTTTAACCACCTTAAGGGTCGAAATAAAAAAAGATAAGAAAATTCGGAAAATTTAGTATGTTTTTGTATGAAGTATTAAGTGGTCGTGTAAAAATTTCACGATGATTAGAAAGCTCGTTATTAAAAAATTAACATTTTATTAAGAACAATTTTTTAAACAAATACAAAAAAAATATTTATCAATGAACTTTGTTTTGTTTCGGTTGCTTTCAGAATATTGTAGATATTAAAAAATTGAGCGGTCAAAAACAAAGCTTATCACAAAGTTACACCAGTTTTCATTAGACTATATTTGACAACATTTAATTTATTAACTTGTTAGATTAATAATTTAATTCAATTTACTAATTTATTAAATTATTAATTCAATAAGTTAATTTAATTTATTAATTTATTTTCATATCATTTGCGATTTGGGACTCAACATACTCAATGAGTGGGGATTTACTACTCGAAAGTTTTTAAACTTATTACGAATTTGAAGTCGAATTGAATGTCTGGCAGGATTATGGAGGTTTGAAAAACTGTGAAAAAGTGTCTCGGTCACGACAATATTCGTTCATCAACTGATAGGGTAAAAAATCATATTTCATCAGACACGGTAGTGTCTGATACGTTCCACCAAAGCCTTTCCCCTCGAGTCTCTATTTTTCCACATTTTCTCGAATTCATTAGGGTGAAATCCTGTAATTCGACCCAACTCGAAAGTCACTTGAAAAAAGGGAAAAAATATATCCGTTGACTCGTAAGTTTTTTACTCGTAGGCTCAAGATGGACTAGGCGAGACGATAGTGTTAACTCGTAAAACCGACGGACTCAGGTGTATAATTGTTATGAAGCGAAGGAGGAGACATTGGGGCCTTCACCTGTTTCTCTATATTCCGTATGCCGCGACAGGTGCATACCATTATGGTTTTTGTAACTATATTTGTGTACACATCCTCGAGGTTGGTTCTTCGCATCAACGTACTCGTATAACAATATATAGGTCGATATACGTGAACAAATGAAAATGTTACCCTATATTTTGTCTATTTTCACGATTATTCTTCATTTTATTATTCTTCTCGCTATTTTCTTGATCTGGCCATTATGTTGTTTTCTTCTTATTCTTCAAAAGAATTCTACAATATCGAGTAGTAATGATAATAATTGTTATTTTTGTTACTTTTTTGTGCCATGAGGTTTGCTCGTTTTAGTTCGACGTATTTTCTAGTAGGGAATGATTATTATGATTGCATTTGTGTTTATCAAAGACGAGGGCAACCACTAACTTTGTACACACAGTTGCTTCACGCCCTACCCTATTCCTGTTCTGCGAGGACGTCAATTTCCTTCGAGGAAACGTTTAACAACCTGCTGCTCTACGTACACACTATATATATCATTTAAGTAGTGGTTACACTTAATTAAGCCTGTCGTTCGTGTCACAGATTACATGCTTACGCACCTATACCTGTATATGTTTACCTAACGAACTCTCCATCGTCTATAACCTCACGTGGAACACCTGAACGACGGCTTTTTCCATAAAGCGTTGCGAGTTAATTCGCAGATTACGAAAAATGTGATATGCAGTTTTTTTAAAAAATGTTTTGCACTTGTGATCTTGATTTTTAACATATATATGAACACTGGGTCAGATTTCGGTAATTATTTGGCTTTAATTATCGAACAAATTAATTATCGTAATGAAGTCTTTGCGTAACTCGAGGCTGCCCGTTTACACGTGAAACAGCTGAACGAGGCTTTTTCCATAAAGCGTTGCGAGTTAATTCGCAGATTTTACGAAAAATGTGATATGCACTTTTTTTAAAATAATTTTTTGCACTCGTGATCTTGATTTTTAACATATATACAGACACACTGGGTCAAATTGACCCGTTTTAGGTAATTATTTAGCTTTAATTATGGAACAAATTAATTCTCGTAATGAAGTCTTTGCGTAACTCGAAGGCTGTCTTTTAAATTTCCAGGATGCATAGGATATCGAATGGGCGGGAGGAAAGCCTGGAAAACTGAGTTAATTAAGCACACACGCTTGTCAATATTTCTCGACGATTCAATTACACGTATCGCTAGTTTTTCTTTCGCTGGTTGAAATTCCCTTTAGATTTTTCCAGCTGATTCGAATCTCTCGATAATCTGTTCCCCGTAACGTTAACATCTGCCTACAGTTTGTGAGGGTGTCGTGCAGGTGTTCCATTTATCTATTTCTCAGTTTTGAGATATTTATGTGACTGTATTTTTTTTTTCACCAAGAAGATTCCTCAATTAATTTATATAACGAAAAGGGGCGTTGAGCCGTTTATCCGATTATGCGAGACCGGACCAAAAAATCCTAGGCCTGTCTCGCAGCTGCGGATCAAACATGGCGGCACGAGATACCTCGATTTTTCAATACAAAAAAATATTTCATAATATTACTGTGTCCACGAGATACACCCCATTTTTTTTTGCCCTCTTCGCTCTCTTGTTTTTTTTTTATCCACGAAATAGACTGGACGTTTATCGACAGTCGATAATCGTACATGTCAGCCGTAAATTTTTCGAGGCTGCTACACGAGCCTGTTCTATCTCTCTCTCTCTCTCCGTTTCCGGTCAGAGGATACAATCCTCTTCCATTAGTATTGACGAGGGAGCAAAGGATAAAATATAAAATTGGACTTCGTCCAAAAAGATCGCTATATCGAGGTTCCATTTTGATATGAGCTCGAAATTTCGCTCTCATTTTCTTCTCGATATTGTACTCCATTTTAAAAATTTCCAATTTCATTATAAATCGATTAATTCATGCCTCTTAGCAAAAATATATATTTTTTTTTTTAAATCGCTTATCAAGATTTTGATCGATTCATCGTGAAATCGTTTTTTCCATAAGAATTATTTTTTCATTGTATTAATATCTTTTTTTTTTTATTCACTTGATCAGAAATGCTGAAGTGGACAGTATCAAGATCTCTGTCGACTGCAAACTCGACTCCCCATTCCGGAGTCTCCGGATCACATCAAACCATGAACAACAACAAGTCAAATGCAGCATCGAGGAGGCCTTTTCGTGATCTCTCCAACACGCCCCCCACTGGTGCCTCGAGATCCACGATAAACGTTCAACAAGGCCCTCAAAATTCATCCAACAAACCCACACCTGGTCGACGGAGAAGATGCCGTAGCCATGGAAGCGATCTTCGAGCATATTTTCACGTGAGTCTCGCACATTATTTCCTGCACCACAGAAAACAACAATAACATTTTTTTTCTTGCACAAATTTGACAGAATTGAAAAAAAATTAAACAAATGTTTATATAAAAAAAAAAAATAATAATACTTTACAGGCAACGAAGCCAAACATTAGATCAACAAAACGACAGTCGATGGCACCGCAGATGGAAAAATCGCCAAGAACCGAAACATTTTATCAAAGCACGCCCCGAGTCGATTCGGACATTGGGCCATTGACACTTTTCGCCGGAAGTGGAGCATCTCGATGCTCGACGGCGCTGACACTACCGACCGATCCAACTGTTCTCCTCAAAAGTCACCCGAAATCATTTCCGGCGAATAACAACGAATTACCACAAAATGTGATGAACGAAGCCCGAACGAATCTCCAGTCGCACGTCTCCGATTTTTTCCATCAAATCTCCGTGGCTGGAAGTCCCGAAGACGTTATGGAGGCCGAATCCGTTCCCTACACTAAAACGAGACTTTTTGCACAGAATCGAGACACCAGGATGAAACTAGCCTCCGAATATGCCAGAACACCTTGCCATCCAAAATTAGCAAAAATCACTAAACTTCACACTCGTTGCAAAACTCCTTATCATACGAAAACGGTTACGCAATCGAGGCTCTCTTACAATACGAGCAAAGAGGAATCTTTGCAACAAACACCATTGGCTGGACGCTTGGCCCATATGAGAATCGATCAGGAGGATTTATCGAATTATGAAAATATGGATAACACCGTCACCGAAGTCCTGAACAGGTAATTTATTGTTTTTCTCAAATAATCCTCTAACTCATGCAAATTTATTCAAAATTAATCGAAAAGATTTTCGGCTAAGGTTTCCTAATACAAAACTGACTTAAAAATAGTCATTTTATTATTTTAGAACGATAAGCCGTGAAGAATACATATTTTTATATGATTTTTTTGGTAAAAATATTTTCAATTTTGACTAGCGTCGTACTTTGTAAAATGAGGCGTTTGACAACGTTCGAAAAAATCAGACGTGGACAGTTATGGGTTATGTTGTGTGTTTATTTTTGAATATTTCAATCGATTTTTAATGGGCAATTCGAAAACTAAAACACGTTCCTGGGTATTCCTGGGTATGCATCGATCAGTTTTTCATTATGAAATCTTGGGAATAACCACTGGAAAAAATACAAAACTTGTAACTATTTTATGCTGTTAGGGATATGTGTTTGAAAATACTGGAGATTCAATAATTAACTACTGCCGAACTCGACGGTAAATAAAATCAAAATTTGGCACATCGATTCAGAACATGTTTATTTACGACTATACAAATTTTCAAACCTTTTTTTTGGACCACTCAAATTCGTCGATCATCCATGGCGACAGTCAAATCTAAATTTTTGTTTTTTGTTTTTCTTACATACAAAATGGTTTGCGAGCCCAAGTTCATTAAAAAAAGTTGTTACAAATTGACTAAAGAACAACATACTCTAAATCCAAAATTGCCCGAGGTAATCTGTATTTGTTATATAATAAACAAAATTTTGAAAAAATTTTACGACCGATTTTTTTGAAAAACTAAACAAAGCTTCTTCGATGTTACATAAAAGTGTATGCAAAGTTTTGAGAGGCTTCACCATTTAGAAAACGAAACATTTAATGTTGAAAATCGAAACTTTTAACACACGCTCTTATGAGAAACTACTGAAAATTGTGATTTTTATAAATAAATATTTCGACTTCTACGTGGTGAAACCTCTTAAAATTGCGCGAGCTATTAGATATCGCTGTTCTCTTTGCACGGTGCAAATTTAAAGGATTTCTATCGACAGAAGATTTTGCACACAACGTCCTTAATGGAAAAAAAAAAAACAAATCTTTCTTGGTTTTAGGGATCAAGGTGCAAATTCAAGTGACAAAAAAGTAGCAGAAATTCTGATTCTCGATGCAGAGGAAAGGCGGAGAGTCTTGGAGGAAACAAGACCCGAGGAGATAACAGAAAAAATGGACGATTCGTCGAGGATGGAAACGGGGAAGGAGGAAAAAATTTATGAGGTAATAAGAGAGCGCGAGGACGAGGGTTTCGTAGATGAGGGGAAAGCGGCGCACAACGACAGTTCGGTATCGTCAGCGAGTCAATTGTTGGAGGATCCATCACCGATGTCTTGGGCATTTCGTTCTCCGAGCGATTCCGAGGGTGTGTTTACGTTACGAAGGCAGCGAGGCATAAGAAGAAAACGGCAAAAGCGAGACCAGCCGGGGGAAAAAGTATCGACGAGTAAAAAGCGACGATCGAGGAGTTTGAGTCCGACGAGCAAGAAGAAAATTCTCGAGACGAAAGTTCCGAGCATCGAGGCTGTCAATCGTCACGTTAAAAAATTCGCCCTCGAGACTGACCTCGATTCAACTTTTGGAGAAATAACAGCATCGAAAACCATCTCTTTTAGCCAAAGCACCGAGGAACGTAAAGAAAATGAAAATCTTACAAAAATCAATTCATGGCAATTGGAAAGTCCCAAATCTTCCATCATCGATGACTTTCAAAGCTCCAAATCTTTTTTACACTCCGTTACCGATACGCCTGAAGCACCTCTCGTCGCCACTGTCAGAAGGTGCCTTAAATACAGTCCCGAAAACGATGTCCCCAGATCCTCCAATTCCAAGGGTTCCATCGAAATTGAATGCACCGTCGTTGCTGACAGTCTTCACGTCCATGGTGAGTGTTCTAAATTTTTCTCTCAACTTTCCCAATTCCGTCCTTCTGATTTTTCACTCAAAAATTGACTCAATCGCATTAAGGAGGTTGGCTACACACAACAATGCTGCCATGTTAAAAGCATAGAAAAATTCGAAATGATTAGAATTTAATGAAATTTTGTGAGTATATTCTTTAGTATTAAATATGAATGTACAAATTTTTTAAGATTTTGCATCTACATAGTTTTCGAGTAATTAAAAACTAGAGTTTACATGCATAAGCATAGGATTCAGATACATATAGGTAAATCTTTTGCATAGTGTAAACTCGAATTATTCGACAACTATGCAGAAGAAAAATTAAAAAAAAATTGTGTCATCGTATTTGATACTAAAGAATGTCATCACCAAATTTTATTAAATTCTTATCATATTGTCGTATGTAGCCAACCTCCTTAAGGAGGTTGGATCACGATCATACAATGTTGCCTTGCTAAACCATGTTAAAAACATACAAAATTTCAAAAAGATAAGAATTTAATAAAATTTGGAAAATATATTCTTTAATAATATGTATGACGATACAAATTTTTTTTAAATTTTTCCACCACGTAGTACTCCAGCAATTGAACACTAAAGTTCACGTGTATAAGCATACAGAGTTTACATATATACAGGTATAGATCTCGTGCATAAAAAGTTCGATTGAACTCTCAATTATTAAATAACCACGTGGTAAAAAAATTGGGAAAATTGTGTGTTTCTATACTTGATGCCAAAGAATGTTATCAGCAAATTTGATCAAATTCTGATTATTTTGATTTCGTGATCCAGTCTCCTTAACCGAATTTCCATATCAGCCTGGGCTCTCAATGAATTCGTTCAAACGTGTCGAATTAATCTCCCTCAAACCCCGAAAATTCCAAGCTAAATTAGCCATCGACCTCTCGTTGGAATTAACAAAAATGAACATTTGCAAAGTCGTGAGAAATTTCGTCGCTAGAAATATTATTTTTCGTTCAAAATTTGCCTCGTTTTTTCCCAATGGATTTTTCCCCTCTGACCTGGATATTTTTCCTCGAACGCCGAGTACATTCGCCCAAAAATGTTACGAGCCTGTTGGCAATGAAGAGTATGAGAAAGAGAGAGAGAGAGAGAGAGAGAGAGAGAGAGAGAGAGAGAGAGAGAGAGAGAGAGAGAGAGAGAAGGAGACGAAAAGATGGAGAAGTGGGCGAGAGACCGAAGAGGGAAGTTGCGTCAAGAACGAAATATCTGTGAGGCAGTGAACAGAGAAGAGGGTGCTTGATGTAAATTAGGGCGACTAGTTGGGATCGGCACGTTCCTGGGAACCAGGGATACCTCAATTTTCATCCCCTCTGTTTTGCAGCCCTTGGTTGAAGGGTTGCTACACTAGTGAGAGGCGCATTCGCCTGAAACGCTACCACCGCTGCCCCCTCCGACGCTTTCCTCGTTATTTTATCGCGCATAGTCCAAAAGGGGAGAGAATATATGTGTCCGGGAAACGCAGGCGCGCCAGTTTTGCCATCTCGCGGCTTGTACGTGTGCGCCTTGGCGCTCCTGTCTTAACAGTGTGCCAGTAACCCAAAGACCCTTTAGTGTTGTGCTTTACCACGGTTAGTAGGTCTAAATCCTAACCACATCTATTTAAAATCGTTTACTTTTAGCCTTTTATAAATTTCGTGCTTCAAGGAATTTCGTGGGTGAAATAAGGCCAATTGTAATCAATAACAACAACGTGTGAATCAATTATACTCACGAGATCTGATCCAAGAGACGATAAGAATCATTCCTGCCATCCAAATTTATTGTTTATTTTATTCCTCATTTAAAAAAATACTTTTTCATTGCTTTCTGCAAAAAATAGAGTGCAACTTTTATTTTATCAATTTCGTGATGTAGAAAACGAGCAGGGTAGAAACTCCCAAATTACTCGGTGAAAAACACGAGAAAACGTGTCGGAAACAGTGGAACAAAAGTTACGAACCGCGACAGTAGATAAATGCCGCATTGGTCAGACACTGACTCAATCTTTTTTTTCTCTCCCTCTCACTCTCTCTCTCTCTCTCTCTCGTCTCGTCTCAGCTCGGCGTCAGTGCAAAGAGGAAGATAAGCTTTGCGAGGATGCATTGAGTGCACGGGCCAAAACCACGGCCTAGTAAAGAGAATCTCTGGCTTTTAATCCTTAAATGTTACATCTGTAGATTGGAGGATTATATCCGATAATTGAAATCCGCTCCCTCCCACCTTACTATTATGTAATTAGCCGCAATTTTTGGCATCTCGAGTACACTCAATCTGAAGTAATGACTTTACTATCAAACGCTACAAGAGGTCATAAAAAATTCTCGAACTCTGTGTCGCTTTCGATTATTTTTTATTCTCCAATTTTTATAAATTTATTAATTCACATATTTTGACTGGAAATTCAGATTTATTCGTGCTTGTACGATCATGAATGATAAGATTAATAATTGCGATGTTTTTGTTTTAAAAAAGTGGTTCATCCAATAAATCGTTTGTATAAAAATAACTTTTTTATTTATTTCGTTTTGATAGAATTTTTCCAACCCTCGGGCGAATTTTTCTTTGTTACTTTTTCCGGCCGATCTTTCACCCTAAGGATTATCAGTGTCTTGTCCCCCCTTGTTCATATAGAACCGAGCTAATCCTCTCATCCTCTGATCCATCTCTATGAGCTGAATAAATTGCTATCGTGATTTTCTCATCTCCTCAATTTTTTAATATTCGTCTCTCTCATTTTTTGTGCCTGTGTAAGTTGGTGGGCTTTAGTGTGTGATTTTTTTTTTCTCATTTTCGTGCCACGCTGTGCAGTGATACGTTGCAAGGATCTTCGACGTACATACGAGGGTCCTATACACGCTTACGTCAAGGCTAGCCTCAAAAATCCCTGCGGCGAGGGCTCGGTGGTTAAGAGAACGGCAGTTCATCGTGCTACCCCAAATCCAGTTTTTCACGAGACTCTCGTAATTCCCTACTCACCCTTGGCCAACAATAATTCGTTGAGAAGAGCTACGTCACTGGACATTGCTGTCTGGCATCGTGATCGACGTGCAAGGTATTTTTTTATTTTTATTATTCTAATAATTATGTTGCTCAATTAATTCACACCAAAATCATGCTGGTTCAAAGTTTAAGTTCGCAGTTTTCACGTCGATGAATAACCCAAAGAGACAAGAACGGAGGAAAAATATTTCGATCTTGAAAAAAAAAAAACTTTTTCAAACGATTTAAAATGCAAGAGAAACTTTGGGACAAAACAATATTTGAAAAACAAGTTTTGCGAGTCGTTGATGAATAAGGTCCTATTGATAAGGACTCTTTTGTTTTTGCTCGTTGCATGATTTCCATTGCGGACAAATAATTCAACGTTTGTAAAGATTCGTGGAAAAACTCGAGCGTATAGAGACAACGACGAGAAAATATGCGAGGGAAAAAGATAAGAGAGAGAGAGAGAGAGAGGGAGGGAAAGGGATGGAGAAACAGTGTCTCGTTGGAAATTTGTGAGGTACAAAGCGCGCGGGAGGGGAATCGATTCTGGAATGACGCTTGCGCACATTTCGCAATCCTGCGACGATCCCCACGTGCAAAAATATTCTCGGTTAACACAAATACGAGAAACGAGGAAATTGCATTGTCGATGTGTGTATCCGTGAATCGACAGTTTTCTCTCACTTCTGCAATATCTATACATATACATGTAGACAAATCTATGAATACGTCGTGGAACAATTCCTATAGATAGAAATTTTTTCAACGAAAAGGTCACTCGAAATAGAGGAGACTGGATTTTACTTTTTCAAGTTTAATTTCACGAAATGTTATTCTGCTTTCTCTCGAATTCTCCTTTATGTGCTTTTTAATATTCATTTCCTATTTCCGCAACATGAAATGCACTCTACCGGCAGAAAATCGAACTCCTCACTGGGGAGTCTCCACCTATGAATAAATACTTCTGAACCTGTCCATATAGATTTAGCCCTCCCACGTATGGAAATATTTTCATAGCACGTGACAGCTCGATGCTTTTGTTGCAAACTTTCAGAATTTATCTCAAATGCCTTCGAACACCCATGCTTCGATAATGAATCGTTTGACGGTATTTTTTAAGAGGAGAATTCAATTGAATTCGTATTCAAGACGTCTATTGATTGGAAACGAAACAAGATGCTCATAATGCACGATGCATCGACGAATCTTCCTCTATGAGGAACTATATTTTTTATTTTGGCTTCCTCATAGAGGAAGCTTTGAGCGTCGTGAATCTTGAGCATCTCGAGGAAGCAATTTGCAAATTTCAATTTGCAGCGTTTTTTGTATTTGCATTTAAATTATATAATTTCGACAACTTTTCTAGAAAGTACATAAGAAGTACGGAGTTATCCACAATATTTTACATTTGCAAAAACTAGAGCGGTTCGACGATTTTTCAAAAAACTCTGATTTTCGTAAAATTCGAAATATCATAAAATTTAAACCGTTCAACCGATATTTTCCAAATTCAATAACAACCTTCCTATTATGATACTCTATTTATAAAAAAAAATAAATTAGTAATAAATCTGGAAATTTGCGAAAGTTAGAGCGTCGACCTCCTTTTTTTGAAAATTTAAAAATGCCGTAGAATTCGTATTTTTCTAACAATTCCGACAAAATTCTCAGAGAAAGAAGAGCTTGTATAGATCAACATCTGTGCAAAACGGGAGCCCTGTGGCTCAAACCGTTCTCGAGTTATAAACTTTTGAATTTTACAGTCCCAGAACACACACACACACATACATCCAGACATTTTTTCTAAACATGATTTTTCGATGTTTTGGGACATTTTGAGCACATTGACATTGAAAACTGTAAAAAAAAAAATTTCACCGTCACATAAGTTCCTCTATGAGGAAGCAAAAATGGCTCTTTTCGATTTGTTTTTTTTTTTTCTCGAAAATAACGTTTCCATATTTGACTATTGATTGCGTATTTAAATGAATTGAGTAGTAACAGGAAAACACTGCAAAATAGTTGAATCATAAAAATAACTATGGACTCGATCACATCATCAAAATAAATGTAATTAACCAAAACGGATCCAATCGATTAATAGATCATTTCCAGTTTGACACGTTACACTAAAAATGATAATTTTAACGTTTATTATTGAATCAGATAAATATTGTATTCAAAGGAGAACACTCCGATAAATCTTAGTGAAGGTAACTAATTTTAAATCGTTGCGTGTTTCAGGCGCAGCGAGCTGCTGGGCTGCATGACTCTACCCCTGCCTCTGGCCCAGGAAAAGGTAAGCTGACATGGTTCATCCCCTAGTTTCGTATATAATTAATGTGCCCCAGTTATTTCGGGTCGAAATTTCGCTTGGGAATAAAACAAGACGAGGATAAACACAAAAACGAATAAAACGAAAGTTTAACCGCATTTGATTAATTGAAGAAATAATGAAACTACAAAATCGTAATATTTTGGAACAACGGGATTGAAACGAGTGACTGACCTGAAAAATGCAATACTTTCGTGATAATTAAATAAAGCTGTGACGTGCTGACGTCATTGAAAACTTTCGGGCGAAAGCAAGTGGGAACTTTAATTGCACGAGGAAACAATTCCACGATGGAGAACTAATTCTTCGATGAGGGTCTTCCCTCAGTCGCTTAAGGTCAGGGTTAAGTGGATTACACGCAACTATTGCTGCGGTCGTGCGTGTTTGACAAAGACTTCCCGAGCTTCGTTTTTCCGGTACATTCAGATCGTCTCGAGAAGTTGGTGGTTGCGGATCGTTGGGGTTAAATTCATGAGGAAAATACGTCATTTTATTCGTCGCCTCGAAGAACAATTCTAAAAATATAAAACCGAAAGCTTCATTTAATCACAAAAGTGATAGTGTTAAACAATGATTGTCGTGGCTATTTATTGCGTGGCTTTTTTCGTCGCTGGTGTTCTACTCAAGATTTTTCGATTCTGTTAATTAGGTGGCTATTTATTTCACAACATTTTTCAATTCATTTAAAAAATTTATCACTTTATTTCTCAATTATCGAATCAGTGTCAAATTCCTAAAAAAAAAAAAAATGTACCAAAAGTTCAACAGACTAATTTAATCTGAGGATTTAATCAATAACTTTTTTTTTCTCAACTATTTTTTCATTGATGTAACTGAATTATTCAGTCTAATGAATAACAACATTGACGCTTTATCAGGAAGCAACATGGCACCCTCTGGAAGCAGGCTCAGGCCGAAACACGAGCACCCCGTACTCGGGTCTACCTCAAGAATGTCCAGTTTCCCCACCACTCCCGAAAGATGGTGTCGAGCAAACGGACAATAACAATTCCAATTCATCGGACGATCTCACCTATCTCAGATTTCTCGAACTCGAACCTCTCGATCCGCTCACAGGTCTGCCACTCCATCCAACTTTTACGGCTCGAGGCGGTAGAACACCCTGTACGATCACGAGGCGATTGATAAGGCAAAGCGGTGTTAATCAGGTGCGTATCATTTTTTGTAATTGCACTAGATTATCGTCTTAATTATAAATAATAATATAATTATTATTATTATTAATTATCAAATTATTCATAATTATTACTAACAATAATTATTATTTATAATTATTACTAATAATAATTATTACTTATAATTAAATTATTAATAAATTATTAATAGTTACAATAATAATAATTAATAATAATTATGAATCGTAATGGACCGTTATGGAACAATGTGAAGGAATAAAAATTAGTCGCAAAGGTACCAGAGTTTTTGTTTCTGAAAATATGGGAAAATACAAAAGTCGAATAATTTTGCATTTCGCTGTTACGTTTCGAACTGAAAATCGGAATCGATTTCATTGACGAAAATAGTTAACTAACTATTTCTGTATTTCAGGTGCCATGGGGTTTTTCCCTGTCGTGGGGTCGACCACCTCGGGTGGAAAGGGTGGACACAGGAAGTCCGGCGGAGCGTTCGGGTTTGAGGCCCGGAGACCACGTCGTGTTCGTGGATACGAGCAACGTGGTGACGTTGCCACGAGAGGAGATTCTCTCGTTGATACAATCAGCGACGAACCAGCTGGTCCTCGAAGTTTATCGAAAAGGAGCAGCTTCGCAATCCTCGATACAACGGCCCAGCATCGTAAACGTCACCCTCCAATCCGCGATCGAACATCCTCCGAACGGTCAAACATCGGCGGTCGCCTTCACCGCCGAGGTCGGTACGGGCGTTTTGGTTTAAGATGAAAAATTAAAGAAACAAACGAATCTCTTATGAAACGTCCCGAAATACGACAAGAAAAAACATAAGAAGATTTTTATTGACGATTTATTATTTCACAATTATTACTTTTATTATTATTATCATTATTATTATTAAAAATAATAAGAGCTGATTTTATTTAAGTTTAAGTTTAAAGGGTCCAAAACCCCGATCGCTTTTCCCCTCTACGCTGCGTCTCTATACTCGTCTCGATATATTTTTATCACTATTATTATTAATAATATTATTATTATTTTATTATTTATTAATTAAATGTGTATAATCATCGTTGCCATGTGTGCGTGAATTTCCACGAGTGTGTATCGCGGAAAAAGGAATAACTTGAGAGGCTATTAGCACGAATCATTATCTCCAACAGTCGATCGACTAAAAACGAGGGACAAAATCAAAACGAAACGCTGTGTTACCTCGATATTTGGTTTACGAGTTAATTTGCGATTTTTCAAACTTAATCATTTGTTTTGTTTTTTCTTTTACTCTTGCGACGATTAGCGAGGATTTTGATATATATTTTCTTAATTTATTGTTTTAATATCGTGTACATAGTCGTCGTATTTATTCAATGTTTCGATGCTACGTATTTTTTCGTCTGTATTATATCACATTTTTACGTACGCGCGTTTGACGTCAGAGCTTACCTTTTTCTTACCTGAAAATTATTAATTTTATTGTAATTATTAAGAACGTTTTTTTATTGGCCGTTTAGTTATTCTGATTTTTCGTTTTATTTTTATTTTTATTTTCTTTTTTTCTGCGCAAATACCATTGCGCTGCGATGTATACGAAATGTCCTCGTGACGCTTTTGCCAATTATTGCGACACTACTATTTTATTTTTGTACTTTGTTTTATTATCATTATTTTTTGTTGCCAACAAGTTTTGTTCAGAAGCCGAAAAGAACGTTTGGCGTTTTCATTTATTTACAACCTTATCCAATTCATCCTTTCAGACATTCTTCCATGTTGTTCGTTTGTTTCGAAAAGCCCAGCAAGGTAGTCCTATCGCTTCACACTAGTCATACCACTGATCATACTTGAGACTTGCATAATTGACATTTTCAACATATGCTAAAAAAATTATTTTCAATGACTGAAATTTTCCACTTATAAATAATATAATTAACATTCACATTTAATTAGAAAAATGATAAATATGTATTCCAACGATTCACGTAGTATTTCTATAGATTTGATATTAGGCAACGTTGGTTCTTTCTCCATCTCTTTCTACTACTTAACCAGACGAGTTTAATCTCATTGCTTTTGAACTTCGATCTGTCAAAACAATGAAATATATGTGTAGAAATTCAAATGACGTCTCCTTATCGTCGCGAGATTCATCCAATACCGAAACGGAAGTTCAAGTTTAACTTCATATTACATGAAAAATAAGTCGATAAGCATAATTTTTTCTAAACGCATTGAATCACTACAAGTGTCAAGTATGTAAATCAGATTTTTTTGAAGAATCTGACGGATTCCCACTATTATAAACACTTTTATAGCGACCGGAAGTTGGGTTTTTGTATGTCGTCTCAGAATTCCTTTGCAATAATACCCAATTTGCATTTTTTTTTCTGTGTAATTAGGTCGATAACCGACCCTGAAGTTTTACAGAAATAATTATTGAAATATTAAGTAAAGATAGAAAAAAAATTGAAATCCCTTGGACTGAGGCCTGGCGATAGGATTACCGAAAGGCAGAGAAATAATAATTGCTCGAAAAGCTGACGATAACGAGCGCCGAATTTAGCGGAATTTCTTTATTTACGCTCTTTCCTTTATTGTCTGTTTGCACGAATGACGACTGCATAAAAAAAAAAAAACAAAAAAATACAACAACAACAAAAATACGTGGACACAGACGACGACCAAGACGGAGATTCGGAGACGATCTTCGTTGAGTTACGCCCAGCAGGACCCAGTGGTGATTTCTCCACTCAACAGGATATCGCAATGTCATAATATTCAGGTCTTTCCGAATCTCGCTCCCGACGCATCCCCCGACGAGGAATTATTGATCCGCGAGGCCCGTTATTGGTCGACGTTAAAAGGCGGCCAGACTCGCTTTCTCGCACCACTCGCCGATCGTCGTGACATCTTATCCTCCACCGATTACAGCATCCTTTTCCAAAATCTTGAAGAACTCGTTAAACTCTCCGAAGAAATTCGTGACGAAGGAGGCGGTGTTGAATCTTATTTGATTCGCGTGCCAAGGATTACCGCCTCGTACAGAAGATATTTAAGCGGTTTGCAACGGGCCTGCTGTTTGCTCGTCGCTCTTAGAAGAAATTCATCCTTTTCCAAATTGGTCTGTGAGCCTGCTGTACCGCACAAAAGACGTCCCGACATCACGGGCGTTTTGTTACTTCCCCTCGAACATTATAGGTAAGAATTTATTGCCATGGGTCACTGGGACCCACGGTCGCAAAAATAGGCTTGAAAAAATAATAAAAAAAAAAGCAGACTGTAAAAAAATAACAATAGCGAATTGTATTTGAATAAAAAATGAATTAATTAAAAATATGGAAAGGATTTTTAATAACAAAAAGAATTGGTGTTTCTCAGAGAAATGACGAGGCTCGTGGGTCTAGCATCTCCGAGGAATTGTCAAAAAGCGAGAGACCTTGCCCAGGGTTACAGAGAAGCTACAGCGAACGCAGGAGTAATGGAGCCTCCCCGAGACACAGGAAGACCGTTGTTAAGTTTACAGGAAGTCGAATCGCGTCTGGTATTTGCCAGATGCAGACCATTTACGTTGGCAATGCCAGGAAGACAATGGTGCGTGCGAAATTGTTTTATTATCGAAATAGTCAACGGAAGTGAATTAAGGATGTTGAGTCCCAAATCGCAAATGATAAGAAAATTCGGAAAATTTGGTATGTTTTTGTACGAAGTATTTAAGGCAGCCCGTCAAAATTTCACAACCATTAAGAAGCTCGTTATTGAACAATTAACATTAATAAATTAAATGTAGTCAAATGTAGTCTTATGGAAACTGGTATAACTTTGCGATAAGTTTTTTTTTTGACCTCTTCATTTTTCAATATCCACAATATACTGAAAGCAACGAAAACAAAACGAAGTTTAATGATAAATATTTTTTTGTACTTGTTTAAAAAATGGTTGTTAACAAATTGTTATTTTTTTAATAACGAGTTTCCTAATTGTCGTGAAATTTTGACACGACTTCTAAAATACTACATACAAAACCATACCAAAATTTCCGAATTTTCTTATCATTTTTTATTTCAACCCTTAAGGTGGTATGTTTTTGGTATGTTTTTACTTGAAATATTCATGAGGTCGTGTACAAATTTCACGATCATCAAGAAGCTATTTATTGAACAATTGACATTAACAAGTTTCATAGGTACTCAACATCCGTAACTGAAAAAAGGAACAAATATTTGTAGGCTTTTCGGTGGAGCTTTGGCGAAGGTGGAAGGTCGTCGTCTTCAACCCTCGTGGGCACTGTTGCTGACGGATCTTTTGGTTTTTGCTCGAGTCTCGCGCGACCGGGTGCTTTTTGTGACAGAAGAGCCCTTAAGGTTGTCGAGCATCGCAGAAGCTTGTTTCACGGTTCGCAAAAGACCGACGGAATTCAGACTCCAAGTTTCGATAACGCCCAATGGGAATAATGAAAATGGTCAATTGGAAGTCGTCCACAGTGGTGGCTGCAGCCCTCATGGAAGACCACGAAGAAGAGTCCTCGTTTTGCGCGCTCCCAGTCCCGAACTTAAAGCCGTTTGGCACAATCTCTTACAACGTCAAATGTAAGTTCCATTCCACCCTCGAGCCCCCCACTATTCCTCAAATCTCGTTATCAAATTTTATCTTTTCTTTTTACTTTTTTTTCAACCCCTTTCGGTCCGTCTGTCGTTGTGTTCCTACCCTCTAACTATATCGTTATTTTAGAATCTATGTGAATACAGGCTGTGGGGGAACACCGAGCCTCGGCAGTCCTGAGGAGAGTCCATTCACTGGTAGCAACTTCACCACTGCCTGCGAATCGGCTCCAAGTCCTCAGGTATGGTTGAATCATCAAAAATTCGCAAATATCGCAAATTTCTGAATCGTATTAAGGTTGCCTTGTCGCGAGGCTCATTATTAGATGAAAATTTGATATTTTTTTATTAGACTACTCAAGTATGCAAAAAACTGTCTGCAAAATTTCAGAGTGCATTACCGACTATTTATCACGATAAATAATTAATGAAATTTCGAATTTTGACACACGGCTTATGGGAATCTCGCTCCGACATAGATGTAAGGCATAAATGTTTACTTTTCACGATTACATATATTTTCAAAAAAAAATTTGATATGTTGAGAAAACCCTAAGGATTATTTCTAAACAAAAAAAATTGAAGATAAACGAACAATTGCGATAAAAATCATCGATTTAGAAAAGTAATTACTTGATGAGTTGGCGTCTTTTATTGCTACCGCTATGGTTACATAGTGTGACAGCGCTGAATAACCTTTACCATAGCCAACAAAATGCAATCGATTCGAATATTCAACTGTGAGGCTCAGAGAATGTAAGTCAAATCAGACTGAGATCGAGAAACCTCTTAATAAAAAGTAATCCATAAATGATCATGACACCGTCTTAAAAATCACCGAATTTTGTTGTACTGATAAAATAATATTTACATTCATCACATATGGCTTATTTACAGTGTTAGAAACAACAAGATGTCTTTTGACTAGCTAATGCGATGGGGCAACCTTCAATAAATGAATGAGAAGTTTGATTTCCACCTCTTTTTCGCCCACTGAAGTACTTGCTCCGGGTCAAATTGACCCAGTGGCTAAATTGAAGCCGTTGGCAATCAACTTGCACAACTTTTCATTGCACTCGGCATTATTTTTAGATCCACACATCGGGCAACTCCCCGCACCGAGACGACGAAGACCACCACCGATTACGTGGCGAGTGTCTCGACAGTATACTCAAGAACAACGTCAACCAACACTCGGACAGTAATCACTTGGCTCAATGGGTGAGAAATTCTCATCAAATACCGCCACCCGATCACGACATACCGTTGGAAGAATGGACCCGCGAAGAACTAGCAGCGAGAGCTCCAAAATCGAGTTCTCCGGTGAGCGCAATTGTTCACAACGTGGATAACATCGCCGAGGAACAAATTGCTACGAACTCGGACATCGAACAACAAAGCACTGCTTCGAGCGCAAGTTTGAGCACAGTTAAATCGAACAGCGTTACTGTTGCCAACAGAAAAAACGGCGGCTTCTTTCAAGGTGGTGGAAGCCTCAAGGATATTACGGGAACGAGCTCCATCAACATCTGCAGAAGGTGCCACAGGTGGAGTCTCGCCCTGGGCGGTGAACGATCATCTACCAAATAATATCAAATATTTTTAACATTTTTATTTGATTATCGAACGTTCATCGTCATAAGCAATTTCTTGATGATACATTTTTTTTCTTATTCAGGTCAGGCTGCCCGAATCCACCTTTGCCCAGGGACCCATTTTCACCCCTGCCACCGAAAATTTCTATCTTACCACCGACTCCTGATCTTTGCACCAACCACAGATTTAGAAGTGGACCACACGACAGTCCTGGACGTAATAGTTCCAATTGTACACCAGCTGATGGAAATACTGAGGATGGCAGTGAAGACGATTTAGACTGCGACGGAGAGCCTCCTTACAGGTAGTTCACCATTTCTTTAATCTTGTAATTCGTCTATGTGACGGTAAAACATTGTTTTCTCCAGTTTCCAATGTCAAAGTGCTCAAAATGTCCCAAAACATCGAAAAATCATATTTAGAATAGATGTCCGGATGTGTGTGTGTGTGTGTATTCTGGCACTGTAGAATTCAAACGTTCATAGCTCGAGAACGGTTTGAGGTACAGGGCTCCCGTTTTGCACAGATGTTAATCTATACAAGCTCTTTATTCTCTGAGAATTTTGTTGGAATTGCTAGAAAAATACGAATTCTACGACGTTTTGAAATTTTCAAAATAAGGGTGTCGACGCTCTAACTTCCGCAAATTTTAAAATGTATTACTCATTTTTTATTTTTTTTATAAATAGAGTATCATAATAGGAAGGTTGGTATTGAATTTGAGAAATATCGATTGAACGGTTTAAATTTTGTGATTTTTCGAATTTTACGAAAATATGAGTTTTTTGAAAAATCGTCCAACCCCTCTAATTTCTTCAAATTTTGTAAAATATTGTGTATAAGTCTGTACTTCCTGTTTACTTTATAGAAAAGTTGTCGAAATGATATAATTTGAACGCAAATACAAAAAACACTGCAAATTGAAATTTGCAAATTGCTTCCCAAGATGCTCAAGATGCACGATGCTCAAAGCTTCCTCTATGAGGAAGTCAAAATAAAAAAAACTATTGTTCCTCATCGAGGAAGATTTGAGCATCGTAAATCTTGAGCATCTTGTTTTAATATATTTTAATGCCTTTTTCAAAATTTGAATTTTGATAATAATGAGCGAGAATACTTTTGTTGGAAAAAAGGGCTCTACGTCGATTCGGAACGATGAGCAGCCTGGACCAGGACGAGATAGATGAGCAAGGAGACGATGATAACCGTGACCTCGAGTCGCCACCTTCCGGTTTGCGAGCCTGGACGACTAGAGCGAGCAATTTCGTCGTCAGTAAAATGGTCTTGCTGGAGCAATTGAGCGAGGGTGTCGGTGGATATTTGTTACAACCACCGGTGCCACCAGAAAGAACAGAATTTTCGCTCGACCCAAATGACGAGGAGGGAACCACTTCCGGAGGAACTTCCGGTGACGATATTTGGGGAACTCCCACTTCGGGTGGCCCCGACGACGAAAGTTTCACTGCCAGTCCGGTAGGTTATCGTTATCCATTTATTTTTTTTCTTATCTCCATCCACTCGAAACTTAAATGCTTCGAAGGTACTTGCGCTTACGACTTGAATGACGCTTTGCGTAAATATCCCTGCTTGAAAAAACAAAAATCAGATTAACCGTCAAATTTATTGGCTGAAGTAATTTTTTGCATTGCCAATTTTTTTCCAACAGTCAAGACCCCAAGTTCCTACTGCACTTTTTCATAACAGCGTGTTGCTCCATGCAGCCACCCTGCAGGCTCATAACTCGTAGAGTGGAGTGGATATTTTTCGAGAAACTTTTTTTTTCCAATTGTACAACTTCTGACTTGGCAAATAATACGGAGTCGACGTTTATTTTCGCTGTCGTTACCCTTTCAACAAAAAATGCTTACTCAATTTTTACGTCGCAGATCGTTTTTGGCTTGGGTCAAATTGACCCGAGTAGAAACTTGGGGTAAATCAATTTTTCATGTATATTTCATTGGAAAATTTGTTTCAACATCCAGAATCTTCAAAATTTGATGGAATAACGTACTTTCGTCAGTTTAGAGAAATTAAAGAATTTGTCAATGTCCCTGAAATAGTTGGCAGTACCTTTGGAATCATTTTCTCGACATCAGAATGCACAAAAAGTCAGAATAATTTAAAAAAATTGGCGAAATTGGGAAAAAAACGAAAATGAAAATGGAAAAAAGTTTGGTTTAAGCTTCGCACGCCTTTCTGCATGATCGCAAAGGAGAACAAACGCTTGCCCTCTGTTTCCCGAAAGAATCAGTAGCTCCCTGAGCGACCGGTCCTGTCTGACTGACGTGTCTCGTAGCCGTCGACCAACGGCAACATAACGGGTGAGGACAACTACGGATTGAGTCTGAATCACGATGACGACGACGACCAAGATGTGCTCGATGGTGACGTCGACGACTGTGATTTGCCGGAGCTGAGCATGGACCATTTGCTGGGCGGCACGGGAGGCGGAAGTCTGGGTTCTCTTCGATGTTTTCTCGGTCGTCGTAGACTGGAGCCACTTCCGGAAGAAGAAGATTCACCGGGCAGTGGCAAGCTCCAGGTTGGATGGTGGTGACAGAGGTTGCACGTCGAGACCTCGAGGAAACTCGACGACGAAGAAGACGAGGAGGCCGATGAAGAAGAAGGAGAAGAAGAGGAAGAGGAAGAGGAGGAGAAGAAACAACAACAAGAATTGAAAGAGTTCGAAGCAGTCGAACGAGCAGAAATAAAGAAAGAATTGAAAGAAGACAACGTGAGAAAAGTGCAGAGAGAGCATGAGAAGATATTCGCAAGATTGGAGAAAGAGGACGAAGATTTTCGCCGAAAGATTCTTGACCTGCACCGTAAGTTATCGGACGTCGATGAGGATATTGCTCAAGCCATAGTCCGCAAAGCCAGTACGATCCCTTCCAGAGAACTTGGTAAAAAGGAGTGTGCCAAACGTTCGGAAAGCTCTTCGAAGCCTTCCGATGACACGAACGAGGCGAAAAACTTGGCAAGACTCGCAGAACTCGAGTCGATAGCACGAAGAAACGAGAGAATGTCCTCGAGCGGTGATTCCTCGTTGGACAAGGAACTCGAGCCAGATCCAAGCCGAAAATATGCCAACGAGAGACGTCCGTCCACCGAAAAAAGACGCTTGAGAAAACTCGACCTCGAGCTCGAACGAAGAAGACATCTCGAACAGTTGAGACGACGGTCTGAAAGATTGGAAGACGTTACTGAAGAGAATTTGGACGAAAATTCATCCGGAGGCCCAAGGGAAACTAGTCTTTTAACCAGATTAAGAATTCGACGAAGAAGCATCAAGCTCTTGGGCTTCCTTAGTGGCAAATCAGCTGATCGTTCGCAGGAAGAAAGAGCTACGAGGTTATTGCGGATGTATATGCCCGAAAAGAATGGCGCCAATAATGTCAAGCCTCAAAACACAATTTCCATTCACCACACATCCAGAGATCGAAGATTTTGGAAGTTGAGGAGTCGCAGGAAATCCAATTCCGCGTGAATCCGACGACAATTGTTCACGACGATTCATCAATATTGAAGAAAAGTTTGATCCACCTACAAACACACGTGATTTGTCAAATTTTTGCACTTATTATTCCTGAGGGATATTCGATAACCAGAGGCGCACTAAAAGTCATCAAATCCTTTATTATTCAAAAGACTTTTTTTGCTATCGATGATTATCAAGATTACGAATAATTTGCTCCAAGATTTGCAAACTTATTTGTGATCTTTGCACTAAAAGCTGAGGCGTCCATCAACCTTATTTGGCAAACGATAATTACGCGTCTTCCTTCCGATCATTTTGTTGATTGAGGCAAGAAACGAAAACAAAAAACCAATTCTTTACCGATCGTTCGATTAATTATCAATGCAATTCGACCGTCCGCAGAATTGTCTCAATTTTCTATGGCCTCAACCAATGTACACACAAAAAATCCGCCCAAAATTTGTTTTTTCACACTTTGAAAAGGAAAAAAGTGAATTTTCCATCAGATTGTAAACAAACCATCGCTCGTTCGATGTTTCGTGCGAACCTTAAAAATCAATCAATTAATTAAATAATTCAAATAAATATAAATTGATTAAGAAATGAGCTTGATCAGTTTATATTCGATCGATCAATATTAAGGATTTAAAAAAAGAATCAATGAGAATGGGAGATTCGAGAGAACGAGAATAATTGCCTACTTCCGTATGAATAAACAAAAATAAAAGAAATATTTCATATTAAAATGAAGAAACGTTGAGCGATTAAACGTTGGACGTTGGAAAATCATTTTTCGGCTTTGTTTCGATTGATACGAAAGAAGGATCGTTTTCAAAACGCAGAAATACAATCTCTATTATTAGACGATAAGATCTCTATAAATTAATTGTACGAGACACAGCGTGAAAAACTAACGTCCAGAGACGAGAGATTTTTGTAGCTAATTATTCGCGATGAAAATAATGAGAGGAGAAAAACAAAATGATGAAAAGAGAAAGAAAAAAAATTGTTGAAGCGATTTTTGCGCGAGCAAGTGTCATTTTCAATTATTACTATCTAGGACTTCCAAACTGTTCAGATTAATTCATTAAAAAATATGAAAACGAGGAAAAAAAAAGGATTTTTCCGTAATTCTTCTTATTAAAAAAAAACAGGCTCCCTGTAAGAGGCCCCGTGGATAAATTTTGCGTTTCCAAAGTAGAGCGTCTTCGCAGCTCGTTAGAATGAGAAATAATTCAAATAGAGCCAGGACTCGAACGTAGAATGTGGAAAAAATAAGTTCTCGTAGAGGTCATGACAATTATTACCGATGAGAGTATCGAAAGTAGAATTTTTCCGTTTACAATCGAAACTCCGTATTCGCGAACAGGTTTTTGGCCTATGAGCAGCGTAGCATTTTTTCAATTGTCTTTTCTTTCGTACTAGAAATTCCCAAGTATGAAAAATCTCATCTCTCACGTTTAGGAGAGATGAACAATGGCCTAGGACATAGTCTATTAAACTACGGCTAAAATTGAGTAATAAATATATCTATTTATATCGTAATTATAGAATTCTCCGCGACGACAAACGAAAAATATCTTCTCGTATTTTAAATCTCTACGAGTTTGCTATTCATTATAAAAATCGTTCAAACTTGTTTCGCGTGTGCAGGTTCTCGCATCACAGTTACGATTAACTTAAATTTTCCGTTGATCGTAAAAAATTCTCCAGATTGTAATTACATTCATTGCAAATAAACGCCACGAAAATTTCATAAGAAAACGAACTCGGTTAGTCAAAAAGTACCGGAGCATCGAAAAAAAATTTGTTTATTTAATTTTCGGAATTACTAAAACTTGCAGATATTTTGTTAGAACGTCGATGCAAGAATTTCTCCACGTGAAACATATTTAAACGAAGAAAAAAAAAAGGATAATTAATTTCGAGCCAGAAAATAGGTCCGCATGACTGACCCAAAGCGGCACTTCCACCCGATTTAATTGTACAGAAAGATTGATCGTCGAGGATTTCGTCGAAAACAAAACGACGTGCGAAAGTCGAATGGAACGAGAGTCAAAAAAAAATGAGAAAAAATATTTGACTGCGTTGATTAAAATTGTAAACGGGGCCTCGCAAGGTCGATCTCCACGTACGAATAAATTATACTATTTGTTCAAGCATCTCTAATGAATTTCCCACAAACTCTCACAGAGCAGCTCCCGACTTTTCTGTCATTAATTAAATGCTATTTATTATATGCTTTTCTTTAATGTACAACAAATTTGGTGACCTTGGGCTTTTTATTCCTCAATGATTATAGCCGTTCAACCAGCTCCTTCGCATCCAGTCGTTAATGTACGGTCGGTCCATTCTTTTCCGATCTTTTATGAAGGCTTCAGTGGCTGCTTCGCGCGCCGGATCGATTCTCGGAGCCACTAAGAGGTCGCCGTTCTCGTGAAGCCAAGTGCTGCTTGTCGTCTCGTCCGGAAGATTCTCCGGCGTGTTTATAGGCCTCACGTCTACCAAATGCTTGATTTTCCAGAGCATGGCACACACCTGCGGCGTATTCTTTACTATGGCTATATCCGAATCCTGCGAAAAACCGACGCAAACACCATTTTACAATCCATTGCAATTGGAAACATTTTTTTTTTTCAAAAATCCAATTACCGCGTCATTCAACTTCAATAAGTCGAGAAACCTTCGGTGCCACCAAGGATTTCCTTTGTACGGCTTTACACGCTGAACCATCAGAAGTTTTGTGGGTGTAACTGGAGGATCCTGATGATCAGGATGACTGAAAAAAGGAGCTTGTATTATTTTGTAACTAATTTAGCACGGTAAAAATCTCCGGAGCATGCCTCAACTTTATGGCATTGTGGCCGCGATTCGAATGGATCGCGATCGTAACGAGCAAATCGTGAATCATTGTTTTTTAAGCATCAAATGGAGAAACAGGGAAAACTAGTGACGCAATCCACACGAGTGTGCAGCTGAATCGTTTACGTTGTATTTTGGATGAATGAAAAGTTTACCGAGGGTAATAAGTCACGAGTCCATATTTGACGCCGTCTTCCTTCCACTGAAGAGGAGGTTTCTTCCCTTTGTAGAACCGCACTTGAGTAAACAAAACTTTAAACAAAGTGGACATTTTTTGAATCGGGATTAAATCGGATTTTCGAACACTTCCAGTCTCCGGCTAAGACTTTTGAGGTTAGGCACTACGCGATACAGAGGCTGGTTTCGCACAGCACGAGATCGGTATCAAAAAGCTGATCGAACGATTGCCAGAACTTTAATCGATGCAATTAATCCCGCACGGTTTGTTGATAACGGGAAAATACACTTATTTCTTTGGTAAAGGATATTCGCACCCCAAAACAACAAATCTCTCACGGTACCGGAGAAAAAAGAGGGAGAAGTGGCGCCAGGTGGCGAAATCCAGTACTACGCAATTTAAGAAAGAAATCCAGTCGGTCACCGCGCGTAATCGTTAACAAAAAGTTCGACCCTTGGCCGATGCGGGTTCGCCCAGTGGCCAGGCTAGCCTCACGTCTATAGTGAGCCTAGTCAAATTGAAAGAACAAGAAGAAGAAGAACAAAAAGTTAACATTTTTCGATTCGTATGAACCGATTTTTGTTGTAACGAGGGGAGAAAGTAACAAGACTCTGAGTTTTTATGCGATTGTAATAAAATTAACATTTTATTTGAAAAAATTGAGACGTACACAGATGCGAAAAACAATAGTAGCACACGATAGCACCGATAGATACAAGTTTAGATCGATACTCGGAGTGAACTACATTGCGCAAGTACGCGCGAATGTTTTTTTTTCTTTTTCCATTACAGAATTTTTTTGCGATTTTTTTCCGCACAATAGATGGTCAATTTGTTGTGTGAGATTTTCACGAAAATTGTAGAAGTTTTGATGAGCAGTGTGGTCGATAATTTGCGCGAGTACGCGCGAATGTTTGTTTTTTTTTTTTTTTTTTTTTTTTCATTTTACAATATTTTTTTGCGATTTTTTTCCTTACAATGGTCAATTTGTTGTTTGAGATTTTCACGAAAATTGTAGAAGTTTTGATGAGCTATGATGGTCGATAATTTTTTTGAAAGGTGAATATCGGTCACGTGTGTAGTTGCTCTATATAAATTTCCGATGGGTCGCGGCGAGGGGTGAAGGGAAAAATATGTTTTCACCGTTTGACCTTCGTAACGACCTTTCCCGATACGAGTACATGGAGTCTATTCTGTTCCCAGAAATTCGTTTCGATTAATACTATCGATAAATGACCCAACATATATTTACATATATATTGATTGAAATATATATGTATATATACATTTTAATCGTGTTCTTAATATTGAGGGTATCGTGGTATACATTGATCGTTGATTCATGTAGATTTTAATCTCGTTGACGATTCGAAAGATCGTCGTTCATGTTCTCAATACAATATAATAATAAATATACGAAGATAATCTAAAATGAGGTTTGACCTCATTGAGAATCTCCATTAAACCGAACAACAAATACTTTTTTTTCTTCATAACCTTTGTTGTTGTTTTTCGAAGTTTTTTTTCGTCCATTCTCGCATAATTTTCGACCTCTCTCGCCTGTGGCCACAACGCGACAACGACATGGATAATTTGAGATACACAAGACGCTACTTTCTGTAATAATCACTCGCACATTTTGGAATACGCGTCGAGCTCTGAATTTTCGTGAGACCCCACGGATGCACTCTTTGTTTTATGGAACGCCGCATCGATATTCTAAATTGTCCCTTTTTTATCGGAGATATTCACGCTCGAATGCGCAACGTCACGGATTTTCGTCGTGTCAATTCCGGTCATTGTGCCTGATCGCCTAGAGGTCAACTGTGTTTATTTCGTTACATTCGTTTTTTTCGCTCTCGTAAAGACAGATATAAAGGAACTACGATGGATTCAAGGGGTTGATTTTCTTTGTTCACTTTTTATTATAGCTCGAAGAAATTACTCGACTTTTATTGCAGTCACGAATATGTACGAATTTAGTTTAATTTCACATAAAACTCAGCCTGGCATTACGAGGTTAGGCGCAATTATTCATTGAGCTCATCTGCGCGCTTCTCACTTTATATCGCGATTTACATGTTTTAAGAAAGAAAAAAAACTTTTGGATCACTATCAGTATTTTTACGCTAATTTCGATCGCGCTCAGTTTTTTTTATGCTTGCACTTTCTCACACTCATTGTTTCTTTTTATTCATAATATATATATGTATATACAAATAAAGACTCTGCGGTTCAGCATCTGGGGACACTTATTTTCTTGCTTCTTTGCGCTATCAACCAAAAAATTAATTTTGCTACGTGTTTTTTTGTTCGTTTCAAGAATTTCGCGTTGTACAGTCGTGCACAAAAGTTTTTCCCTAAAATTCAAGTAAATTGAATTTCCTGTTCTATAACGTTTTTTTGGTTACCAGAAAATTCATGAACATGCTGAAAAAATTGGACTGCTATTTGAAATAAAAATTTGATCATTATCACAGATTCTTCTATCGACAACTATACCAAAAAACTGGTTTTTCTCGATTGAGGAATTAATTGTCTGGACGCGATCTTTCTTTTGTCGCGACTGTACAATCAGAGAATTCCAAATGACCCTCGGAAAGACGAAATCATTTTCGCTCACTCGTCGAACGAATTATTTCTTCTCAGCCAGTTTGAAAAATTACTGCACGACGTATTCGTCGTGCAGCTTCAAATCTCAGCCTGACGCTTGGGCAGTTTTATCTATTCGAGGGTCGAAAACACAATGAGATAAAAATCTATATATTTGCAACGATTGCTACTTGAAAATGAACGGTTTTTTCTTTCTTTGATCCGGGCGTTAATTTCTATTTGGTACATACAAGAATAACTGTTGGCTTTTCTGTGAACGTGTTGTTCGCTTTGGCTCGTTAAAAATGTACGTCCTGAAGATTGAAAAAATCTACAGAGGACGAATCCGACTTTTCTAGGGCTTGGCACAATGTAATTTTTTTTTTTTAACCTCTCGTTCCATTGTATTGACGAAGCATCGGTAACAGAACGAAAAAAAAAAACCAATTCACTAGATACATCGAAACGAGAATTTCCACAAAATTTTGAGAGCGAAGGAGGAAATAGATGAAAAAAAGCGATGGTGCCAGACTCGAGGGATCGGGAAATCCACATGCGTTCATGAAATTGAATTTTTGGCAATTTTTCAAAATTGAAATTTCTCACTTTGGCACACCGTACATCGCGTTCGAAATTTTATATTTTTCCATGTTTCTTGAAATTCTTTTGGAAAAGCTATTACCGTGCTCCAGCAATAATTCAATTGCAGGGCTAATTAACATATATAATTATTTACTTATCATATAAATGTAAATATATGATTTTAAATAAATTCGCAATATTATTTAACCTCATACATGTCCATGTATATCGGCAATTTTTTTAAATCCTCACCTTTTCGTACCCGACACTTGGCAAATCACTCAAACTCCGAGGAATAAAGCATTTCGTTCTTGTTTTTTTCAAGGTCATTCGCCATTTTGTACCAATCGAAAAAAGCCTTTTTTGACAACGATTTTTGTTACAAACATTTTTATCGACTCACGCATATATCTGAACATTTTTCTTTTTTTTCGTCATAAAAGCATTTTCTTCAATCGATTCACTTTTTGATTAATTACGAAACAAGCCCTATGATATATTTTATAACTAACAATATATAGGATTTGATAACGGGATAAATAACAACGAGAATTATAATTAATCGAGTAATAAAAACGTACGATAAATTTATTAATCAAATATTAACGATTCAATGTGATTAATTAGGATGAAACGCTTCACCAGATTAATGCAATGTCGGACTTTAAATCATCGTCACTTTCTCAGAATCTTACTGCAATCCTATATTTGCATCAACTTCATTTCAGAAAGCACATTTTTTAACCCTTCGAGTGCACACTGGGTCGTTTTGACCCCAACAATTTTCTGTCACCGATTGCCGAAATGGCAACGAACGTTTTGGCATTTAATTTTCGTTTTCGTCAGAAAATAAATTTAGGGCCATAAAATATGGATCATTTACTACAGAGAAAAAAAAAACATGTTGACGAAAAAAACAAAAAATGCATATTTACCGGAATACAACGATTTGAAAAACGCCTCGGGTCAGATTGACCCAATATGCACTTGGAGGTGTAAACTCGAAGGGTTAAATTGATTCTTAAAAATGATAAAAAACGGATTATTCAAATTTAAGCAATAATTCGACCAGTTCAAATTTCGTAACTTCCTCAATATCGTATTAAATTCTCTATTTAGAGCTTATTTATCTTTATTTTATCTCTCATCCAAGTTTTACTCTTTATTTATTTAATAATTAATAATATTTCAACGAAAGCTCGATGGCTCTGCTAAAAACCGTCGTTTTAGGTTGAGGGCTGCGATTGTCCTCGTTGTATATCGCGCAAGTCTATAATCCCAACTTAAGGAGAGCACCATCTACGAGATATTTATTTTATTCAATAATAGCAGCAGTTTGTTTACTATATGGTACAGAAAACCCGGGAACTTTTCGATCATCTAGTTCTCGAACGAGCATGAGTTTTTCTTTCTTTAGAATAAATCCATTTTCATTAGTTTTCAAAATGCCTTATCTTGAGGGGTTTTCAAGAATTTTTACGAGTTCGTTCGACGAGACAACTTTGGCAATGAGTGAATGAATTACAGGATTCCCAGCTCTTCTCACGTCTCTCCCATTTGAACTTTTCGAAAGTCAAGTTCCCACCAAGTTCCTGCACGAGACTTTCGTCGTGACGGTGGCGCCTCCGAACGACATTTTTACGTTTTTATCGATTCGCAGTTCTCAACAGAGCTTCTTTGATACGTGCACCGAATAATTGAATTCCAGGTGGATTCACCAGTCAATCAACCTTCGGATCAACTTTCTTTCGATTCGTTTGGACCGTTGCTCTCGATCATGGACTCACTTTAATTCTAAAAAGCAACTTTTGCATTTTTCCTGGCGAACACTGGACCACATTCAGAAGTCAAACTTTTTTCAAGACAACTACGTCGAAGGGCTAAATTGTAAACGTGAGTCAACTGAATTCAGATGAAGATGATTACTCTTGTTCAACGCTGATGTCGACGGTTCTGACCCTGGACGAGTCGGTTGGCAAAAGTTGAAGTCTTTCGGGTTCAGCATCGAGCATGATGATGCACATGAAGCTTTTACCGGAAGCTTGATCCCTGGGATAGATGGTGACGGGTGCAAATTTGTCAACGGTCCCGTCGACGTAAGAGCAAAGTTTGGTGTAAACCTGGGGGAAATGTCTTCGGAGTGAAACGCCGCGAAGTCTGAGCTGACGTTGAATGTTGGTGAATCCAATTTCGCGCGAGCTTCTGGGAGTGTTTTGACCGTCGGTGCCGGGCATTGATGTGAGAACGAGAGTTTCCGGCGAGTCCATTTCTCGAGTTATGTTGCAGGGCGAGGTTGTTCCGGTCCTAGTTCCTGGCGAAGCGACGTTGCTAGTCGGAGGAATGACGATCGGTTGTCTGCACGAAGTATCCAGTCTTATTTTGCCGCATCTCGAGACCAATTGTCGTTCCCAACGTACGGCACCGCTGGAAGGTACTTCGCTGACAACGCAAACAGCCACATAGAGAACCAATCGCGTTTCTGGATTGTAAGATTTGCAGAGACGGATTACTTCGGCGTAGAGTTCAGCGCCCATTTCGCTGGGCAACAATTCCGACCATTTGACATAAGTCGGCTCGCCCAAGTCGACGAAGCCGTTGCTCACAAATTGCTCAGCTATCTCCGGGCTTGTGAAGAAACACTTGACCGCTCCTCGGCCATGGGAGGCGTAGCCGCGTTGAGCAAGCGCCGAAATGTGCTTCAACGTTGCAGAATCTTCCTTCGCCGAGGACAAAACTTGTCTGCAAAGAGTTCCGGCTCTCGAGTGCAAACACGTCCGTCTGTGACGCTGCCAATGCGCTCTCCTGCATTCTCGCGAACAATACAGACACGTGCAATTGTGACAACTCTTGTAAACCCTTCTTGCTTCCGCCACAGTCGTTGCATTGTTGCACTTGTTGTTACGACATCTGACTAGCTTCTCTCCGAGCTGGACCCCCAATCCACTGCTCTCGATGCTGTTCTGCTGCGCTGCGTCGAACGATACCCGCCTGTTTCGCACGTTCGATCCTCTCGAACTCGAACGGTGCGGAGGCACGATGTCGCTTCCCTCGCTCTTCCTTCGCACCAATTCTCCCACGTAATATGGCGAGCCGCGGCTCCCACCGACTTCTTTAACCACCGGGCTATCGTCCTCGACCCTAACGGACTCTGCGACAGAAGTATCACTCACGACGTAAAATACTGAAGATTCATACACCTGCGGATTATAATTTCACACATTTAACAAACGAGTCAACCTTGGCACCGCTTTTGCCAACTGGGTGACAATTTATCAACTTTTAGCCTTTGCAAAATGTTTTTTTCTTCTTTCTGAGCGAAATATGATGGCCCTGCAAGTGATAAGCTTTGCGTACAGATGGCAGCAATGTGATTGTTGCATTCGATGAAGCTTTGATTTTTCCATATATCAAGGATTTTTTTTTTTCAACTAATTTCTATCGCCTCTCGTTTTTTTCTTTATTCTCAACCAATTCTCTTTTTTCTGTACAAAAATCCTGATATATACCCGATGCCCCAAAAAGCAAAACGTAGCTCGAATCACTAAGAAGCGTGTCTGAATGTCAGAAAAAAATTTGTATTCGTAAAGTTTATTGAAAAAACAGTTCCGATTTTGTGTCCTTGAAAATGACGGTTCCATATCAAATACGAAAGCATCGTTGTCGTGGGAAAACAATTGTTTTTTTTTTTTTCATGCTAACTAGAAATGACTCCCTCAAGATAGGAGAATATTTTCGTGAACGATCCCGTGCCCGAATAGGACGTTAACGAAAAATTGCCGTCACAGTGACGACTCTAGTGGTGGCGGTACGAATAAAGAGGAGCAGAGCGCAATGAAGTACACGCAACTGATGAATAGTTCGAGCGAAAAGCTGTGGAATGTTTTTTTAGGTTGAAGGACTGAGGCGGGAATAATTACAAGAGAAAAAAGGGTTGAACGAAAAATCTAAAGGAAGAATAAGAAAGAAATAAAAACGCGCTGATTGTGGCCTGAATGGTTGTGAGGTCTAGGTCATTACGATGAAGACAGTTCGACGATCAAATTTATATACATATTAGAATAATAACAAATTCTATGAGCGGTGGGACAGAGCGTGCGATATTGGTGCCTGATTTGAATGGAAAGAAAAATACATTACACATCAGCAATTCATACGATACGATGAATTATAACGCGCGAATAGAAAGATCGAAGATACAAAAAAAAAGAAATAAAATGGATTTAAAAAATATGGACGAAAGTGAGGATCGTCAGAGCCGAAACTTACATAGTCCTCCTACCTTGGAGGTCTTGGCGCAGGTCGCTGCAGCTCTTCCCGGCTTTGGTATTCGTCGTTTGACCAGCCGGTGAGCCAGTATTTGAGGTTCGTTGATGTCGTATTGACGTGCTACCGGAAATGGGCCCTGGCCCAGGGCTTGGGGTCCGCGAGGCGGAAGGCAGTCCAAGGAGGGAGTCAAGGACGTCCTCCAGGGTCGTGGAGCCGGGGCTGGGTTTGTTCCGAAGAAGAGCTGCCGTAGCCATTGCCTCCTCGTCCTCGCTCTGTCCCGATCCTAACGATTTCCAAAGGTCAACGCCCTCACAACGTCTTAATTCTCATTTTCATTTTGCTTTATCTTTTCCTTAAAAGCCTTTTTAACTATACTCAAGCCTGATTTACAGGAAAGCTCTTTTTTCGTTTCCATTCATCATAAGCACAAAACCTATAAGCCAATCTCAACTTTTCTGCTGCGAAAAATCTCGTCTTTCAAAATAAATCAAAATTTTCGTCATTTTTTCGCTTTTCGATCGTCGAAGCATCGCGTGACCTTTGCACTCGTGTGTTTTGTGTTTTTTTTTTTTTTTTTTTTTCAACGATATATATGTCGGTGGTGGTCCAAGTGTTTTCATTATATACAAAGTGATCGGGATTTGGGGCAGTGCTGGATTTTGAATCGTTCTTCAATATTTAACTAGAAGCTTCAAAAATAAACCGAAAAACTGTGTTTTTTGACATCACAATTATGCTGAAAAATTATTCAAAGGAAAATCATCTTCATTGTTAAATATTCGGTGTACGGAAGAAAAAAAATGTTGGCACTTTTCCAAAAATAGAAAAAAAAAGCGTTTTTTCTACGATTTTTCAATTTTAGCTACGCCTGAATTTTTCAAAGAGTTCCTGTGGGATTCTAGGAGCGAAGAAACACAATTCAAATGGGTTTTACGTAAAAAAAAAAAGAAGGAAAAAACGTGCAAATACTCGAAAGAAAACAACGAGCAACGAAACTAAAAATTCACTTACCGTTTCAAGAATAATCGATCGGACTATATACTGTGACAACAGAACAGTAAATACAAATGGAACATTGTCTTGAATTGATAATTTAAAAAAATGGATAAAAAAAAAATTGGTTATATTGAATGAAAAATAATGAAAATGCAAGAAAAAAATAAATTTCGAATATCTTACGAAGAAAAATGAGAAAAAATAGCAGCTACTAGTTCCCGCGGTGTCTGTCGAAACAAGAAAGCTCAAGAAATCGGAAAATCCGATGAAAAACTCGGTAGAAAAAAATATATTAGCCGATGAAAGAAAATAAGCGAACGCAAAGATACAAACAATAATTTATTCTGACAAGGAATACGTACTACATGTGGTGATAATAATATTGCAGTCCGAACGTTAAGTACGGAACAAATTTCCTTAATTTTCCTTATTTCCTCAATTAATCAACGAATTAATCAAAGAAGCAATTAATTAGTTATAAAAAAAAAGGAGATTCGAGCTTTATGCTAGCGAAACGTTGAAAAATTCTCCGAACAATAATCAACGAATGAATTTAATTCGAAAGATATTTTCTATGCGTTTATTTCGCGAGCAAAGGCTCTCGGATTGAAAGTTTCATTAAAACTGATAGTGATAATATCTTCAGAACGGGTGTGTCCGCAAAAACAAATAAATGGACAGATCTTGAAATTACTAAAAATAATATATATATATATATATATATATATATTTATATATAAATACGGTTGTTTTTCGTGTTTTTTGTGTGTTTACGTGTGCTCATGTGTCTATGTAGCATTTTTCGAGTGTCATTGTGTCCGTGTATATATATATATATGTGCGTATGTCGATAATCAAATTGAATCGAAGGAAAACTTTACATTTAAACATACAAAGGTGATATAATAAAACGCGATAACGAAGCGAAAGAAAAAAAAGATAACAGTAGCGCCGGGCAGGTTGAAGGGGAGGAAGGAGAAGGATAAAAATATTCGTGCCTGTTTAATTCCTAGTGCGAAACGCGCGGTAAATATCAAGTTGTCTTTTCCATTATATTCCGGCGGCGACAAAGAAGCTCTTTACAAAAAAAAAAAAAAAAACAAACAAAACACGCGCCTGCCATTACTTATCGAAAAATGGTTGAAAAATTCATTTGTAAAATGTTTCGAGAACCAAATTGTGAACGAGCGCCAAATTTTTTGGTTTTCTTTTCCTGGAATGAGCTCAAAACGATAGTCTCAGAGTTCGGAGGTTTTTTATGATCGACGATCATCGCGTTGTGGACGAATTATTGGAAAAAAATTGAATTTGTCGACATTTTTTTAATTTCCCCTCCACTATTGTTATTCGCTGCAGTTTCGGCCAAGCACCCATCATTTTTTTCACGATTTATATCAAACATAACATTATTACAAGAATATATAATAATATATATTTGTTTATCTTACGAATCTCTTTCGTCAGACCTTATCACGAGGCTATTTACAATTGTCAAAGTCGACGATGATAAACGTAGTTTTTATCGAGAGAGAAAAAGAACGAAAGACCAATATTCATCTATGTATACATATCGATATTTTGATGTATATATTAATGAGCCAACAGAGACCTTGTGACTTTGACAGCTTTATACATCGAGAGCACCTCAAATCTACGATCTAATTAACGATTCATCAAATTTTCAACAACTTGGACAAACTCTACGTACTCTTTCATTTTCCTAATTTCTATAACGATTTCTACTCGCCTGTGCATTTCTCTAGATGACTGTAAATATTAAGCATTCTGGATCCAATTTATTTTTCCTTGAGATAGAAAAGTTTCAAACGTTTGTCCTTTATTTTTGAATTTTTTGGGAAACGACTCAATGGAAAAATTATTTCTCCTTGAATTTCGGGATTTTTTTTTGTTTCTTGACAAAGTAATCGGAATTTAAATGCCTCTCGGGTTTTTTTTATTATATCTGCTCGATTGCAACGTCTGTGCATGGCTACCAGGCAACATTGTACGCAATTTTCTGAAAGGTAGAGAAACTTGGTGACGATTAGAAAGGAGAAAATAATGGAAAATAAAAAAAAAAGAGTAAAAATTGGAAGTTCGCCCGATGTGTGTGCATCATTGGTGTGGTTTCGCGAGGTGGCGCGTGATTTTCGAGACGCGATGGTAGACGCGATTGTGTGTCTGCCAATTTGATTCGCTAGCCAAGGTCTATCGTCTCGAGTCAAATTTGTCACAACGCACGACCGGAAAATCCGCGGATCGCCCGAAAGAACTCAATACAAAAAATTCTTTTCACAGAAAACACAATTCCCTCGATTTTTCTTGGCTAAATTTTGGCTGACATCTTTTCCTTCGTCTTCTCAATATTTTCATTCAGCAAAGATTTATTGATTCTTCTAAATCGAACTCAAAAATATGCGAACGATAGATTCTTCAGTGCAAAGAGAATCGATTAATCGCCGGCAGCTAAGAAAACAGTAAAATTTAATATTCGCACGTGTTGATCTAAAAATAATTGTCTCGGAATATTTTCTAACTGTGCATAATAATTGTTTATCGTATTTTGAAAATTGTCAGGAAAGGATATTCCCTGCGAAAATAAAGTGAAAGTTCTTGGGTACGATTCGAGAAAACGGTTTCGATCGTTTCCTGCTAAACTTTTGACTCCCCGAGTAAAATTAAGTTGTGAAACGAATTCGAGTGTATTTTTTGATAATTTCGAAGCAAGGAGAAGCGGGAAAATTTGAGGAGTTTAAGAAAATTCTGGAATATAAAAAAAAAATGAGAATAAAAATACGTCGAGAAGAGTTTCCGCTAGGCGAGCAGCAACTCACCACGATGATGTCGATGTTGTTGCTGCTGTTGTTGTTGTTGTCGTACGTGATGGTGGATTGGTTGATGATAATTCAAGGTCGGCGAAGGTGACGGACATAAACTACGACTGCCATGTTGTGGAACCGGAGGTGGTTGTTGCTGTTGTTGTTGTCCAGCGCGATGACGTTGTGGCTCCTCTCTCGTCGGCGTAAGATCGAGATAAAGTCCCGAGGTTGCCGAATCGACGCAACTACAAGATTCCGTACCCGTTGCGTTACAACCAGCGCAACATTCCGTATCGGTGGCCAAACTCATTGGTGTTTCCGGCGAATCTACCGGTCTCGAACCCACGAACGAACTTTCCATCCAGCATAATTTAACGCTTCCTGTTTACGTCACAAAATCGTTCTTTAATTATTCAGTTCATCTAGCAACTCCAAATTTCATTACATCGAGAAAAATTCATTCAATTTTATTTCAAAGGGACTTCAAAGAAACAATTTTTCATTCTGTGAACCGTTCAAATGATTTTCTTCATTCGATTAATTTAATTCATGACGTATCGATTTTATTAATTCGTCAATTAAAACGATTATGAATCCAATTACTCGACGAACTCGGTCTTTGCGACCAAAACGAACAAATACCTTGATGTACTCGAGCTAAAAATTGTTCGAGCGAGACGAACCAACAATGAAATTTTTCTCGATGCAAACTCAATTAGCTCGAGATTAATCTACGAATGATTGACAAATATTTCCCTCTCTCTTTCTCTGCATCACCAGTGCATCCATGTGGCCCCAAAAGCGGGAAATTTAAAGAGAGAAAAAAAAGTAGAGTAGAGTAGACTATCAAGAGTTTTCGAAAAATGGAAAAGAAAAAGGTGGCGAGCGAGCCATAAAGCTTTGGGCACAAAGAACGAATTAAAAAGCTTTAGGTGCGAGAAAGCAACGTCGATATGATGATTCGAGTCTCGCTCGTCGACGAGGCCGTCCCGGAATTTCAGGGTAAGCTATTTCCGTTTCGTTGTGCACACTGAGCTTTCGTAGATTGAAATAGAAACGCCGAGCAAACTCGACACACTCTTGGATTCAAGTGAATATCCTAGTATTTTTTCTCATCCCCAAGTAAATTTTTATGTACTCGTTCGTACATGTACATACGAGATATATAGAAGTAAAATAGAAAAATCGGAAGAATAGACGACAAAAGATTATGCACAAATGACGATAACAATACGCGGCCTTTCGGTCACTGAAAAAAATCGTTTTCGAGCGAGAGAACCAAGAGATTTTCCGCCTCCTCTCGCCCTTCGAAACACGTGTCCCTCTTGTGACCTTCGTCACCTCTTTGCCAGCAGAATGCCCGGAAATCAAGTGTGCAATCAAACTCCCCGAACGATTCTATTAATTAAGAGGAAAAAAAAAACAAAATTCACAATCAATCAATTACGATCGACGAAAAATTAAGAAATTAAAAGTGTGACCAATAAAAAATCTTTTTTGTTCGCTCTCTTTTCTTCGTATTGAACCAATTTTCAAATAAACTACAGATTCTGTGTTTGAGAAGAATTTAAAATCAAGAATTCAAAAACTTTAAAAAACCTCTTTGTTCCTCTGCTTTTTTTTTTTAAGCCCTTCGACCTTTTTTTTATCTCGGCCACTTGCACGATGCGTGGTTCTTCACCCTCGAGGCTGATTATCCCTCGCTCGCTCAAGAGAGAGGGAATAAAGGGCGTGGGTCAAGGTCACTCGTGATATCACGTGCTCATCGTTTTCGTGCGTCCGCACAGATGCATTCAACCATAGAAATACCAATACATACGTTTGTTAATAATACCCTACGACTTTCGTAAACATTGCAACATACAAAATCGTAAATTTTTGTTTATTTCTTTGGGAATTCATATCTTAAATTCAGACTCAGGGCATTTTTCTTATAATTTCATTTCCTCCGATTATTTCTCTCATGATTGTACGTTCAATTTTACAACGATAAAAATGCTGGAAAGAATTTTTTCTGTTTTTCAAAGCCGCTTGAAAATTCTACGATTTGCAAACAACTTGGAATTAGCCCTGAGTGGAATTATGAGATAGAAAACTGCGGCAGTCTGGTTAGAAAGGTGGGGTTTTTGGTAGAGCTCGTAGAAAGATCGAGGAGGATTAGTGTGCCGAAGCGTAGTTAGTAAAAATGCAAATTCAGCATCACCGTTAAAAATAGACCCGAAGAATTGAGAGTAAAAAAATGATGTGAGTCAGATTTGATGAAAACAAAAAAACTTATTCAATATCGAGAAATGGATGTTAAAATGAATGGCGAGCACAAATAAATAAATGAACAAGTAAAAATAACATAAAGAATAAAAATAATGGAAAAAAACGTAAAAAAAAAAGTTACCTTCGTAGCGAAGTTTAATTTTGTTGGTTCGTGATGGTTGTGGTGGTTGATTCATTTTGTGGTGGTGGGATCGTATTTTTTTGTTCTATTTCGCTCTCTCTCTCTCTCTCTCTCTCTCTCTCTCTTTTTCTCTCTTTTTTTTGTGGAAATAATTTTTAGAATCGTTTTTTTTTTTTTTCGGCAGCAGAGGGGTGATTTAGTGCTCACCTCTCGGACTCGTGGATCTCGCACCGCCCCTGTCGTCCCAATCGTCGGGTCGAGGCCGCGGCGAGAGTCTTCCACCACCGGCGACCTCCTGGCCGCTTTGCACGTAATGCACAATGGCCGAGGTCACCTCCTTTATCGAGTTCCTCACCTCCAGCTGCTGATTCGTCTGTTGTTGTTGTTGCTGTTGTTGCTGCTGCAAGTCACGAAAAAGAAAAACATCAAATTCCATTCTTTCTGCGAGACTTTTCATCGAATCAAATTTTATATCTTCAACTTTCCTCTCCCAAGTATTTGTTATTATTTTTTTTATCACCAGATTCGTTGTATTTTCGCAAAATTTGTTTCCCAATTTTTCTGGATTCGTCGGAGACGCTCACGTTCATGTTTTTTTAATCTTCTTGCACTTTTGATTTTCATTATTTCGAAAGTTGCCAGATTTCTTTTTAATGTTTCTTTGACTATTTTTGTTTTTTCGAAATTTTCATGATATTCGCTATTATTTTTTGTATACAAATTTTTATTGCAGCTCTTATGATACATTTATACTTTCATAAATATAAATAAACGATTTTAATCGAGGGATTTGCCAACGTGCAACAGCTGCTTTTTTGCCTCGTTGGTGTTTGCGAGACCGATTACTCTCTTCCTCTCTCTCTCTCTCTCTCTCTCTCTCTCTCTCTCTCTCTCTCTCTCTTCTGATCTAATTTTGGAAGCGGGTAGAAAAAGCATTTTGCTCCGCTGTCTGCGGATATTAAAAATAAATTGGACAAAGAAGGCGGAAAGGGGTGCAGCCGAAAAGGGGAGTAGGCACACACGTGGGTGCCGTGATACGAGGGATCACGCATATGGTCCAGCGAGCATGTAACCGAAAATATGAGAAAATGATTTTAAAACAAAATAAAATTCAACCGCGTTAACTTTTTCTTTGTCAGTCTTGATTGAGTCGATATTCGCGTTTTCATATTTAATAACCAAAAAGCTCTGCAGTCTAAAAAAAAACTATTCGAATCATTTTTATATTTGTATATTTTTCTTTTATTTATGAAAAGCTTCTAAAATAGGAATCGAACAAGGAAGAATGAAAAAAAAAGTAGTTTCAATAATTCATGATCGAGTATCATGTTCCTCACGTTCTCGAAACAATGACGACGCGTCTCTTTTGTTTTTGTCAGCGCAGATTTGACTTTGAATTTATCGGGAATAGTGCGACGAGGAGGAAGAGGAGGAGAAGAGAAGGAGGAAGAGGAAAAGAAGGGGAGGAAGGAAGGTCACGTATTATTCGAAATAAGGCAGAGCCTGCGAACCATAAATAATTTATCAGTCTATTCGCGAATCCGGATCATGACGTCTGGCCTGATTTTTTCTTACCTCATTTCTCTTTAGTACTTTTGTTTCACATCGGAATTGACTTACGTAAACATTCATAACTTGAAAACTAGATTTTTCCCAAAATTCAATATTCAACCGGTTTTTTTTTTTTTTTTTTTGCCAACAAACAAAGGCATTGAGAGAGTGTGGGTGCAGAAAATCAATTACGAATCAAATAAGGTGAAAGAGAAAAAAACCTTTTTGGCAGATTGCAGCTGAGGTAAAATTCCTTGAGCCAGACGCTCCGCTGGTGTTCGTGGATTGGCTAAACGCTCCTGGGAACGCCAACCGAGATAAGGTTGCCGGTGATTGAATGACGATCTTGCCGAACTCGCTGGAGAACTTCCAGCGCTGTTTAACAAACTCGTACTCCATCTTGAGAATACAGGCGGCGTTGGGCTCGGACTAAGGAGAACACCTGCATCGTTTTTCACCAAAAAAAGTAAAATTCATCAAAATATTGTTAATAATAATCAGTTACGAGCAAAATTTTCAACGAAAAATTGAAGAATTCAAAACTGCAAAGCAAAATCTTTATCAAAACGAAATGCAAAAACGAACAAATCTCCACGTTGAAACTTTTTTAATTTGTTTCTAGAATTTTTCAAAGCAACGCAATCTCGAGACGCGGCTCGCAATTGCTTTTGAGGTTCAAACTATTTTCTGGATGTTGGCGTGTTTATGGATTATGAAAAAAATTTGATTAAAAATTGAGGTGCTCGGTTTTAATTACCGGTAGTAGGTTGCCGGTTGGAAGACGACGAGAGGGAGGACAGCGAGGTTGTTTTTGAGCCGAGCGCTCGCCATCCGCTGTGTTGGGAAGCGTCCGAATGCCTTTTCAGGCGAAAGCCATCGCGAGCTGCTGGTGAATTTTTGTACCAATCCGGAACGTTGAGACGTTGCAACGACCTCTGTACCCTCAGTTCGTGTTCACTTGGTACTCGTTCCCCAACCTTTTGTAACTCATTCTCCGGTGGCTAAAATTACAAAAAAGAAGAAATTTTTTAAATTTTCCTATCCAAAAAATTGAGTATCCATTTTTTTAAATAAATAACATTTCGATGAATGCAAATGATAAAATATGTCAATATGGTTTTGACATAACGCCATAATTTTCTCTGCAGCACGGAATTTCGAAATGCGAAGGAAAAAATAAATTTTCCAAACAAAAAGAATTTATTTTTATATCGAACGAAGGGAGCTGCGAATTTTTCGGCCTCGTGGCCGAGATATTATAATTATAACTGGCGGTAGGAATTCCAAGCCTGTAGACTATTCCTCAGGAAGCTCTGAGTCAATCGTGACCTGACAACGAACGGACGTTTGTACTCAATCATTGAGCAAAGAATTTTCGGAATATCCGAATGATCAGTGCGAGAGTTCGTTCATATTTATTTCCTGAAAATTTCTTCACTTTTCATGCATAAAACTTATCAAGAAAATAACTGGACCGACAACGCAAAAAGGAACAAAATATCCCACAGGAGGATATTTCGAGATTAGAAAACGTCGAAAAAAAAGGTTAGAAGAGTAAAGAACCGTTGCGTGAGGAGTGATGGGAGAACGGGTCACACATAAATTTAGCCGTTGGACGAAAGACCGGATGCAAAGATGCGAGCTTTTCTCAAGCGAGGGAGAAAGTTGGCGGCAGGGGAGAAAAATAAGAAAAAAACAAGTTATCCGTCACAACGGCATATCCGGAGCCATTTCGGCCCTCTCTGCATGTGTTGGATCTCTGCGTACAGCGTGAAAGATTCAAGCTCCAGGAAACCCGTGCGGCCAGTTTGTACGAATTTAGTCGATGCGGTATGTTTACACGGCGCCTCGCAGGGAGGCCGCTGCTTTAGCAACAGACCCTTTTATCATTCCTCTGCAATTTATAATACCGAGCCCAAGAAATTTGCTGGAAAATTTCATATCCTCTCTGTAGCCTAAACGCAATTTTACAATCTTATTTTTATTTTTCCATTTTTTTCAATCTTTACAAAACGACCAACAAGTTTAATGACTCATTCGTTAATTGCGCATTATATTTATGAATGGAGATCGAATTTGTTTTGCAATAATTATCACGGTAATCCCATCGCCAGGCCTCAAACCAAGGGATTTCCATTTTTTTTTCTAGCTACTTAATATTTTAATAATTATTTCTGTAAAACTTCGGGGTCGGTTATCGACTTAATTACACAGAAAAAAAAATGCAAATTGGATATTTTTGCAATGGAATTCTGAGACGACATACAAAAACCCAACTTCCGGTCGCTATAAAAGTGTTTATAATAGTGGGAATACGTCAGATTCTTTAAAAAAATCTCATTTACATACTTGACACTTGTCGTAATCCAATGCGTTTAGAAAAAATTATGCTTATCGACTTATTTTTTATGTATTTTCACGTTAAACTTGAACTTCCGTTCCGGTATTGGATGAATCTCGCCACGATAAAGAGACGTCATTTGAATTTCTACACATATATTTCATTGTTTTGACAGATCGAGGTTCAAAAGCGTTGAGGTTAAACTCGTCTGATTAAGTAGTAGAAAGAAATGGAGAAAGAACCAACGTTGTCTAATATAAAATCTATAGAAATACTCCGTGAATCGTTGGAATACATATTTTTCATTTTTCTAATTAAATGTGAACGTTTATTACATTATTTACACGTGGAAAATTTCAGTTATTGAAAATTATTGTTTTAGCATACGTTGAAATTGTTAATCATGCAAGTCTCAAGTATGATCAGTGGTATGACTATAGTGTTGATGCTACAGGACTACCTTAACAATGCACGGGAAAATAAAAATCCAAAAATTGCCCAAAATTCAAGCTAATCCCTCGATTCCATACAATTAGGATATTCGTTGAAATCCAATTTACAATGTGTACACAAACGCATTATATTTCTCACAACGATCGATGAAACTTGATCCACACCCACGGAGGCTCGATAATAATTTTCATATCGAGATTTCTACGCTTATCAGTTTATTTTCAATCAGAGTCTTGGCAAATCGTTGTTGGAAATTTTTCCTTGCCTGCGTGATTTCATAAATATTGAGCAAGTGTTTTATAATATTAAATAAACAAATTTTAAATAAAACTGTGATTTTTATCGTACGAGTGCTTCTCAATCCAAAGGAATTCGTGATAACAAAAAAAAAGTGATAATTCTTAGCACAATTTTTATTTTCTTATACTATTTTAAATCTTTATGATCGAATAAAGTGCGTTTTAGAAATTCACCTGGTGACCCACAATGGACGAAAATCTTCGGGTTGCAGTTCGTGGGGAATTAACCTCGAAGACGAGTGAGACTTCGTTCTCGAGGATGGTTGAGACGGAGGGTAGTCTACCGGACGACACGACTTCGCCGAGAATCGTCGTCGCACAATTATCGTTCTCTCGTCTCATTGTACACGTGCATAAACGTAGTAAATATGTATACAACAAATAAATGTATACAGAAATAAAAGTAACTCGAAATTTCAAAGTCTCTGTATATCTCTGGTGTGAGTCGGAAAACCGGAGAGTAAATTGTCTCCGGTTATTTCCCGCTCGAGAGAACAGTCAGGCGGAAGAAAAAAAAACCAAATTACGAGATACGGTCGCCAAGGTAACGGTCTGGTGTGAGATTTCGTAATCTGAAAGTCGCAATTATTCGTTTTTATTTTTATTCTCTCGCTCTTTTTCGCTCTGTGTCTCAATGATTTTTCCGTCTTCTCTCTCTCCTTCTTTTTATTTATATCTCCACATGAATCTGCCCCCACTTTTCTACCTTTTTATCTCATCAATATTTGCTCTTGTAAGAGAAGCCACACGTCGATCGTGACTTTTAACAACTTAGAGTGTTTAATCAGTAGCGTAAAGACATGACATTTTCCATCTTGCAAATCTCAAGCCTCTCGTATTTTTCTCTTCGTCAACACTAGATGGAGACACCTGTCTGTGCATAATTTCTATTCCTCTCTGGTCCCCTGATGTTGACTGCACATTGCGGGATGTTTGTCAATGGAGGAAATGGGAATAGGAGCTTGTCTTAGGGTCTGGGAGACCCCATTTATTAAGGTAATTCTGTCGCCAGGCCTCAATCCAAGGGATTTCCAATTTTTTTTTTCTAGTTTCACTTAATATTTTAATAATTATTTCTGTAAAACTTCAGGGTCGGTTATCGACCTAATTGCACAGAAAAAAAATGCAAATTGGGTATTTTTCCAAAGGAATTCTGAGATGACATACAAAAACCAATCTTCCGGTCGCTATAAAAATGTTTATAATAGTGGGAATACGTCGGATTCTTTAAAAAAATCTGATTTACATACTTGACACTTGTAGTCATCCAATGCGTTTAGAAAAAATTATGCTTATCGACTTATTTTTTTACGTAATATCAAGTTAAACTTCCGTTCCGGTATTGAATGAATTTCGCCACCATATAAAGAGACGTCATTTGAATTTCTACACATATATTTCATTGTTTTGACAGATCGACGTTTAAAAGCATTGAGGTTAAACTTGTCTGGTTGAGTAGTAGAAAGAAATGGAGAAAGAACCAACGTTGCCTAATATCAAATCTATAAAAATACTACGTGAATCGTTGGAATACATATTTTTCATTTTTCTAATTAAATGTGAATGTTCATTACATTATGTACACGTGGAAAATTTCAGTTATCGAAAAGTATTTTTTTAGCATATGTTAAAAATGTCAATTATGCAAGTCTCAAGTATGATCAGTAGTATGACTAGTGTAAAGCGACAGGATTACCTTAATGGGGTGACCAACACAGGATGTGTGAGCTTCTAGGCTTGAAATCACGTATGGCAATAGTCATCGTTTTCTTTGCTTCCAGTCGATAAAGAAAGACAAAATTTGACTAGAGAATTAGAAAAGTAATTGGATTTCGTGCGGTAAAAAATAATAGTCGAGTGAATATTAAGTGTCTTTATGACCAGGGTGCCATAAAGGAAAAGGCATTTAGCCATTAAATGTTTTATCCTCGATGCAAGACATGCAGATGAATTTATATATCTAAGTGAATGCACGGATGCCATGATATTTCTTGGCTCATCTCCTGCTCCCTCTCTTTGTTATTCTCGCTTAATTTCCATGCAGTATCCATTTGCGGATTGCCAAGGCACTTGTAGCGTTTGCTGGTCGAACAAAGTTCTAACGGTACGGTATAATAAACCGTATATACTTACAAAGTGATTGGAGAGGGAGAGAGGAAGAGAGAGAGAGAGAGAGAGGTACATGTGTGCAAAAACAATGCAAGTATCATTTTACCCATAAGGTGGCGTCGCGAGTAAATTTTCTTTGAAGATTTCAACGTACAGGCCTATTTGCGTTTGAACCTAAGGTCGATGGGGAGCCGAGCCTAAAAGCTTTTGTATCAACGATACGCCCTTTAGACCTCGCGCAATCATTTTATATACATTCTTTGCGTCTCTCTGTCTGACAATTCCTCGTTAAAGATTCCAAGAGTAATGGTTTGTGCACCAGCTGAAATGTCTCTAGTGTCTCTCTTGCCTTCGAAGATGGGGAACATTCGTTGCATACGTTAAATACGTGCGTGCGAGCAGAGCAACGACATAGCGTTGAGCACACATATGAGTGGTCAGTGAACAGTGTTGCTCCTTGTGGCTGGGCTTTGGTTCGAAAGAGTGGCCATTACCCCCTACACGATCATGGGATACACAGTCTATAAAAGGACTGTCGAGTGCGCTGTGTATTATTGTACAATATCAACATATACAGGGTGTCCTAAAAGTCATCCTTGAAAATTTGCGAGTAGATAGATTAGGAGATTCTGAGAAGAAAAGTCCTCAGTCATTTTTCTCTAAGAGTTGATAGTCACTCATTAATTAATATCTCCTTAATAGTGCGTCAGAGAGAAAAATCGCTAAGGACTTTTCTTCTTGAAATTGCTTCGTTTGTTTATCCTGAAAATTTCAGACCTCACTTTTCGGACACCCTGTATACATAGGTTTGATCAGACCACGTGCGAGTTGCGTGCGCTGTCTGGTTGTTGGAACGTTGCATAATGATGCGTTCTAAGCGGGCAAGTTGTCAGGACTTTTTACCATCTTTCTTTCTCCTTCATTCTCTCTCAACTTATTTTTCTACCTCCTCGTGTATTTATATACGTCGATAACTAACTACGAAAAGGACTTAACCGACATCAATTCATATTATGCATCATGAGAGTCCAGCCCCTCAGACCCCTCGAGACTTCTACAAAAACACCGCGTACGCACACTCGTAAACGCACTAATGCAAATGGAAGTTCATTTTAATTACTCTTTTTCGTTATCTCCGTTTCTCGTCTCACGGATAAAACCCTCATAATCTCACTTTGCTTCTCTCTCTCCCAGGCGTCCCTCGCTCGTGCTGGCCCGATGTTTAAACCAGCGGGGTTACGTCGATTGACGTAAATTGGGGAAAAAGCGAGTGAAGCTTAGCACGAAGCGTCGAGAAGAAATATAATCATCATCATCATCATTATCATCTCGCGCGCGAGGCCAAAGACCCTACAGCTTCACTCAGCTCCCACGAGAGGAAAAAACAATGAATAAAAAACGATGCAGAGACTTTTTCTCGTGGAGAAAAATGCCTGCAGCACATATGAGAATTACATGCATATCCACTCGGCTTTTTATTTCTACTGTGTAATAATGTACCCGTCAAGCCAAGACTTAATGCAAAATGACTGATATCCCGGAATTTCTATGCCAGAGCCTACGATTTATGATTACTTGGATTCTGCGACGCATGAATATTAGTGCTGAACGACTTTTATCTCAATATATATCATTTTCTTGCAATTGGGCTTCAACTTCCACGGGAATTTAAAAAGAACGTCCAAAAGTTTTCCGGTTAAATAATTTTTCATTCGCGAGCATCGCGTTTTGTTGAACGACTGTAAACTTTGTCACGATATTTTCTTTCTATTACTTCGCAAGGAAAAAGGGAAGAGTAGAAAATTCATAGAAACACGAGACACACTGTCATGCATGTTGATCGAGGATGAAGGGCTTGTCCAAGAAGGTTAGATTAGCATTTCTGTAGGGTCACGGACTTGACCTTCGAGACTCACTTTGTGTGCGAGAAAAATTTGAAATTTCGAAATTGTATTGGATGTTCAATATTTTTTCAAATTCTCGACGTGGCACTAATCTTAATTTTTCGAAAAATAAGCAGTTTTTATAGTTCCAAGGTTGTTCAGAATTAATTGAAAATATTCTGCGCCGTGTATTTGATGTAAATATATTGACGTGTGTATTCAAAAATGGAATTACTGTATCGACGTTGTCATCGTCGCGTTTTTCGCTTCGCTTCAACACCCAGGGCGTGTCGTTGTCAGTACGTGCGTGCGTGCGTTCCACGAACAGAGCGTACGGTAATTCTAACCCATTTAAAACCATGTGCCCCTTGTATATGTAATGCTCGCGCGTGGTCGAACGGAAACGCGATACCCCGTGATGTGCGCTCCGAAGCACCGTGTATCTAAATTTTCTGTACGGCCAAATTGAACCTGCGAGCAAACTGGCATTTTCTTGCGTACACGCAGGAACTAAAAAGAAACAGTGGAAAATATATTTCGTCGTGCAATACGCCACGGAATAAGGTTTTCAATTTTTTTTTGCAATGTAGTGACGGTTTTATTTATTTTTTTCGCAGTCCCACCAACATTCAATTTACACACAAAATTGACGGAAGAGCAGAGACGACAAAATTTGGAGCGTTGAGAAATTAAATGCCAAATATCGTGAAGCCTGATTGCCACCTAAAAACAGTGCTCGACGATGAAATCTGGTGGTCCAAAAATAGATGAGCGAAATTGGAGGGACAAGAACGATTGAAATGGACAGGGGCGTGAATTTGTCAAGATAATTGTCAAGCACAGGCTGTTTCCGTTCATGGCAGATTTGTTCGTTCTACAGGGAATATCGGTTGTACAGGGTGTCCCAAAAGTGAACTCCAATAAGAGTGTCAAACGGTAGTACACACAAAACCTAAGAGAAAAGTCATTTGACGTTTGCCTCGTATTCCCTTGGATTTCGAGAAATTTTCAAAAACCCGTAATTCCGAAGAGTTTTCCTTATAATACATGATTTTTTCTGTCTATTTCAACAGAATTCAACATTCACATTTCGGACACCCTGTATACGTATTTATATATAATCCTACATCGATTTATCGTCGGAAATAAATCGTGGTCCATTCTGAAGCTGCGCGAAGCTGTTCCCTTGGAAGAAGCTTGTAGAGTTAGCGATAGGTCGTAGGCTGGTTAACCAACCAAGAGATAGTCCATACAGTCCCCCAACACAGACGAGCATCGGACGCTTTGTTTTGCAACTTTCTAGTCACTCAATCGACGCCATACGGTCTGTGTATTTGTGTCGAGGGAGTATTACGAACTTGCATATATCGAGACAACAGCAGCGATAAATGGAACACGAAAACATAAAAAAAACACACACAAGTTCATCGATAATCTCGTAATAGACTAGAAAATTATAAGAATCGGTTTAAACGAAAATATCGCTCGGATATTGATTAGTCTACCCATACAGCCTCCAGGTGTATTAAAGCTCAACTGATTAAGGTTCATCTTGAATGTAACGTCGACCGAAAGATAATTCGCATTTTCTTCAGTAATTACACGAACCAAAATAAAGCCCTTAACTAAAGTTATCAAATTTTTTGTCAATGAAAAAGAAAGATCACCAATTAATAATCAAAGTCTATTGCTGATTATTGGTGCACTTTCGAAAAGGGAAAACCGAATTTCGTCATGAAATTTGGCATGGACATTCCATTTAGGTATCTAAGAGTCCCTTTAAAAGGATTTTTGACGACTCGCAATATTTTTCGAATTATTGAATTTTTTGAGCACGCTGTTTATCCCTGATTATTGTAATTATTGGTGTAGAAATATAGAGTGTATTTCTACACATTTATCAGTTCCATTTTGCCCCATAAATTACGACTTGAGAAACGTAGTGGGAACCTCTCAAGAGTGAGTGACTGAGGGAGAGAGACAGAAGAAAGAGAGAGGATCAAAGGGGAATGATGTGAGGCTGAGGAACGAGAATCTGCGACGTGTGGGCGAGCTTACAGTCGTCGTTCTAAGTTGCCTCCACCACTATCTTTCTCCTTAGCCCACATGGATAGCAGATACTCTGTGGAGCACAACGGCCTTCGAGTCTCTTGTACACACATAATTCCCTCGATCCCTTCTTCAACCCCCTCCTCCTTCTCGTCCTCCTCCTCATCCATTCGCCCCTTTTCCTCCTCGTCTTTCCCCACTGAATATAGTATTATGTACACTGTAACTCTGCTGTTTGAACGAGTGGCACAAGTTGCAGTCTCTCCTTCGCTCAGCTTCCTCATCGATGCAATCATCTATACGAACGTCATGCGGCAGTACGTACGGCAAATACCGGTCAATCCGCGTGCCTCACTACGCGCAGGACCATTCCTTCGAGACGTCTTCAAGCCTCACTTTGCTCACCACTTTCAACAAAGTGCCCAATACCCGCCAACTTTCATGTTTTTTCAGTCCAACTCTACGGAGGAAGTCACTTCCCATGGGAAAAAATATTCGCACGAGTTCCTAGTCGAGTTCAACGATTCTCGAAAAATTATATTTCTATTTCATTTGCCTCAAAATTTTTTTTTCCTACGATTTACCCTTCGAAAAACACTGAAAAAAATAAAATAGAAAAAAAAACGTAAATTGGAATTTCGATTATTATTTTTTTTAAGCACAGCAATAAGATAAAGAAATCTATGATGCGAACGTGTCAGTCTCTACTCTCCGAACTATATACCTAGAGGTCACGATAAACGTTGCTTGAAAAGGGGTCTCGAATAATTCATTGATGAGTTGTATAACGAGGATAGCAAGTAGCACATGTGATTACCTATTCGTGCCAAGGTTTCGACTGCAAAGATATCGATATAACGAGCCACGAATTATGCACTCAGACACGCACACACACACACACCCAAAAGCTACCGAAGGAACTTGTTTCGATTGTGGCGAATGGAAGCTAGATAACGATTCCACCAGAATGACGAAAATAATGTAAAGCTTGAATTTTAATAGAAAAAAAAGCATATTTTTCATGTTAGAATAAAAAATTTGACGAAAGAAGAAAAGCGGGTTTCTGGACGATACGTGGATGGAAAAGAAAAGTGATTAAAACCGAGAAAAACATTGTTAAATGAAGCACGTCTCGATGATCAGAACGCCTAGTCGTAATGCGGATATGCTCCCACTTGCTGCAGCGACCAATTGCGTAATCCACACTCTTCCAACTCTATATATTTGTGTATATGCACGTGTATGAAATATATACATATATAATGTGAACGAACTACACGCTAATAATAAAACGGAAACTCGGTATTTTCGCCTCGTCTACATTTCGTGTTTCTCAGTCCTCGATCTCTACCTCAGGGATTTCGAATTTTTTTAAATTCCATGACTTTCAGGAAAAGGTTATAAAAAAATGGAAAATCAATTTGATTTAAAAAGACTGTAAATCAGGGGAGAAAATATTTCTCATAACGAAATGCGAAATGTTGAACGGAACGGGGGAGTAAAATCGCAGCTACTTTTCTCTGGTTCGATCGTTTTGCATTATTCAAAGTCTCGAGAGTCCGGATTCAGTGTCTCGAGAGTATGTTGATCGCTACTGGCGACTTGTACAATTTGTCCCGAGAGAATCCGCAAGAGGAATTGCCTCTTTTGTGGGTGATGGAGTACGAGAGTTAGAGAGATGGAGAACGTTAGTAAAGAGGAGTCAGTTTTAAAAGAGAGAGAGAGAGAGAGTTCATCGGGGTCGACGAGTCTTTGGTCTGGTCTCCTGTGTTCAGTGTGCAATAACGTCGATCAATACAGCACCTGGGTTAAGCAAAGGAACACACACAGTCGAACTCCTTCCTTCCTTTTTCTTTCTCTCTTTCGATCCTCTTGCTCACTCGCGCAAAGAGGAACAGCTTTTTTTTTATGTTTTTGTCACCAAATATGCACAAATTTATGAATTTTCTACGGGGTGTCCGAAAAGTGATTGCCGAAAATTTGACAATGGATTCCGGACGTTATTCTAAGAAGAAAGTGTCCTTGACAAAATATCGTTATCTCGATTATTTTGCTAGATTATTGAAAATATTTCTACCAAAATTTAATCCGTCTGGACAGTTTCGGGGCCTCACTTTCCGGACACCCTGTATATACTCCTGTGTATCTACATGAACAAACTGTCTTCTGCGTTACGAGTCTCGCGAGATATCATGAAATACGATACGAGATCGAGTCCCGAGCGCATGATTAGATCTCCTCAGATTTCGTGCCCGACCTTGCCATCCTATCGCCTGTAGAAAAGAAACTCGAAAAAACGCTACTAATGCATCGAGATACGCCCTTATCTTGAGCCAAAGACGAAGGCTTGTTTGTTACTCGAGTCGTGCATCCATCCAACAAAGTCAAGTTAAGGAAACTACGAATTTCTGTTCCCCGCGTCCACTTTTCTTTATTATTCGATTGAATGTTCTTTTTTAAATGACAATTCAAAGGTTTTTTTCTCGATGAATACAACGTTCGTCTATATATTCTTCCGTGATTAGAACTGAATCTACAAACAGAATAAAAAGCAATCATGACTCATTGTACCTTCTTATGGAATGCATCAGTGTCATGGAGTAAACGATGACATCACAATCTCAATTAATAAACTTGATGTAGTCATTTCCTCGTGTTTTCAATAAACAGTTTGATGTTCTAACATTCTAACGACCTACAGGTTCCATCAAAATCAACAACTATTGAAAGAATGTCAGTAAAAAACGCTGCAAATTGGAATTTGCAAATTGGTTCCTCAAAATGCTCAAGATGCACGATGCTCAAATTTTCCTCTATGAGGAACTGTATTTTCAATTTTGGCTTCCTCATAGAGGAAGCCTTGAGCATCGTGCATCTTGAGCATTTGCAAATTTCAATTTGCAGCCTTTTTTGTACTTGCATTTAAATTATATAATTTCGCCAACTTTTCTAGAAAGTAAAGAGGAAGCACAGACTTATACACAATATCTTACAAAATTTGCAGAAATTAGAGCGGTAGGACGATTTTTCCAAAAACTCACATTTTCGTAAAATTCGAAAAATCATCAAATTTAAACCGTTCAAACGATATTTCCCAAATTCGATAGCAACCTTCCCATTATGATACTCTATTTATAAAAAAAAAAAATAGTAATAAATCTTAAAATTTGCGAAAGTTAGAGCATCGACACTTTTTTTTTGAAAATTTCAAAATGCCGTAGAATTCGTATTTTTCCAGCAATTCCAATAAAATTCTCAGAGAATGAAGAGCTTTTATACATTGACATCTGTGCAAAACAGGAGCCCTGTAGCTCAAACCGTTCTCGAGTTATAAACGTTTGAATTTTACAGTGCCAGAATATATACACACACACACACATCCGAACATTTTTTCTAGAAATGATTTTTCGATGTTTTGGGACATTTTACGTCCATTGACATCGAAAACGGGAAAAAAAATTTCACCATCACATAGCTTCCTCTGTGAGGAAGCAAAAAGGCGAAAAAAGAGCAAGTCAATTTTTGGAATTGTCAGAAAAATGTTCACAGGAAAATTACGAAATGTAAAAGTCGTCAAAGGTTTCGTACGCAACGATTCGAGAGAAAGACTCCAGTGCAGACACCTTTTGTAAAACGAGGCTGTCGGGGGTGCGTGATGATTTGAATTGTTAAAAACTGGCCCACTGTAAAATCCTAGGTTGAGTGAATATTGTGCGATCGTTCGAGAGGTTGTCGCCATGGATTGTTCACACTGAAAGGGAGAAAGATGAGGCAGGAGGAGGAACAAGTTTACTGGAGAATGAGAAAAACGAGAAAAACATTGCCCTCTTGTTTCGTCACTTTGTCTCCCTCGCTTCTTTTTTATCTCGTCTTTTTTCTTCCACCCCATCGAGCATAACGTTCACCACACGAACGAGATGAATGGAAACAATTAGTCTGGCAACAAACAACTCCCCAATAGCATAATAACGTGCAAAGACAATGGGTATCGAAATATAAAATGAAAAAATTGTTAAAATCCCTTAATTTGTTCTTTTTCTATCATTTTTATTCACCGAAAACATTAGAAATGAATTTCCAGTAATAATGAGTGGAAAATTTATTGTGAAAATGTTTTGTACCCGGCGCAGTTTATAAACATGATTTGCTTTTCATTGAAATATTTGTCGTTGCTATAAAACTCTAATCTCGTAAAACCCACGATTCGTTTAAGAAGCTGAAATATTTGTTGTTTTGGTAACGGAAATATCTTAGTAAAAAACATTTCATTTTTGTGTTTCCACGTAAAAGAAAAGTTGAAATACTTCGAAGCACCCACGCGTCCGCAGATCCTACGCAACTGCACGATGCTTCTTAGAAATAAAATAACATCTTCGAGATATTTTATGGGAATATTTCGTGGAAGATGAGAATTCGATCGCGGAAGACGAACGAAATTATTCGAAATGTTACTCCGTTTCGTTGGATGTGGCTTGAATATATTCCGAAAATGTGCTTAAAATATCCGAAAACATTGAAAAATCATATGTAGAAAAAAAGTCCGGATGTATGTGTGTGTGTATGTCCTGGCACTGTAAAATTTAAACATTCATAACTCGAGAACAGCTTGAGCTACAGGCTCCACAAAACGGCTGAGCAAAACTGAGCGTTTTGCACAAATGTTAATCTAGACAATCTCTTCATTCTCTGAGGAATTTTGTTGGAATCGCTAGAAAAATACGGATTCTACGGCATTTTGAAATTTTCAAAAAAAAGGTTGTCTAACTTTCGCAAATTTTAAGATTTATTACTAATTTTTTTTTTTTTTATAAACAGAGTATCATAATAGGAAGGTTGGTATTGAATTTGAGAAATATCGGTTGAACGGTTTAAATTTGATGAATTTTCGAATTTTACGAAAATGTGAGTTTTTTGAAAAATCGTCCAACCGCTCTAATTTTTGCAAGTTTTTTAAAATGTTCTGTATAAGTCTGTACTTCTTCTTTACTTTCTAAAAAAGTTGTCGAAATTATATAATTTAAATGGAAATACAAAAAATACTGCAAATTGCTTCCTCGAGATGCTCAAGATGTACGATGCTCAAAGCTTCCTCTATGAGGAAGCTAAAATTAAAAATATAGTTCCTCATATAGAGGAAGATTTGAGGATCGTGCATCTTCAGCATCTTAAGGAAACAGTTTGCAAATTTTAATTTGCAGCGTTTTTTTTTCTATTACGATGACAAGTTCTCCTTCTGTCATTTTAATTCGGAGCAATCGATAGATCGCGGCTGAGAAAAAATGCGACATTAATGAGTAAGATGGCGAGAACTTTTCGTCGAGACTCCCAGAGCCTTCCCTCGTTTCGCGACCTTTGACTATTCTCGTACAATCTCATGAGACACGACCCGGATTGCTCGTCTCGGTACAAAATTCGAAAAAGAGAAACAAGTAGGAAAAGTTAAAAGAGTCGGCGAGTTGCCAAGTTGAGAAACGTTTCCGGTGGTGAAAACACATCGTCTGAGCAGAAAGAAGAGGAAAGGAAAAGAAAAGGGCGAGTAGGAAAAAAATAGTAAAGTAAAAAAAACGTGTACCCAAATATTCCGCCTTTTTCACGAGCAATTTTCCTTTCCGCTGCACAAGAAAACCGAGAAAAGGGAAAAAAAAGAAACTTGGACCTATCGAGAGTCCCATTTCGGGCCGAACAATGGTGACTGTGTGAAGTAAATAATGGGACAAGAGCTCAACGAGCGAAAACGAAAAAGAATACAAAAAAACACACACCCTGTGAACCGTGACATTCAGTAAACAGAGCATGAACGCAGAAAACATTTTTTCCTCATCGCAACATGGTCTGAGCGATGAGACGCCACTGGACTGTTTACCATAGGAATATGGGTCGTTATGGACCGAATAGTCGACGCTAAAATGCGCGGAACAATTGCGAGAGAGAGGAAGATCGAAGAAAAAAAAAGAAAACAAAACGAGGTCAGATTTCTCGAGGGCCAGAAGGGCTGGTTTAGCTTCAACCCGAACACTAACTTCGTAGAGTCACGCAAGGTCACCTTGAAAACCAATTCCATCAAATCACAGTCACCGCACCAAAATCACCTTGACACCATATTTTTCCGCTCAAAAGCTTCAACGTCTGTACGAAAAGACAAACGAAAGATTCCAATCCAGCAAAATTGTGTGAATTTAGACGTTTTGCTTGTTTGCTTGCTTTGTAGCGATGGCAGAATCGTGAAGAGAGACGAAAGAATTGGAGACGAGAGACTGCCAGAAAAAGAGTGAGAGAGGAGAGCTCGGAACTTGCTATCTTGTGACTACAATGGACGTGTCTGAATAGCAGTTTACTTCTTTATAAAAATAAACAAAAAGTATAAAAGCAGCCAGCACACATAAAGCACGAGTCTAGGCTCGTGTTCTCGCCATCCGAAAGTGTGAGTTGAAAGCGAACTAAAGACTGAGAGAGAGAAAACGAGAGAGTGAGAGAGAGAGAGAGAGAGAGAGAGAGAGCGAAAATAATCTGTGCTTACGTACTGATAACAAACAGTGAATCTGACTTCGCCTGAATACAATTTACTTCCTCGACAGTGAATAGAGCAAGAACAGTGAATATAATCGAGACTCTGCCAACTCTCCGGATGAGGATAATAGAAAGTAATGGAAAATCTAAAGAAGAAAGAGCAAGAACGAGAGAAGGGAAGGGAAATAAGTCGAAGATGATCGTGATATGAAAAAATACTGAACAGAATAAAAGAGTCTATTCAAAATAGAAGTAATTGATGATAAAAGTTAGGAACGTTCATTGAGAGAATTAAGAGGCAGATTATTTGAGATAAACAGAGAGAGAGAGGAGAGAAAAATTGGAACCACTGGCAGTGACAGACGAAGATTGAAGCAAACGAGAAAATAAATCGAAAACAAAGATTAATATTTATCTCACGAATAATATATAATAGAATCACTGTTTGTCGGAGAAAAACACTGAAAGAAGAAAACGTATAATCGTCCTTGATATTGACGAATGAGAGCGAGAAATGGATGAGAAGAGAAAATGTTCGATGTTCGTTTTGTTTAGTTTTTGCGGCTGTTTCGACGTAGGTCACTCTCCCGAAGCGATCAACAAAGCGAATGAAAAGAAAAGTAAGGAAAAAAACATCAACACGCACGATGGAGATAGAAAGAGAGTCCGAACGTGATGGATCGAGTTGTACTCTTAAATTTCCACTACTACACTTGTCGAGAAAGTTTGCACTATGTCCAGATCGAATAGTCAAAGCCCAGGGAAACGGAGGGAAAAAGAAAGAAAAAAAAAATATCCCTCAAGAGCAAGAGCGAGACGGACGAAAGCGTTGCCCTGACTACGTTGCGGCAAAATAAAGCGATTCTCGCGGTCGTATGGAATGGACGAAGGTCGCAAAAACTCACCCCTCACTGCCTTGTGTTCCGTTTGTACGACCATCGTTCCGCTTCGATTATACAGTTCGTTACACAAATTTTATTTCAACTCTGTAAGCTAGTTAGAATAGATTTTCCTGACGACAAAAAAAAACTTTTTTTTCTCCAATTCCTTTTCATTCTAATTTCGAGCAATTCGTTAGTAATTAAGGACGTTGTATGGCGACGATCAAATCTAAATTTTTATTTTCAGTTTTTCTTACATACAAAATAGTTTGCGAGCCTAAAGTCATGAAAAAAGTTGTTACAGATTGACTAAAGAACAACATACTCTACATCCAAGATTGTCTGAGGTAATCTGTATTTTTTATATAATAAACAAAATTTCGAAAAAATTTAACGACCGATTTTTTGAAAAACTAAATAAAACTTCTTCGATGTTACATCAAAGTGTATGCAAAGTTTTAAGAGACTTCACCATTTAGAAATAGAAATATTTGTTGTTCCAAATTGTAACTTTTAACACACGCTCTCACGAGAAACTACTGAAAATTGTGATTTTTATAAATAAATATTTAGCCTTCTACATGGTAAAACCTCGCAAAATTACGCGAGCTATTAGATATCGCTGTTCTCTTTGTGTGGTGCAAATTTAAAGGAATTCTATCGATAGAAAATTTTGCACACAACTTCCTTAAGGGCAACGTGTCGTCGTTTCGAGGAGATAATTGTATAGGGATTTAATTGATGACCTTCCAATCCGATTTATCGAGAAGCTATAATCCAGCAAAATCTTGATTTCAATTTTCGCGAAAGCCTGGAGTACAATTTCCGAAGTTACATTGGCCTCAATGGAACAAATTGACAGCCCGATCGAGTTTCATACGTACGCCTTGCCCAATATCGGTCAATTGATTATCGAAAACGAACTAGGGGGAAAAAAGGAAAAATGGAAGTCGAAAGTGAAGGGACAAAACTAGGGCAACATAAACAAAAATGTTGCTCCTCCGCGGAACACCGAGAGACGAATTTCTGCTATGCACCAGTCCTCTTGTATCGATCTCGGGCGATTGCACCCTCAGGGGTTCTCATGTCCTCGACATTGCCGCTGCTCAACACGTAAACCCATCGAAATGTGCAAAGAGTGCAAAAAAACTAAGAGAGAGCGAGAGAGAGCTCGAGGAAGAGATTGGATGGATTACAAATTGGATGAATGAACGATTTTGCCCTCCCGAAGCCTGTCCACTCAATCAGTCAAAGTTTGCGCAGGATTTCGAGGTCAAGGTGTCATTGACCAATAGCGGAAGTGACATCCGCCGGAAGTCGTGATCGAACTACCTCATGACCAAGTCGTTCTCCATCTCGTTCAACTCCATCATGAAACTTATTCGATTCTACACTTGCAATTTTCATTGTAAATTTCATTAAAACTTTCTTGAGGAAAATCGACTAAAAAGATCTTTTAACACTTTCGACCCAATTTCATGAACTGCTCTCCAATTAGCAAAATTATTCAATTAAATTGAAAAATATATTATCAACTGTTTTGAACGAGTCTAAAAAATTTAATTCGTTCTTTTGGTTCATTGAATATCGAAGGTCCCGAAATTTGGAGATTAATCGATCATCCAAATCGAAAAAGTTGACTGCAGTGACATAAACGTCATAAGATATTGAGAGAGACAAATTAATGATCGCTAATTTGACAAGTGTGTACGTTCGTAGGAGCGTAAACAGAATTTTTTGTTAGCTCAATCGAAACGCAACTGATCGATGTCGAAGAAAACAAATAGTGGCTAGACAGCCCAAGAGCGTTGGAAGTGCAAACAGAGCGTATGTTGGTGACCTTGGGATGTTTCTCGTAGCATTGCAAAGTGTCTAATCGAATAGTGTAACTAATTGAAGTGTCATTGGGATATTAGCACGCGAGGATGATTGAAATTTGGATCGTCCTCTGAACCAAGAATTCAATTATTACTAAACGCGTATTTTTATTTCCGACGATCGCCAGGATTTCCGATTTCATTTGAAATTCTCTTCAATTTCACTGATACTGATTGCGCTATCACTCATCGCGGGCAAGGTCATTCAGAGCTCATTCCAAGGCATTTTAGCCAACGCAATTCCACGAACATGACTTGTTCTGCTGGTTCGAATGGACAAGATTACTTTGAGGTCATCCCAACACAAGCTCGGCTGTGTGATTCGAAAATATTATTCCTCCTGTCATTTTTAACCCATCGAGTGCATACTGGGTCGTTTCGACCCTACCAATTTTCGCCCACCGATTTTTTGGCTTGCCAACGAATGTTTTGGCATTTGATTTTCTTTTTCCCCAAAAAATACATTTAGGGCCATGAAATATGAATAATTTACTACAAAAAACGTTTCGGCAAAAAAAGAAAAAGAAAAAATTCGTATTTACCGGAATACAACGATTTGAAAAACACCTTGGGTCAGATTGACCCAAGATACACTTACAGGAGGTGTGCACTCGAAGTGTAAATGAATGAAGTTCCAACGATGATGCAGGGAAAAAAGGAAAACTTGTCGCTTTTCGTTAATATTCAAAAATATTATTTTTAACCCTTCGAGTACATACTGGGTCGTTTTGACCCCACCAATTTTCGGTCACCTATTTGACATTTCATGCCAATTAATTTTCTGGCGTTTCATTTTCGTTTTCCCCAACAAATGAATGATTTACTAAAAAAAAAAGTCTCACAAAAAAAAAAACAAAAAATGCGTATTTACCGAAATACAACGATTTGAAAAACTCCTTGGATCAGATTGACCCAATATGCACTTATAGGAGTACTCGAAGGATTAACGAAAGAACCTTCATTAAGGGCTTTCCAGGGGCCTTCGCTCTGCACGAAACAACAATAAAGTTTATTTTTGCGTTGCTTAGCCTTTGTTGCGGTGGTCAGTCCGTAAAATTCCCCAAATCCTGGTTCCCTCACCTTCGATACCAGACAAAGTAACTTTGAGCTAATTCTAGCGTATGTTGACCTGTGCCATTCTAGGAATAGTGGTCCTCTTGTTATTTGTAACGGACAAGTTAACTTTCATGTCTCTCGAGAAGATTTTAGCGTGAAAAGCTTTTTACTATTTGCGTTAATCCAAAGCAAAGATATAGGTAGATGTGTATGTAGATCGAGGCGTATGTGGGACACCGGAAGGTTTCCTTGTCCATTTTAACCCGGTGATGACACCGATGACACTCGCCAAACCACCCTCTCGACATGCCCATCCGTACCCACCCCAGTTTAATCCAATTGTCTCTGTACAGAGTTCTCAACCCTCCCGAGCAGCACTTCTTCCCTCCTAATGTCGCTCTTTCCCCCACTTGGCTCTTGAAGAATCTTGTTTGCTCCACTTATTGTTGAGGGAACTCGGGCGAACTGGTCGGATCGTAAAAATCGATGAGGAATTGCCTTATTCCCTTTTTTTTTTCTACACTTGCGAGTTTTGTTGGGACTGCCAACGAAATTTATGGGCACTTTTTGATTTCAGCTTCTTTTCCCCTCAATAATCCGACTCCGAACATCCTCGAATTTATGCCGAAGATAATGGACACAAACACTTTGCTTTCCCCTGCTACTTTCTCTCTTGATGTCCAACTGATGGGATAGAGATGGATCGCTGTCGGTTTCAGGGGTGGCTTCCCGAGGCTTCGCCCTCTATTCACCACACTCCGTTCTATCAATCCTGAATGATCTTCAACCACTATTTTTCCCGCTGAACTTCGTCTAGAAGAAAAAATCTCGACCAGCATCACAGCTAGCCAACTAGCTCGATCGTTTTTTCAATCCCAGGGACAAATTATTCGACAGAGCAAAAGGGCTTGTACAAAACTCCACCTTCACCTTGAACTCAAGGGGCGAAGCGTGAGGAAAGAATAGACACTGCGTGGTAGCACAAACCACCATGACACCTGGAAGCTTCAGACTACCGGAAGTGGATTCGTTTTTTTTTTGTTTTTCTTTGTGATATTGATCTCGAGAACTTTCAATCCGTACCAAAATATTTTCCATTCTGATTTTCGAAAAGGAAAGCTTGTAGGTTTCAAAACGTGCATTCTCGATTCTAATGAATTAATTTATTACTCGCTGCTAGATCCTGAAAATAATCAATCTTTGCAAAACTGTCCATCACTTCGAATTATAAGTTTGTGCCGATCAACAAATGCCAACAATCACTTCATTACGTCACAGTATTCGCACTAAACGAGGAATCACTTGGTAAATGAGAATACACCGTCAACCACGTTCCAATGAGTTTATCTGATTTAGTGATTAGTCCAAAAGGACGAGGGAAAGAATGAGCACGACTATGAATTGTCTGCTGGAAACTTGGGGTCTGTAATATCTTAGGTCAAACGTACGAAGACGAATATTTGGATGTCAAAAATTTGGGGTTCATTTTAGGGAAAAAGTAATTGTGCGAATTGTTGTGGGTCCAGCGAGACAATCGACGAAAGTTGAACTCGGCGCAGGCCGAAAATCATTTGGATCATATGATGAGATAATCGAGAATTGAGAGTAAAGATTAAAATTGATGTTGAACTTACCTTGACGAAGTGAAGATTCTCCTTGTCGAGGAGGAACTCCATGGATTTGTGGGGCCTTTGATTGGAATTGTGATGATCTTGATGGTGTTCAGAATTGTTCCTGTTGGCGGAAGTTGGCGAGTGTGGAACCCGAAGTTCGTTCTCGTTGTTCAAGTGATGATGAACTTCGCGTCCTTGTCGGGCACTGGTGTGATTGAGATTGAGTAGACTCCGGGTTTTTTTGCCGGGTTGATTGTTGCTCGTTGATATATGCGAATTGTTGTGGGGGTGGCCAGTGGCCGACGCCCCGTTGATGGTGTTCAGGTTAACGTGTCTTATCGCCGGCTCGGCGGCGTCGAGGTCGGTCTCGAGGAGGCCAACCGGACGCGGCTCCTGGGCGGCCTGCATCGCACGAGCCTTCGCCATCTCGATCGCTGCCGGGCTACCCAGATCAGTTGCCGCGCGCCGGCGCGTATTACCACCAACCGCTCCCGCCCCGCCGCCGACGCATCTCGTTGTTGCCGTCATTGTCGCGCCGATATTTCGCGCACCAACGCTGCTGCTGCTGCCGCCGTTGCTACCCCCGCCGCCTACCCCGGACTGATGATGACTCGGTGGCAAAGGTGGTTTGCTGGATACTAGCGGCCTCCCGTTAGGACTGTTGAGCCAAAAAGTCAATTTCTGTCATACCATCTTAAGGAAATCCTTTCGCGGAGGGCCGTATTTTGTGGGCGCATGAGGACACTCGTCTTTTGTTCGATATTCAAAATCATGAGTGTCAAAGACGGTACTTTGTATACATGTATATATATATTCATCAGTCGGCTATTACGCGCCAAACGCAGCTAATTAGCCAAATTGTGTTGCCAAACATAACTCTTCACTGGAAAGAAAATTTTGTTGGAAAAGATCGATATTTTGTTGGATACGTTCGACTAAACGTTTTTTTTTTTAATCTAAAAAATTTTGTCATTGCAGCAAAAAATATTCTAGAAAGTCTCTTCAGAAAGCAAATTTTTGTCACCCAATCGTAAATTTTGCTGACAGCAGTTCCGTGAGAAACTAAAAATACTGTCAAAGCTACGAAATTTTTCAAACTATCCAAAAATATTTAGTTTACCGTGTTCAACAAAAAATCGACGTTTTTTGACAAATTTTAATTTTCAGTTATTGTGATATTTTTGTAACTCTTATTGTTAATATTTCCGTTGAACATCCGATTACCCTCTATTTTTATCGTCGTTACGGATTACTTGTAATTTTTTCTACGAGTGAGGCAGTTTGTATAAGAAATTTAGAGATATTAACCCTTAGTTGCCACACCTCTGTAGAATTACGTACTTGCCACCATGGGGTAAATTTGTACCCCAGTGACAAAAATTGTTATAAAAAATGAACTACTGAATATTTCGACTTGAAAATTGTTGTAAAACATATTGAAAGCTTTTTTCGCAAGATTGTTCACTTTGTGTAGCCAAAAATTTAATCCAAGTACACTAAAAAAAATGCTCAAACCAACAAAAGTGGAAAAATGACTATTTTCCTTAATAGGCCTGGGGTAGTTTTGTACCCCAAGGTGGCAAGTAAGGGTTAAGTTCATAAATAATTTAATAGAAATGTGATAAATCAATTAATCTCCATAAGCTCTCGTATAAATTTTACGTTTTTAAAAGTTATAATTCTTGGTTAAATGTTCGATAACGTGGCTCGAAATTTTTGCAATATGATTGGATGCACTTTTACTTTATTGTAAATAAAAACCAGTTAATTGTGGAGTAGCCGGGTTCGTGAAAGAATACCTTAACCATCAACCCTCCTACAACGACTCGACATCATTTTCCAACACGTTCAGTCGGTAACTCAATCTGTCAATCCTCAATTCAATTTGTTCCCCCAAATCAATTTGTTTTCAATTTGTTTCCCTAAATGCGTTTCCAACAAAAAAAATCTCCCGAAATTTCTATTGCTAAAGAAACAGGTCAGAAATGCTACTCGCCGACTCATGCCAACTCGGACTTTCCTTCCTCGAGAGAATACTGTTCGAAATAAAAGAAACATGGTCTTAGCCCATGGGCAGCCTGTACTTTTCTATTTCTGAGAAATAATATCAAGAGTCTAGGAAAAAAAACTGGAATGCGGTCTTTTCACCTGACCTTACCCAACGAGGCCCGACACAACGTCGTTGGTATGTCGGTAAAGATAAATTCTAAGGAAGAAAATCCTTTGATCTCAGCGCCCAAAACATCGATTGAAAGAAAGGAAAAAAATGCGTTCTGTAAATTTTTGTTTTTTCGCGAGAGATTTTTTTAGTGAACACGACACTGACAATCGAATTCATGATTATAATATTTTTAATTAATGAAAAAATATTCTGACGCAGAAATGAGTAAATTTGGGAAACGACATTCGAGCTTTACGGAGATTAAGGATTCAACGGAACAAATGTTGACAAAGAGAGAAACGGAATAGCAAGAGAAAATGAGAAAGAGTCTGTCGATGTAAATAACAGCTTTGTTCTCTATCATCCGCAAACCCAAAGACCTCCCACGATTAACAATTTAACAACTCTCTCTCTGCTGCTGCAGCCCCCGGTTTACATTCTAAGACGTAGAGACGTAGACGTAGAGTAATTCTTGTAACTGTGCTCCAAGAGCCAAAGTCGTAAAGAGGATTACGATGAAAGACATACTGGCTCGATTTCTTCTCCCCTGTTCTTTCCTCGCTGTTGGTGAATCATGTTCCCTCGCAACGAACTGAGCGGAGCAGAACTCTCGCGTCAAGGATGTTGAGTCCCAAATCGTAAATGATAAGAAAATTCGGAAAATTGGTATGTTTTTGTATGAAGTATTTGAGAGATCGTGTCAAAATTTCGCGACCATTAGGAAGTTCGTTATTAAACAATAAACATTAATAAATTAAATGTAGGCAAACGTATGCTTATGAAAACTGGTATAACTTTGCAATAAGTTTTTTTTTCGACCTCTCAATTTTTCAATATCTACAATATACTGAAAGCAACGGAAACAAAACCAAGTTTATTGATAAATATTTTTTGTATTTGTTTAAAAAATTGTTTATAACAAAATGTTAATTTTTTAATAACGAGCTTCCTGATCGTCGTGAAATTTTTACATGACCTCTCAAATACTTCATACAAAAACATGCTAAATTTTCAGAATTTTCTTGTCATTTTTTATTTCAACCCTTAAGGTGGTTAAAGTAATGATAATAAAATTATTAAAATTTGGTGTGTTTTTACATGAAGTATTCAGAAGGTCATGTACAAATTTCATGACGATTAAGAAGCTATTAATTGAACAATTAACATTAACAAATTTCATAGGTACTCAACATCCTTAAGCAAACTGGGATTAGTCGATCGATCCAGAACTTAGTACTATCCAAACGCTAATTAATTCGGTAATTTCCAAAAATTTAATGTCCTTTTGAAAGAAAATGATAAAAATTTACGAAGCATATTTTCGAGCGCTGAGAATTGATGAGAAAATTTCATGTCCGAACCAAATTTTTCAAAACCCTGATTTGTTTAGTGTGTCAAAAAAAAAAGAGAATACGATCGATTGGAAAGAATCGTAAGAAGCGTGTCAGGTCACGGTACGAATAATTCCCACGCGTGAGTTATTCGTGCCCGTTAATTTTCGTTCGATCCCACGATCTTTGAAAGCGATCGATAAGTTCTATTGGCAACGTGGTCGCCATCGATCGAACTCAACGAACGACAAAGACAAAAACAAAACGATTTCTTTTTTTTTTTTTCATTTTTTTTCCACCGAATTTTAAACGACGAAGAGAACACACTCTCGACATGTCGTGCACGTGTTTCAACGCGCCATTATAATAATACATTTATACATCGACAGAGAAAAGTCACTGCGAACTATCCGCGTGGCAAAGGTCGTGGCCTGAGTAAGCACCTCTCTTGCTCTCCTTTTCTCTCTCTCTCTCTCTCTCTCTCTCTCTCTCTCTCTCTCTCTGTCTCTCTCTCCCTGACACACACACACACACACACACATATGCACACAGTTGAGTTCTTTATCTTTCTCTTCTTTCTCTCGAGTCTTGCTCGACTAACATTTTGCAGTCGGAGAGATGATTCATGGGTGCTCGACGCCACTCGTAATTTGTGATATTCTATTCACTCCATATACAAACAGAAAAACATTTATCTTCGTACAGAAACACACACACACACACAAACAGTGCTGTCCTGCTTCAAACGTTCGGATGTAAAAATCCCAAAATACGTGCCCGTTATTTCTTTACACGTAGAGAAAAACGAAAAATTCACAGGAGTCAAGGGGTGAATTTTTGAGAATGTAAGAGTGACGTGAATGTTTTTACTTTTTATTTGTATTTTTTTTTTTTTTTTTTCTTCAGGACAGTGAACGAATCGTCGAAAAACTCGTGAGATCTTTGGTTTACGTTACTCGAGAGCCACGATAGCAAAAATGACTCGGGCTGTGTATTCGTACTTTTATGTTTATATATCTCGTTAGTGACTGGAGAGAAAGAGAGAGAGAGAGAGAAAGAGAAAATATCGAGGATTATGGACACATGTATGAGAAAGATAAGAGGAACGCCTCCGGCCACGTAATCCACCGTTAAGCGGGATGAGAAGCCCGATAAAGATAACCAGAATCAAAGAAATATCGATATTAGTCTCTAGAAGTTATTATGCAGCTTCTTTCATGGATGATTGTCAATTTGTGTGTGTGTGTGTGTGTCTGAGGAATTTCACTAAACTGCAAGGGAATCGAGCTCTTGGTCTCTATCCATGAAAAATAGGTTCGTGCACATGCTTTTTCATCCAACGTTGTTTATAGACACGTGTGTGCGAGCGTCAGACACTTCGAATTGAAGAAATATCGATATTGGCTATAAGACATAATTTATAATGGAGATTACACGAGGAACTTTATTCGACTAATACCACGAGGATATCTACTTTATCTATTCGATTCAACAACAACCAACAACCAACGAATAAACGTGTGATAATGTATCGTGGACTTAGAGTTCGAGTTATATCGACAGCAGATTATAATCTCTTTAATTTAGAATGATTATACGATTCACAGTTTCATTGCTTTGGAAATGTTGAATTATTGTGCTCATTTGTTGCTGATTTTTGCTCCCACTGATTCGTTATTTAAGTTCAAATTCTCCATGTCAGATTAATCCCATTTTTGCTTCCTCATAGAGGAAGCTATGTGACGGTGAAATATTTTTTTTCCAGTTTTCAATATCAATGTGCTTAAAATGTCCCAAAACATCGAAAAATCATTTCTAGAAAAAACGTCCGGATGTGTGTGTGTGTGTGTGTGTGTGTGTAAAATTCAAACGTTTATAACTCGAGAACGGTTTGAGCTATAGGGCTCCCGTTTTGCACAGGTGTTAATCTAGACAAGTTCTTCATTCTTTGAGAATTTTGTTGGAATTGCTACAAAAATGCGAATTCTACGGCATTTTAATATTTTCAAAAAAAAGGGTGTCGACGCTCTAACTTCCGCAAATTTTAAGCTTTATTACTAATTTTTTTTTAATAAATAGAGTATCTTAAAAGGAAGGTTGACATTGAATTTGGGAAATATCGATTGAACTGTTTGAATTTTATGATTTTTCGAATTTTACGAAAACCTGAGTTTTTTGAAAAATCGTCCAACCACTCTAATTTCTGAAAATTTTGTAAGATTTTGTGTATAAGTCTGTACTTCGTCTTTACTTTCTAGAAAAGTTGTCGAAATTATATAATTTAAATGGAAATACAAAAAACGCTCCAAATTGAATTTGCAAATTGCTTCCTCAAGATGCTCAAGATGCACGATGCTCAAAGTTTCCTCAATGAGGAAGCCGAAATTAAAAATATAGTTCCTCATAAAGAAAGATTTTTCAAAGGTAATTATGAGTAATTAGTCCATCCCAAAAACTACACTCAAAAAGCTAATCAATCGAAATTCATAATTATTTTCGTGGAACGATCGATTCTCATTAGTTTTCATAATTAGTTGAGCTGTTGAATGAAAATTGAGGTTTAGGTCAGATTTCTTGAAACAAAAAAAGTAGGTCGACGAATACTCAAAATCCAATAAATACACCAAAATTAATGAGAACAACAAAAAAAAATATATCGCAACCCCCGAACGAAGACAAGAAACCCAAAAACCCGGAAGCGTAAGAAAATTTGAATAACTGTCAAAACGGTTTTTCAAGAAGATTGCAATATTTTATTCTCTTCAGTCGTGAACAACGCGGACAAATTTTCAATATTATGATGCAACAAAGCACGAAAAAGAAATTTTTTGAATAAAAATGAAAATTTGGTAGACAAGTACGTAGGAATGCAGAAAGAAAATAGTCGAGTGTGTGTCTGTTGTGAATGTTGAGAGGCAGTGAAAAGAGGAATACAAGTGGAAAGGGAGGTGGATGGACGTGGTGAACGAGAGGGAGATTAAAGTGAAATGGACGATTGACTAACGAGCGTGGAAGGGTGTTCGAGTGTTGGTGTGTAGGCGGTTATAAAACTTTATCCTCATATATATGTGCATTGACTTTGTGTAGTGTCGAGGTTATGTTATTGCTGGTCTAAGAGTGGCTCTCTTCGTTGGCTGGTTATCCGCGAGAGAGACTCTCTGTATCCGCCATTACGAAAGCGTCGATTACATTGACCTCCTTGTTGTGTTTCTCCGGGACTCGGAAAAGAGAGACAAAGACGAAGAGAAATAATACGAAAGGGACAGAGAGATAGAGATAGAAAGAAAATAAGAAAGAGCCTATGCACTATGATACGAGTCTCTTCGTCCATCTGCACATACTTGAGAACTTGGCTCGTTTCACGAGTGCGCGACTCTCTTCACCGGAAAAACACAACTCGGGGCTTTTCAGGTTTTCTGTAGATTTTCCCAACGTGAATAACTTTCAGGTGTGCATTTCATTCTGGCCACACTCTAATTTTCTTCAGAATTTAAGGTGTTAATATCACAAAACGACTTTATTTAGGGTTCTTTCAAAATTTGATACAAACGTTCTTGGCACCAAAACTGAAAGTTTTCTCCTATGAAGAAAAATGTTCCGCCGTTCGGAATTTGAGATTTTCCAATTTTTTAATTTCCTTATCAATTTAAATAGGTAATTTATTAAATTAATATTTGATTAATAATTTATTTAATTAATTAAATAAATACAACTAATTTCCTTAATAAAATTAGATGGCTAAACACGTGTACATTGAAGTCTGGTTTCGTTAGAAAGTTGCAAAAAAAATGTATTTACGATTTTTTTTTGTAGATAGCCAGAAAGGCTATGAGCAGAAGTTTTTTAAGAAAAATCCTCAACACATTTACTTGCAACACAGAAACGAAACACGACTTTAATTTACACACGTTTAAATGGGAAAAGTTAAAGATTGGAAAGAAAAAATATCTCAAATTTTAAACGTCAGAACATTTTTCTTCATAGAAGTAAATTGTTAGTTTTCGTGTCAAGAATGTTGATACAAAATTATCGCAGAATCCCAAACAAAGTAATTTCGTGATAGTAATACGTCAAGGAAATTCGATTCGATTTTAGTCGATATTTCAAAAGTACTGTCTAGGAATGTGACCTCAAACTCGAGTGAGAAAATTTGCGCCCAAAGGAATAAGTAGTGACGTAATAAAATGTGGAATAATTGTTTGTTTTTTTTTTCAGAAGAATTTTCAAAAGAAAGTCTGTGTTTTCAAAGGAATTGATTGTTTTATGAATTGGCTGTTTTTTTTTTAAATCATGCCACAGGCTTGAGGTAAAAAAAAATCAATCATCGAATCGGGGACGTTAATTAAACCGTAATTTATAGTCAATCAAGCGAAAGAACGATTCGGGGAAATGAAATTTCTCGTTAATCGTTCGGAGCAATATTTCGTAATGATTATTCGTCGTTTTGAGGTCAAGCTACAAATCTATTGTCTTCCAAATTAATGTCAACAAGTATTGCGTCTAATTCGATTGTTTCATTTGATTCAATTCGTTTTGGGGTTTGTTTGGAAATTTATACGAAGCAGGAACTTGGAAATTGATTATTGAAAGTCAACAAAAGCGTCAAGATAATTAAAAAGAAATCCGGCTGATTATGATAATGAAAATGGAAGAGAAATGAAAGAAATGGAAAGCAAATTCTTACCTCGCACATGATGCACTTCTTTCCAAGTCGCTGGATCTCCTGGGTTTGTTTTTGTAGTCTTGTTCGTCCTGTGATCGTATTTTGTTGGATTCGTCTTCGGGAGCATGAAGGGGAATAATAATATAATCAGGTTCCTTTCGTCTGGTGGTGTTGGTTGGTTGGTCGTTGGTACGAACGTTGTCACTTTTGATTTTAATAGAATTAAACGTTTCGACGGAGGTGCTTTCGGGATTGAATTTTTTGTTGATTTCGGATCGTGGAACTTTGGATCTGCCGCTGAATCTGAGACGCGAGAACCGTTGTAAAAAACCACCGAGGCCACTTTTTTTTCTCTCGTTAAGGGGACTACCAAGATGAATATTAGAAGATTGTTCAAGTTCGGTTTTGTTGTGATTGTTCGAAGATTGGTTGTTGTTTCTCGGTGGGCCAGAAGCCATGGCAAGCCTCTTGGCCGCGGTCGCGGACATTTCCGCGTTGTTTATCGTTGTTTTCTTCGTATTTTCGTATTTTTCAAACTCTCGATCGTTTTCCTCGTCAGCGAATCGTTGAAACTCGTCGTGGACTTTGTTCCGGTTGGCCGAGTCTTGGAAAATTCTTTCGTCAAGATTTTCATCCGGCTCGAATCGTTCTTTAACTTCAGTCTCGCAAGGATCGTCGGAATAAACAGCGTGACTCGCTTCTGGACGCGGTGGGGATGACGTTGCTGGAGTTACAGCGTGGACACAACTAGCGGCACTGTTGGGACCGCCGGTCTCAACATACGCACACTCTTTTCTCCTCCTCCTCCTCCTACTTCTCTTCGCTTCCTTCTCCTTCTCCAACTCCAAAACATTCGATGACGACGCCTCCTCCTTCTCCAACGCTGTGCTCTTCTCCTCCTTCTCTCCTTCCAGAACAGTCCTCGGGGGCGATACAGTAGTCTCTCGAGCAGCTACCGACTCGATGGATTCCACTGTGCCCCTTTCCTCCGTCTCCAGGGACTCGGACTTGCACGCGGAAGAAGAAGAAGAAGAAGAGGAGGAGGAGGAGGAGGAGGAGGAGGAGGAGGAGGAGGAGGAGGAGGAAGAAGAGGAGGACGAAGTGGGAGAACCAGAAGGAGAAGACGAGGAACAAGAAGGAGAAGCGGAACAAGAAAAAGAGGAGAATCGTTGTTTACGTTCGATCGGCGAAGCGACTCGTCCATCATCTTTTTTCTTCTCACCCTCCTCGAGCTTGATCGCGTCTTTCCCAGGAATTTCGAGCCCTCTGGCTAAATGATTCTTAGTTTCCGGATAGAAATCTCCGAGGAAAGTTAATCCACGTGAGGCCAAACTCTCCTCGTTGAAACTCGTTGAAATTTCATCGTTTTGCCACATCTCGCTTTTGCTTTTTCGCCTGCGCACAGGCCTCGAAACATCTTCAGAAAAGGCACTAGATTCTATGATTGATTTTACTTCCAAACAGGGATAATCTACCTCGTCGTCTTCCTCGTTTTCGCCCTCGACACTGCCCAACGTTCTGCTCATGGCTCTACCACTTTCTCCATAAAGTGAAAATGGATCCGAGTTTTTTTTTATCTGACAAATCATCGATTCTCCATCGCTGGATTCGTAGCTTTTTCCTGGAGACTTTGCGAGGTTATTGTCGTGATAACGACCTGGAGAACGTCCCGGTTCTTTGTTCTCAACATTTCCATGTTTTCTCTCGTTCTCGAAAAGCTGATTGCTCAGCCCGGAATCCTTGAAACTCGAAGTTCCAGGATCTTTGTTCATTTCACGCACAATGTCGGCCACTTTGTCACCGCAAGTGATTCCAGGTCGAGGAACTTCCGGGCGTTCGTCACAGGCGTCCATGCGATGGAAAGGCCTCGAATTTTTCTGCAACAACTTCATGTAATCCGTCTGTTGAGCGAGCTCGTAACTCGCGTTATTGAGAACTCGTCGTCTTGAGGAATTAGTCAGGGAACTCGGAGTCGGAGTTTCTGCATCGTCCTCGAGGCAGGATGTCATATTTCCAGTGCGATGAAAATGATTTTCGTCGATTTCGAATTGCTGAGCAAGCTCGTAGCTCGCGTTGTTTTTAACGCGTCGAGCAGCTCGTTGTTGCTGTTGTTTTTCGCTTCCAAGCCTCTGGACAGCCTCCAAAGCCAAAATGGCTGTTTCGTTGCCACTTCCGGTCGCCTCTTCGACTTCGCGTTTAAATTGCCTTATCGCTTCGTCCACGACCGCGTCGATATCGTTCTCCATGGCTAAGGCCATTTCCAGCACGTTATTCCCTCCGCGATCCTGAATTTTAACCGTAGATTTTGGTCCCTCGGATTCTTTCTTAACACTGGGAGTTTCGTCCTCGATCACCGTGTCCTCGTCCTCTGGCTCGCTCGAGGTTGCTTCGTTGGCTTCCATTTTGGCAGAGCTCTCAGGGTCAATATTGCTCGATCTTTGGCTGGGTTTGCTACGAGCAGCCGCTGCCACCGTCACCTCGGAATTGACCTCTGCGATCTCTGGGCGTATTTGAGTTCTCACCGATGACGTACGTACCACAGTGGCTTTTGACGTGTTTTCTTGACTGTGAAAAGACGACGAGGAATCTTCTTTGTCGGATAAGCTCTTGGAAGTACTTTCACAGGAAGATTGCTCACTCAGCACTGAATCGTCCGCCATTTTGGGGCTTTTTATGTAGAAATTGTCAAGAATATTATCATCGTTCGTTAACGTCACGTCTTCCTCCTCGTCCTCCTCGTCCTCCTCCTCCACCTTCTCGCTTTTCTCCTGTTTTCCTTTATCGATCTCTTCGTCTTTCCCACAAAGATTAAGGTCGACCGGGACACTCGCGACTCTCGTATAATTCTCGAACAAATCTGTGGACGAGACGGTACCAAAACTGGCGCCAGAGCTACGTGGACCACGGCCGAATGCGTAACAACGACTAATCGAGTCTTCGACGTCGCTACCCAGACTGGGAGCGCTCAGGCACTTCTCTGCTGGTCCTCCTACCGTTGTTCTAAAATTAAATCCCAACGACTCGCTACTCCACCCTCGTTCCTTCTTATGCGAATTGTGGGAATGCGAGTGACGATGATGATGGTGATGATGATGATGATGATGATGATGTTGGAGAAACGTGACGCTGTCGTTGCTCGACGCCATTTTGTTGCTGATACCAGAACCAGAGCTCATTCCCCGACCAACTCCTTCTTCTTCGTCTTCTTCCTCCTCGACGCCAGCTATATTTAACCTCGTACTTTGAAGCATTCGAGAAGAGGCTGAATTCACCAAACCGCACAACGGCGATCCCTGCTGCTGTTGCTGCTTGAAATCGTACGTCCTCGACAAACCGATTTCTCGAAGATCTCTTGTGTTTTTGTAATCCAATGACGTCGAATAATTGCCTAAATTCGTTTCCCCCGAATTTAAGGATCCGAACGTCCCTCCACGATCCTCGTAAGGATCGTAATTCCTCGAATCACGATTCACCAGCGTGTCCTCGTCGTCGTCGTCCTCTACTTCTTCCTCCTCCTCGTCGTCCTCGTACTCGTACTCTTCCTCCTCGTAATTCTCGTGCCAAAAATCTCTGCGACACAAATAAACGTCGCAAATTTATTTCAATTCTCTTCCGTCTTGCACGAGTGATGAGTACATGCTTTAACGTCACATTTACTCACGGAGGCTCGCTAATTTATTGCATCGTCTGGCACCTCTTTTTCATTTCTCATAGTCTCATTTTTTTTTTATTTCTTTCAAAATACCGACTCGAATGTTTTTTTGGGAAAAAAAACCATAAAACATTGCAACAAAATACAAATTAGTTTTTTTTTTCTTTTGGCGAAGCGAGACGATTCGAAAGTTGTGAAATTTTTGTCGGGGCTAAATTCGGGATCCGGGAGAATTTTCGAGGGAAATAACGAAAAATAGAAAATGAAAATTTGCATTTTTCAGTCGATATCGATCGGAGCAAAATGTTTCACGAGAATCTGAGAAATTTCGCCAGAACAAATTCGCAGCTACGATTTTTGGCTTGAAAACAAGTAATCGAGGGAAAATGAGGCAGCGTGAGAAAAAGAAAAAAACGAAGAGTGAATGACGCAATGAAAAGGTCGGCCAAGTTAATTAGCAAAATGGATAAGCGATTGGTCGAGTGGTTAAGTGGGTTAAAAAAAAAAGGAAAAAAAAAAAGACATTGGAATCGAGTGGAAATGACGTTAGAAAATTGATCGGGCTCACCTGTGACCTCGATCGTTTTTAATTGCCCCAGCGGTGAGATCGTTGCTGGTCTTGGAATAGAACGAGGTGGAAAATCCGTTGGTAAGGTCGTTCGAGGTCAAATGATGATTTTTGTGACAAGTGTCGAGGCTTTCGAAGCTGCGATAAGGTCGCAAGTTGCCAAAACCACCGTTTCGTTCGTTCAACGTTGAACCGTTGGACCTCGCGTTTGACCTTGAATTCCGTGAACGTAGAGGATCCTCCTCGCAATCTTCCTCGAGGCTGTCCGGCGACGTATTTTCAAAACGTGCGTTCGGACGATTAGAATATTCGAGGGAATCGTAACTGTAACCCGAGGGAGAAACCGTCGCGCACGTTCGCTCGAGCGACTCGAATTGCAAAAGAGAACTCGACCTTGACGACGATTCTGAGGACCTCGATGACCTTGGCGAGGCCCAATGATCCTCGTTCAAAGTCAACGTCACATCGCGATCCTTACTCGCATTTCTTCTTCGACGCTTCTTCGGTACCACCGAATTACACTCGCTTCCGCTACCATCGAGACGCTCTTCTTCGTTCGTCAGGACATGGAACAGAAAATAAACAAAATTCCCAGACCAATGAGAAACGTATTCGACGAAAGAAAACAAACATTTCCAATGATGTTGAAGTTTGCATCGTTGAAATGCAACGAAATTTCGTTTTTTCTTCAGCAAAACTCATAATTATTATTCAATATTTGGTCTGGACAATAAAACGATCCTCTCTTGAGACCCAAAAACTCAATCGATACGAAAAAATGCCATGATTTTCAAAATTCACTAAACAATTCATAGACAAATATTTTTCGTTTAATCTCAACGTTGCAAACTTAAGAGTCATCATTTCCAATATCAAATTATTCAAGTTGCAGTAGAAATGGAACTGCCACTAATAAAACAAATTGAAAAAAATCCCCAGAATCTCCAATACGTGCATATATGGGGTCAATTTGACCCAAGGCATTTTTCAAATCGTTGTATTCCCTTAAATACGCCTTTTTCGTTTTTTTTTTGTTTGTAGAAACATTTTTTGTAGTAACTTATCCATATTTTATGGCCCCAAATTTATTTTTTCACGAAAATTAAATGACGAAACAATCGATGACAGAAAATTGTTCGGGTCAGAACGACCCAGTACGCACTCGAAAGGTTAACTAATTAATTTTAACAGATAAACGTCATTTTTCAAATTTACACGTTTCTACCAAACTCCAGAGACTTTCGAATTCAACGTTTACAGTGAAGCCAATTTTTTTTATTCTTGAATTTGTCCGTAAACCCCATTTTTTGTACTGTTTTTTTTTTTTTTTTCAAGACGTTTTTTTTTATTTTTTGCTTCGAAGCAGATTTGATTTATCATAAGAGGATGATTGCGAGAGCAATTGCCTCGAAAATATACCAAGGGGAGCAAAATTAATGCGTAAATCGATAAATCATAACGAACAGACCGGAAGCATAAATTGCAAAAAACATGCAAGCTCGTGTGAAAGTTTACTAGATGTTGGGGGTGAGAGAATGTGATAGAAATGTCTGAATTATGCAAGGAACCAAAGAGAAGAAATGTGAAAAGACTGGAAAAGGAGGAGAAATTGAAAAAAAAAAAACAAAAACAAAAAAAAAAAACGAGGAAAGGCCCGAAATTTGGAAAGAGAAAATAAAATTCGGAAGCAAAGAGGCTCGAGGGGAAATACGAAACTGGAGAAATATTTTTTTCAGCAGCAAAGTTTTAGTATATTGTGTTAGCGGTTGGATCACGCGATCATAAAATTTCGCCATACGACGAGTGAATGGGAATAATCCAGTGGGTTAGCCGCTTCGTAATACTTCGCCGTCTGGTTTTCTATCCCGGCGAACTACGCACATCGTGAGAATTTAATTTTAGCTCTTAAAAAAACATCGGCTTAATTCGAGCTTGGAAACTCATTCATTTCTACACCGCAATGTAAATTTAATCGCGATAATAATTTCCAGATTATTGCACGAAAAAAAAAAATATCATAAAGCAAAACAAACAAGCGTGCACGGGAGAGTTATTGCGTTTTTGGGACGAGCGATTTATTGCGCCTGGAATTATGCAACTCGTCGTACAGTCGAGTAAAAGGTGGAAACTTTGCTTCAAATGCCACGACGCTTGAAAATATTTTCTTGATTTATGGCAATGAATATTTTTCGAGATTTTCGGTTTATTGATTCAGAAATGAATTGAGGACGAATTCTTTTTTGTTCGGTTTTTCTGGAAATTGAGAAAAGGGTTTAAAGAAAAACGATTTTTCACCTGCTGCCCTCTGGGTGGCTTTGATGTGAATGACACTCTCTGTTTCCGAGTCTGAACCCAGCCAGTACGTTGTACCGCTGCGGTCTGAGTCGCTCTGCAAATCGTCCGAGGTCTCTTCGAGTATGGTTTCGAGAAAATCTCCTTGTTGTGAAAGAGCAGGGTCTGCGAACAATAATACAGCAATAAAAACACGCGCACAAGAAATACGTAAACATAATTCAAATTTACTGTCAACAATCTGTCGTATTTTTGTTTTATATTTTTCATTATTGATTTCCCGGATAAAGATTCAATTTTGCTTCCTCATAGAGGAAGCTATGTGACGGTGAAATTTTTTTTTTTCCAGTTTTCAATGGCAATGTGCTTAAAGGGTCCCAAAACATCGAAAAATCATAACCAGAAAAAATGTCCCGATGTGTGTGTGTGTGTATGTTCTGGCACTGAAAAATTCAAACGTTCATAACTCGATAACGGTTTGAGCTACAGGGCTGCCGTTTTGCACAGATGTTAATCGATAGGAGCTCTTCATTCTCTGAGAATTTTGTCGGAATTGCTAGAAAAATACGAATTCTACGGCATTTTGAAATTTTCAAAAAAAAGGTGTCGACGCCCTAACTTCCGCAAATTTTATGATTTATTACTCATTTTTTTTATAAATAGAGTATCATAACAGAAAGGTTGGTATTGAATTTGGGAAATGTCGGTTGAACAGTTTAAATTTTATGATTTTTCGAATTTTACGAAAATCTGAGTTTTTTGAAAAATCGCCCGACCGCTCTAATTTCTGCAAATACAAAAAATTCTGCGCAAATTTCAATTTGCAGCGTTTTTATTATCGTTATCTAATAGCGATCGATACGAAGAACGGGAAATTCGGGCCATTCGCTGAATGAGCTGGACACCGCAGACCCATGTATAGCTACTGAGGGTTGAATGTTGCTATTCAAAATTTTATTCTACCTTCAAGAACGACGCGCTCCTTTTTCTATTATTATATCGATTATTAATATTTCGCACTAATTAAAAATGTAATAATAAAGTTCATATATTTAATAATGTTCAAGGTTTTTTTTGCTCATTTCGTGACGTCAGATATTTATTTCACAATGAAATTTGTTCGTGTGCACCCACTTGTGTCCTTTTCACTATTGTCTTATTTTTTGTATTCAAACTTGTTGTCGTTGTTGGGTTTTTAATCGCACAGTGTGGATCTTTGAAAAAAATGTAAAGCCAGAGAAAAGTGCTGTCCATGTTAATTATCGTGGTGTGTGTGTGTGTGTGTGGAGACCGAGACAGTGAGGGAGGGGAAGGGGGGGGGGGGGGGTCAAGCGAACGAAAGAGATCAAACGGACGGGCCGGTACGAGTCAAGAGCTCCGATCGCATAATCAACAGTCAGTCCTTAACGAGGTCTAATCGAGATAAGGGGACGACCCGTCGTTGCTGTATAAAACATTTACACATACGTACATACGGGCGTATAAATGAATGAGGACTTTTTTCTGGCTGACAGAAATGGCACAACTTCCGTTTCACTTTCGCCGAGATCGCCCTCTCTTGCATTTAGTAGCAGAAAAAAAAACTGAAGCAGTCTGCAGAACGTTAAATCAAGTTCAGAAAGTCTGCCAGCAATTAGTCTTAATTAACTGTTCGAATTCGTTCGACCCTTCAAGACACAGTGGGACTTGCGTCGTTCCAGTTTTTTCGTTTATAGTTTTTTGTTGTTAAACAAGGGCTTTAACAACAAATACCGGGACTACCAAGTAGTCAAATTTGAACGACCAATTTTTGCACAGACTCACAATACACTCGGAAGAAAATTCCAGAATTTATTCAAAATTCCGCAAACAGTAGTTCTTGTTCATAAAAATAAATTTTGAAAAATGCTGCAAATTGCTTCGCTTGCAAATCGAATTGAAATTTGCAAATTGCTTAATCTTGAGGAAGCAACTTGCAAATTTCAATTTGCAACGTTTTTTATATTTGCATTTGAATTATATAGTTTCGACTGCTTTTCTAGAAAGTAAAGAGGAAGTACGGACTTATACACAATATTTTACAAAATTTCCAGAAATTAGAGCAGTTGGACGATTTTTCAAAAAACTCAGATTTTCGTAAAATTCGAAAAATCATAAAATTTAAACCGTTCAACCGATATTTCCCAAATTCAATACCAACCTTCCTATTATGATACTCTATTTATAAAAAAAAAATTAGTAATAAATCTTGAAATTTGCGGAAATTAGAGCGTCGACACCATTTTTTTGAAAATTTAAAAATGCCGTAGAATTTGTATTTTTCTAGCAATTCCGACAAAATTCTCAGAGAGTGAAGAGCTTGTGTATATCAACATCTGTCCAAAACGGGAGCCATGTATCTCAAACCGTTCTCGAGTTATAATCGTTTGAATTTCGCAGTTCCAGAACACACGCATCCGGACATTTTTTCTAGATATGATTTTTCGATGTTTTGGAACATTTCACCGTCACATAGCTTCCTCTGTGAGGAAACAAAAAACAATTTTTATTCGATTTCAAACGTTGCAAACTGGCCTCTGTTTCTCATAAACAGTACAAATTGACTTCACACGAGGAAAAACTAAAATACTGACCACTGCGTCACTCCACAGCAGCGATAATGTTTATCGGATTTTCGAAGGTCGAAATATTCCAAGATAAATTGATGATTCACGTGTATCCGCGGATGGAGAAAAATGGTGAAACCTTCAGGTAGAATCACCAAAAATTCGACTGACCAAGTGATTATTTGGAAAGCTTAAAATAAAAGTGAATTCTTGAAGGCGAAGCATCTATTTTCTCGTAAATCTATTTTCACGTTACGCAAGGTGAACGAAGCAGCAGTATTTCGATCCAAAAACAATACGAAATCGTCGATGAATAAGGTCGTGCGTGCGTGTGTGCGTGTGCGTGTGTGTGTGTGTGTGTGTGTGTGTGTGTGTGTGTGTGTGTGTGTGTGTGTGTGTGTGTGTGTGTGTGTGTGTGTGTGTGTGTGTGTGTGTGTGTGTGTGTGTGTGTGTGTGTGTGTGTGTGTGTGTGTGTGTGTGTGTGTGTGTGTGTGTGTGTGTGTGTGTGTGTGTGTGTGTGTGTGTGTGTGTGTGTGTGTGTGTGTGTGTTGAAAAATAAACCAATGGGAATTACGTAGACCGGAGACTACATAGATAATTTTTCTGAGTCATGGGGTTGAACAGAAATCGTTTAATTATACGACTTAATGAGATTCACCTCGGAACATACACGTAGACGAGATTAGCGACAATGTGGAGTAACGTAGCGTGAAACGAGATTCCGTAACGCATACGAATGTCCGGATTGACGAGTTTCCAAAGGAAATTAAAAATATCTATGCTGGAAGTAAATTCCATGGATACCGAGGGATCGATTTCTGGTACTTATCCATTCTCGATCTGTCATCGATGTTTAATTCATCGATGTAAACGTAGAATCAACTCTCGGTAACTCTGGAAACCGCACAACGTTGTCCTGGGAAATAACTCATGAAAAAATTTACGCGATTTGTAAAGTTCCAATATGGGGCGTTTCAGGTTCGATCGAAAAATCAATATTATTCAATATTTCCATTGTTTCAAATTGCCCTCGATTTTAATTGAGAAACGTGTTCCTTTGAAAAATCGTTTTCTTCACATTTCGAGAATTTTTCGTATTTCCAAAAGTTCTGACAGTCAAAAATGGGTCGAAAATGAAATAGAAAATTCTCTGGAATACTAACAGCAGACGGAAAAATGATTTTCGAACTTTTTCAAGGCCCCATGACGATCGGAAAGATAAAACAATCGAATGGGGACACTGTCAGTTTGATCCAGAATAGCCTGTGTCTATTTATACATAATGGCCGTTGACTCTGCGGTGTATATTACGCGGAATCGATCGAGTCTTGTTCCACGTCGAGAGGCAACACTGTAATAATCATTCAATGAGGATTGTTTCGTGGGAAAAAACTCTATCAGCGAGGCGGGCATTAATTAGTGGATTCTTGACGTTGAACCGATATTTTCCAGTTCGCTGAACAAAAAGCTTTGAATCGAACGATTGTCCGGCCGGATCGAATTTCTTTGGTCGTGAGCAATTTTTTAACCCTTCGAGTGCGTACTGGGTCGTTTTGACCCCAGCAATATTCTGTCACCGAATGTTTGGCAATTAAGGAGGTTGGATTACGAAATGAAATTAATTAGAATTTGATAAAATTCGGTGATAACATTCTTTGGCATCGAGTATAGAAACACAAATTTTTTCCCAATTTTTTAACACATGGTTATCGAATAATTAAAAGTTAAATCGAACTTCTTAGGCACGAGATGTATACCTGTATATATGTGAACTTTATTCTTATACACGTAAACTTTTGTGTTCAATAACTCGAGTACTACCTGGTGAAAAAATCTAAAAAAAAATTTTATTGCCATGTATATAATCACAAAAATATGTTTACCAAATTTTTTTAAATCCTTATCTTTTTGAAATTTTTCATGTTTTTAAGGAGTTTCGGTAGGAAAATCTAAATATTGAGAAATTGATAAAATTCGGTGATAACGTTCTTCAACATCAAGTGCGAAGACACAATTTTTTTCTAATTTTCCATCTACCTAGTTATCGAGTAATTCAGCATTAAGGCAGAATGCTTATGCCCGGAATATATACTTATATATATGGAAACGCTATGCTTATACACGTGAACTTCAATGTTCGATTACTCGAGAACTGGTTAGAAGAAAAATTTGAAAAAATTTGTATCGTCACGTATAATTCTAAAGAATATGTCCACAAAATTTTATTAAATTGTAATTATTTTGAAATTTTTTACATTTTTAACATTGTTTAGCATGGCAACATTGTATCGTCGTGATGAAACCTTTTTGATGCCAACGAATGTTTGGGCATTTAATTTTCGTTTTCTTAAAAAAATGTATTCAAAAATATGAACAATTTATTACAAAGAACGTCTCTCAAAAACAAAAATAAAAAATGCATATTTACTGGAATACAACGATTTGAAAAATGCCTTGGGTCAGATTGACCCAATATGCACTTGAAGGGTTAAGACATTTTCCCGGCTTTGCGAAAAAATGTTTCATCCACTCATCGACGATAAACGCGATAATGCAAAGAAACAAGAAAATAAATCAGAAAGAAAAAATCTAAAAAAGTTGATTTCCATTTGAACGAAATATTTATCTCTCAAAATTGAATTCTTTGAATTTTTCAATTTTCTGCATCACGATCCGGAAGTCGTTAAGGAACACGTGTCTTGCGCGCTGGATAAAGTCAATTCTGTTTACACGTATAGAACGCTTTCGAGTGCAAACATGTGTGGGAGTTGGTTCAAGGTTAAAAAATTGAAGAAAACTTACGTATTGCGTGATGGGAAACGTTCTCAACTATCAAACACCAGAATCATTTGTTGCAGTTCTTGGAACGATATTTTTCTTTGCTCCCACGTGAGAAGTCACTATTTTATGACGTCATTTTCGTTAGTCAAGAAATATTGGCGAGTCGTTAATCGCGATGATTTGTTTACTTATCGCACGGCCCATAAACTGTCACATTGAAAACAACCCAAAAGATAAGAGAACTGCACAAAGAGAGACACAAAAATTCAGAGACTTTGTAGTTTGTTGTTTCGTTCAATTTTTCTCATTTTTATTTTTTATTCCTCGTGTCGTATCTCTCCCAAAAGAAACGAGTTCACGTGGTGTTACACGGTCTTCGAGAGACCAATACCATAAGAGAGATGGAATGAAAGTTTTGTGGATGTGCGAACAGAGTGACAGGAAAGTGCCACATTCTTCACGCTCGAAAGAGAGCCAGGATTCCTTTACGAGAATCACACTGTATCGAGCTCGAATCTCTTAAAACCAACATACAGGGTGTCCGAAAAGTGATGTCTAAAAATCATCCACAATTGTTAAGGATTAAAAAAGAAAGCGAAAAGTCCTTTGGCATTTGTTTCGTTTTCGTCTAGTTTATAAGAAATTTTCAAAAAACCCTAATCTCGTAATTTGCCTGATTTTCGATTTTCCAAGTAAACAAATTCCCTGAACTCGTTATCGTTGTTTAACGGTGCTCGTAATATTTGAGCAAATTGCCAAAATACTATGCGAAAATTCTGTCAATGTTCCCAATTTTGAGAATGTATCGTGAAAATTCTTGAAACTCAAAATGGAACAAAACCGAGTCAAATATTCCAAGACTTTCGATCTTTTTCCGTAAACTCCTGGCGTCGTTTATAAGTTTCAAGGTTCACTTTATGGACACCCTGTATAAGTGCAACATTTCGATACATAAATAAAGATACATTCTCATTGAATGCAGCGTCGTGAGACACGAAACACGCGCTCGATCCATGTACACGAAAATATAAAGAAGGATAGCGAGTTGAAAAAAATGGTGTGGTTTCTTGTCGAACTGTGAGGTAAGCAGCAACAGGTTGGTAATCGCAAAGAGTGTGCTCCGTTGCTGTTGGTCAGCAACAAGTGGTCTCTCTCATGTTTTCCGCGTGCAGGTTCATGTGGTGGATCGACGAGCCGTGCACGACGGACGTTCTCCAATTGTTTATAAAGACGGAAAAAAAATCGTTCGAGCAATCTCACCGAATTGAAACGAATTATTTCCATATTTTGACGTTTCGAAAAAAAATCTCAGGACAACAGCTTCTTGTCAAAATCACAAGTTTTTAAAAAATTAATGAAAAAAAAAGAATGAGCTAAAAAAAAACAGTTTTACGATTTTTATAAAGAGTAAAAAAATCATAATACGAAAAATAGAAAAAGAAGGAACAAGAGAGTTTCCACTGTAGACATGCAAATTCCAGAGAATATAAAATTCTCAGGGCACGCACGAGCTCAACCGAGACAAATTGCGTTTCGTATAGCGAAGGAAGCTTCTATTGAGTTTTCCTGCACTGCTGATATACGTTTCTGACAGACGTATGATTCGAGATCATTTTGCTTGGGAGACTTGTCGTTGTTGCTCATATGGCCTTGACGAGTTCTCGTCGAAGGAGAAACCAATCAGGACACGAGACACATACAATCGAGTTACACGAGATTGATCTCGCATGTTCACGACCGTTCGTACAGAAAAAAAATAACGAATCTTCATTTTTAACACACTTCGCGCACTTTTTATGAAATAGCCAAATTTTCGAGAATAATCTCTGTCAAGATATTAAAACATAGCCAATTCATAATTAGGTTTTAATGTTATACTATGAAAAAAAAAAATTATCAACCCTTCGTAGACACACTGGGTCATTTTGACCCAAACATTTTTTTAAATCCTTAAAACTTCAAGTGTGTCGACGAAAAGTCAATGAATTTTTCATTCTTCTTCGTCTTCGCGTATATTAGACACACCTTGTAGAAAAAAATCGACGAGTTAACACAATTGGTTGACGAAAGAACGAAAACTCGATATTTTCGGTTTTAACGAGAGGCTCGAGAAAAGATTGGATGCATCGAACAATATACTTTACAAGAGCTCACTAAGCGAACGACTAAAAGAATACACAGCATACATCGTTCCACCTGCAGAGCATATGCTGTTAGAATTTTCCTTCCCTCTTTGAGCAAGTACACTGAACCATATTAAAAACAGTTGTAAAGCGTAGAGATTCAAGTGCCATTATTTAACTCATTAGATCGTAAAACATACATCATTTTCAAGTGCAGTTATTTTAATAAATATTTATAGAAATTTATAAGAAGCTGATCAGAAAAAAGCACTCGTGGCATTATTTTGCTCGAGGGATTCGCCGTTGCCACGCTTATTTATTATTTTTCCCGTGCTCATCTTCAAAAATGCCCGAAAAGCATTATTTTCTTTATTGGATCGCGAATAATCCGACATTTCGATTTTCCCCGCCGTATGAACTCGGGTGTCTCGTGTGATATTTGAGCTACGAACGAAAATGGCGTTTCGATGATAAAACAAATGAATTAATGGAACCCCGAGCCTTTTTGTTCTTCGCACGACCTCTACGCGCGTATCCCACGAGATAATTCGTGCGTCCCACGATGCATCACGCCCGCAAATGCTTTGTACGATCGTCGTGTACGCGGCACGAAGAAAAAAAACAACAAAAAATGGCTGCTCGCGTCTAGAGTCGAGAAAGAAACATTATGCGAAGATTCCCGTTACACGAGACTTCCCCGGCCCCCGGGAGAGACTCACAACAAACGTGTACAGAAAATTTTCATAAACTCGCACGAGCGAATCAACGGACTTCGGCTTAGACAAAAAATCACAACAACGAAAATCGCGCGTGTAACTCGATACTCGCCTGTCCCGCACGCAACACACAATACTTCGATTTTTCCATCCTACCGTTTATACGTTCCTCAATAAATATTCATCAAAATTTTCAATTTTTCGTCTGCGCAATTATTTCAATTTTTAGGTAATCTTTTCGTCGTCAGCTCGTAGCAAGAGAATTTCGACTTTCTTTCGACCCAGTCGGAAAAAAATTCATCGATGTAAACCTCCATACGATCGAGCCTCGTTGGACTCTGGTTATTTTCGAAATTTGCTCAATTTTTTCCTCCATTTAAATTCAGTTCAACCGCGATTGTCGCAATTAGAGAGAAAACGAAATAATCGCAGCTTGGAATAATGATATTCATATATTTAATAACTCTTTTAAATAGGCGTTGAATAAAATAACAATATTTAATCGCAAGTATAATTTAATTCAAGGCAAATGGATACCAGGATCCTAGACAGTATTCAAATAAATGTTTCTCTTGGTACAGTGTGGGTGTAGAAAGTAACCCAGATCCTCTCTAGTCTCGAGGCATTAAAAAAGCAACAAGATTCTCATCACTGCGAACTCGCCATTTACGATACTACAGTTTATGCAAAGAGTTACTACGAATGACCAAACGTGCTTCGTTCCAATGTTTTCCTCTTGCGGATCTTCTGCGCACGTAATAAATTTTTTCTGCTATTGAAAAAAAAAAAATGAGATTTTTATTCTTATCCATGTTGTGGCGCGATATTTCTCACTGTATAAGCCGAGATTTCTGGAGCGTGGACGACAATCGCACGCAGAAATAAAATTGAAAAATAGACAACAGCAGGAAAGAAAGAGAAAAAAAATAAAACGATGATCGCGTTATTGGAAGAAAGTACGAACGAGTTAACGCACGCTCTTGCGAGATGGCGTGTTAATGCTCCATGTGTTTAGACCCACCGAACTTATTCTCAAACGATAATGGAATAATCATTGGGATAAGAAATTGGATATTAACGAGCTGCAGTTTCTTTGACACGGAAACTCAAAGATTCCTTTTTTGATAAATCTTTTTCTTTCCATTCGTAAAGGAATTTCATTGATTTACGAAAAAACACTAGGATTCGAATTTTTTCAACAGGATATCGTTTTGACAAAATTTCTCTCTTTTTCGAAAGAACCAATTGAGCTGTGGATCGAAAATAACATTTTCTTGAGGAAGGGAGAATTTTTTTTTTTTTCGAGGGAAAGAGGCAACGGAGCAGGCAGGGAAGATTGACGTACTCGATTTCTACATATTCTGAAGAAAGATGGCGTTGGGAGCAGACGAGAATATCCGGTCGTTAAAAGGTGCGAATTCACATACGAGACTGTGGCTGTGTGTACAACACATCAAGCTTATCAAGCACTTACGAGGAAAGATCTCGTGAGAACTTTGGGCTACACATCTCACAAGATTTATAGTAGCTTAATTTTCCCCTTCTCCCTTTCTTCTGGTTATTTTCACTTGAAAATGATTTCAAGTGTTTCAAAGTGTATATTCGAATGAAACTATGTTCAAGCTCTCGTTCAGAATTGTTGTGATCTTTGTCCCATTAAGAGGTTAAAGGTAATCCTATCGCCAGGGCTCAATCCAAGGGTTATCCAATTTTTTTGTTTCTAGCTTCACTAAATATTTTAATAATTATTTCTGTAAAACTTCGAGGTCGGTATCGACTTAATTACACAGAAAAAAAATGCAAATTTTCGCTGCAAATGCTTCTGGTCGCTATAAAAGTGTTTATAATAGTGGGAATCCGTCAGATTCTTTAAAAAAATCTGATTCACATACTTGACACTCGTAGTAATCTAATACGTTTAGAAAAAATTATGCTTATCGACTTATTTTTTATGTAATATCAAGTTAAACTTAAACTTCCGTTCCGGTATTGAATGAAACTCGCCACGATAAAGAGACGTCATTTGAATTTCTACACATATTTCATTGTTTTGACGGATCGACGTTCAAAAGCTTTGCGGTTGAACTCGTCTGGTTAAGTGGTAGAAAGAGATGGAGAAAGAATCAACGTTGCCTAATATCAAATCTATAGAAATACTACGTGAATCGTTGGAATACATATTTTTCATTTTTTTAATTAAATGTGAACGTTCGTTACATTATTTACACGTGAAAAATTTCAGTTATTGAAAATTATTTTTTTAGCATATGTTGAAAATGTCAATTATGCAAGTCTCTAGAATGACTAGTGTAAAGCGACAGGACTACCTTAAGATTTCGTATGGTGACGAAAACTTCGTACAGAGCGTGATTTATTTTTGGAAACTAAGATTGAGAAGTCGAGGGTTTGTAATCACATGGAAACGAGTCGTTTTTGTGGAGAAAGTCGACAGCGGAAGTTTGATGATCACAGCTAACGACTAATTGATCGAATTAAGTTAATTGGAAAACTGGAATATGGTCAAATGGACTTGATGAATATTGTGAAGCATCGAAAATTCGAAGGTAATCGAAAGTTTGAATTTCCGGTGGAAACGGAAATAGCATCGACGTGATTCGCACGACGGCGTATAACAGCTGATGCAAACACTGCTTCATTTTTTTTCTATGACTCTGGAGTCATTGAGGTTATTGAGTCACGTTATAAACAATGTGGATAAAAAATCTCAACGTTCGACAAATGCTGACCGCAGTTTTTTGACCAAAGCTGCTTTTTCAAGCCGGGCCACCAATCGCGTACCTTAGTATGTTGACCGAAACGTATACGTTCGGTACGCAAGCAAAATGGGAATATTGTGTGCTCGCGGAGAGGAGAGGATAATACGTACGTGAAGCGCGAGCAACGACCGTAACGCAAAAAAAGAAGCAACGGGAGACCAACTGTACTATTGCGACATCGGGAAAGTCCAAATGTCATACGTAACGCTGCCTCGATTTGTTCGTCGTTTCCAACGATGTGCAATCTTTTTTTCTTCGTTGCATTTTAATTTTAGTTTATTGCGTTTAAACATTCATCTTTTTCTCTCTTTGGGTCATTGTTACTTTCGGATTCTTCAGATTTTAACCCTTCGAGAGTACACACTGGGTCATTTCGACCCCAAAACGAATGTTTTAGCATTTAATTTTCGTTTTCGTTAAAAAATAAATTTAGGGCCATAAAATATGGAAAATTTACTACGAAAAAAATACAAAAAATGCATTTTTACCGGAATACAACAACTCGATAAATGCCTTGGGTCAGGTTGACCCAATATGCACTTGTCGCAGGTGTGCACTCGAAGGGTTTATGTTGCATTCAATGATTTTTTCGTTTCACGATTTTTCGTTTGATTTTTATCGAGCTTCGCAAAGAATCCATTCATTCCGTTTCGATCGATCCCCCAATGTCAATTCGATTTTTCCGAATTTGAAAAATTTCAGAGTCTTAATAATTAATGGATGTTTTGCTATTGCTAAATCACAATGTTCTGTTTACAGTGTTGGGATCGATCAGGAAGAATCATTAGCCTTCAAAGTTTTAGTCTTTGAAGTAACTGTTGAAAAATAATGTGTTTGTTGGTGGTGGAGAAACGTTGGTTCAAATTTCTGAGTGTGTACGAGAATGAAGAAATAAAAATAATGATAAAAACGAACCGTTAGCGCGTAGATCCTCATGGGGCGATTGGAAGTGCTGAGTGTGTTGTTGCAGTTGAAATCCATAGGCAGGAAGCCAAGGATTGGGTCCATTGACGAGATCCATGTCGGCGACAACAGCAACATTAGCATTGAAGGTCGTGACCTTATCGTCCTCAGTTACATCGACATTCGGAGATTCTTCGGAGTCATCGGAGGCAACAATTACGTTTTGGGAAGTAGGCGAATTTTGATGGGACAATGTCGACGTCCCGACGCAAATTGACGAAGCCATTTCGGTGCTCATCTTTTTATTTGCACCAACGTATCTACCCACGTTTTGACAGCGCAATCCACGAAATTCAATTCCTCACTCGATAATCCGGCCAACTTGCTAATTTTACTCGTTAATACTTTTTTCGTCTTTCTCAAGCTCGTTCTCACTTTTCCACAATCGTTTGACGCTCCGTCCAACTGTGAAGCCCTCTTCCGCCTTTCTACGCGAGGCTTCATCATACACACTCTCCTTTCGACCACCTTTTGTTTCCCCCTTCGCAGCGGCACGGTTTACCCTCTATTCCTCCTTGACATGCCCTGCCCAGCTTTCAGCACCAAAACACTCGCTACATGTTGCAAATCACTGGAAACCAAATTTCAATTCAGTCGAATTTTATTGTTGATTGACAAAGTAAACATTCGCTCCGTTTCGGAGTTCAGGGAGGTTGGATCACGACGATACAATGTTGCCATGGTAAACCATGTTAAAAACATACAAAATTTTAAAAAGATAAGAATTTAATCAAATCCTTTAATATCCTTTAAGGACATTGTATGCAAATTTTGCTATCGATAAAATTCCTATAAATTCGCACCACACAAAGAGAATAATAATAATATCTAATAGCTCGCGCAATTTTAAGAGGTTTCACCATGTAGAAGTCGAGATATTTATTTATAAAAATCACAATTTTCAGTACTTTCTCATAAGAGCGTGTGTTAAAAGTTCCAATTTTCAACATTAAATATTTCGATTTCTAAATGGTGAAGACTCTTAAAACTTTGCATACACTTTTATGTAACACCGAAGAAGCTTTATTTAGTTTTTCAAATTTTGTTTATTATATAACAAATACGGATTACCTCGGACAATCTTGGATTCAGAGTATATTGTTATTTGGTCAATTTTTAACAACTTTTTTTAATGAACTTGGGCTCGCAAAATATTTTGTATGTAAGAAAAACCGAAAACAAAATTTACATTTGGACGTCACCATACAACGTCCTTAATAAGATATATTACGATACAATTTTTTTTTTTAATTTCTACCACGCAGTACTTGAGTAATTGAACCTAAAGTTCACGGATATAAGCATAGAGTTTACATATATACAGGTATACGTCTCGTGCATAAGAATTTTAATTTAACTCTCAATTATTCGATAACCATGTAGTAAAAAATTTGGAAAAAGTTTGTGTTTCTATACTCGATGCCAGAGATTGTTATCACCAAATTTTATCAAATTCTGATTATTTTGATTTCGTGATTCAACCTCCTTAACAGAAATCCATCTTTTCTTGGTGAAGCAAATTATGCATTCTCGCTTTTTTTCGGCTACGAAATCCTGACAATGTTTTTTTTTTTCGAAATAAAAAATTCACATTTCGGAGGAAAATTCGAAAGCAACATAGAGATTTTTCATGAGAGTTATGCTCACAATTAAACGAGGACGTTATTGTAATGGAGGAACAATGGAAAAAGTTTATGAACGCCCATGATTACGCGCCCATTATAATAATTGTAAAAAAAATGGCTTTCTTCCATTCGAACAAGTTTAGAAAATCATACGATACGAGTTCCTGCATATAAATTATATATTTTTAAAATCCCATTTCATAGCAACTATCTAAAATGCTCATGGAACCATAAACTTTGGTTAGAGTGTGCAAAGGGCTATAAAAGTTTATTATTTTGTTGGGTTGAACGGTTTTACTTGCGAGGCACAAGCTTTTATTGTGTTTGGTGGGAACATCAAAATCTATGCTCGTGACGATTCTCGCGAAGATGGCGAGGCTACCTTACCCCTTCGAGTGCACACCTTCATAAGTGTATATTGGGTCAATCAGACCCACGGCGTTTTTCAAACCGTTGTATTCCGGTTAATATGCATTTTGCTTTTTTTTATAGAGTATCTTGATAGGAAAGTTAGTATTGAATTTGGGAAATATCGGTTGAACGGTTTAAATTTTATGAATTTTCGAATTTCACGAAAATCGCAGTTTTTCGAAAAATCGTCTAACCGCTTTTATTTTTGCAAATTTTCTATGATATTATGTACAAGTCCGTACTTCCTCTTTACTTTCTGAAAAAGTTGACGAAATTATATAATTTAAATGCAAATACAAAAAACGCTGGAAATTGAAATTTGCAAATTGCTTCCTCAAGATGCTCATGATGCACGATGCTCAAAGCCTCCTCTATCAGGAAAACATAGTTCGTCATAGAGGAAATATTAACGTATTACTATCACAAAACGACTTTATTTAGGATTCTTTCAAAATTTTGTACAAACGTTCTTGGCACCAAAACTAACAGTTTTCTCGAAAAAGTTGTGACGTTTAGAATTCGAGATATTTAATTTCCAATTTTTTATTTTTCTCACCTAAACGCATGTAAATTGAAGTCACGTTTCGTTAAAAAGTTGCAAGAAAAAAACGAAAGAAACGCAAGTTCAATTTACACGCGTTTAGATGGGAAAAAATAAAAAATTGGAAATTAAATATCTAGAATTCTAACGTCAGAAAATTTTTCTTCTTAGTTTTAGTAAATTTTTTTTGTAGAGACGTTTTTTGTAGTAAATTTTCCAAATTTTTTGGGCCTAAATTTTTTCATTCATGAAAACAAAAATCAAATGCCAAAAGATTCGTTGTCGTTGAATGCCAAACAATCGGTGACAGAAAATTGTTGGGGTCAAAACGACCCAGTATGCACTCGAAGGAATAATTGCCCCGAATCAACGAGGAATTTTTGACGCATTTATAATTATCGTAATAATTAATGAATTATTGGTAATTCTTAAATAAATCAAGAGTCAAATGTAACCCTTAACGATAACGACATTCCGGAAGATTTTGCAAGATTTTTTTTCGATCTTTCGAGGCGAGACGTTGCTCTCACGAAATTCAATGATTTTCTTCTGTATACAAATTTTGAAACTTAGTATGTAAATATATTTCGGTCATCAAGTCCGATCGGAGATCGTGCTCTGCTCCTCGTGACCGTCGAGTGTGTGTCAATGCCCCGTGTCGAAAATAACGGGAGTGACGAATACGCGAGAAGAGGCCATAAAAAAAAAAGAGTACGAGAGAAAGAGAGGGAGGGAGTAAGAAAAAAAAAAAAGAGAATCGAATCGAGGCGAGGAGCCGAGGCAGAGTGAAAGAATCGTGAACGATATAGACAATGGATGTACGGCATAAATATGTCCGGACTTCTCGAGGGAGAATCGTGCTGCGTGAAATGTTTACGTCCTGTCAGCAACATGTGCTCTCCTCTTTTTATTATTCTTTTGCCTCCTATCTATTTCTCTTATCGTAACTGTTGCGTGAAATTTCATTCAGCGATTCAACTTTCTTTCTCTAATTATTCCGAGCCCCTGACGGAGAATGCTGAATGATACGATTTTCATTTTTTGCTAAGAAGCACAAATTTGTGCTTCAGTCTCATTTTTTCACATCAATTTTCAGTTCCGATCGCAGGTTCGTCCTCGAACTCAGTATTCCGGGAAAAAAAATCGTTAATTCCAATAAATTATCGATTCTAGAAATTCCGAAAGATAAATCGAAAGCATTATCGTTAAAAATGCCGATCATAATTAACTAGAGAACCTTCGGAAGGAGTGACGGCGGAAAATGAAAGAAAAACAAAACGGAAAATATGAAAGCGGCGCGTATTTTTGAGAGACTGAAACACGCACTGCTAACTGCATTCGGAAAACCGGAGGTTTCCATGAGGAATGCTGTAACACGCCTCTCCTAATCGTTGCCCAACTTCCTACAAAGCACGGTCGATGATTCACCTGTCAATCCGACCAAGTCCATTAACATTTTACTCAGTGCTTTCGTTTTTTTTTCTCAAGTCTATTTTTTCCCTCCATGCTATCGACGAACAAAAATCAGCGTCGAAAACCTCATGATGGAGAAAAATATTTGACGATAAACGATCGCGATTCGTAGGTGTGAAGAAAAATTTCCCACGACTGACCCGCATTGTCCCCGGTCAGCCAGAATCACGGGAAAAGTAATTCGCGTTCAGAACTACCAGAAGGAACGAATTTGCTAGGCAATTTGCACGCCTCAACACAAATTTTCCTTAACTGACCCGCATTACCCGCGCATTCCCAAAATTTGTATCTCACCCATGCGCCTCGAGTGTTCTTGTTCTATAACTGACAGCCGCCTGTCAAAAGTCACGTTCCTCTGACGCACGCAGCATTTCGTACTTTCGTAGAGAAGCGATTTTCGTCGCGTCAAAAAAGTTGAAAATTAAGACTCGGAAATAAATAATTCTGGCCCACGCTGCTTGCGAATTACAGAGACGAAAAGGGGAGAGAAAAAAGGAGGACAAAAGAGTGTGGATGCGATAGTCATGGTTGGTGAACAAAAAAACGAGGGGGCGGAGGAGCGATGAAGTAAATAGGCAATTGTACGCACTGAGAGAAAGAAAAATATAACTTGTTCGTTTCCCCACATTTACGTCAGTCGTACGAACGTATGTTAAAAAAGCGTATATATTTTTCTAGTCGTTGACGAATGGACACAGGATGAAAATCACCGTAAAATTGCAAGGTAAAAAGAGAGGATGGAAAAAATTGAAGAAAAAGAGCGGCATGGACAATTTGGCTTGCGACTGCGCCTGAGCGAATACCTGTCAGCGCGCATTCCACGGACCCACGGCGTCCCCGAAGTCAAGAAACGCACACACCGTTGCACAGCATTATATACACTACGTTTATGTATGTATAGCTGTATATACGCAGTTGTGTACATATATATTATGTACATATAAGTGTAGCGAAGCCTTTCCCAACTTTTCCCTGGCCACCTCGCGCACCTTACACTCTCTCGATTTACTCGAACTTCAAATATTTTTATTGTAGCACCACACAGAGCACGCGCGATCTCAGCACGCCGATTTGACGTTGAATTAAAAAAAACACTGTTCGACGAACGATCAACGTAGCACCGCTATTCGTAACGAAAAATCACTGCTTTCTCATGTTGATTTGTAAATTTTCGAGAATTCCGAAACCCGGTAGATAATTGAGGGAAAAAACAACAACAAATCGAGGAGAAAACAACATGGCGTTGTTCCGGTCGCAGGCTGATCACTGAATATATATTTGACTGGGACTGGGAGAGAAACGTCACCTGGTATTGGTCACTCGGTGCACTTATCACGTTCTCTTGCTTGGTTTTACACGCACGCGCGATCTCTTGGGAAAATCACGTACGAAGAACCATCGAAGAATTACAATCGATGGCTTTTCGATTGTCAGGACGCGATTCTCTTTATTTTTCTTGTGTTTTGTTGGTTTGTCCGAGGCTTGAGTTTTGTGGAGAGCGCTCGCTCGCGTGTGTTTTCGCGCTTACGAGGCTTGAGTACTCGCGCGAGGGACTCGCGACGAGAGAGTAAACGCTACTTTACCGCCAGGGCTAAATAGTAGAACGTATTACTCTCCCGGGGGTTTCTCTCTATGCTTTCGCCTCTCTTCGCTGTCTGTTTTACGGGGGAACCGGCCATTCTCTCCTTTTTTCTCTCGCTCTTTTTTCTTCTCCATCTTTTTATCCTCCCGTCTCACTCTTCTCGATCTTTCCCCCCACCACGATACTTCTGTACATTTGCCACGTGATACTCAACGAAGAGGAGGGCCAATCGGTTGGAAGCTTCGTTCACAGCGACGTGTTCCGAAGCTGCAAACTCGCGCGACCAGAGGAAATACCGAAAGGAACCTTTTTTCAGCATTTTCGTCTCGTTGTTTAGCCATCGCCTCTGCTCCTCGAACAATGACGCCATTTTTACTTTTATCTTGAAAAAGTATTGTTGATTAACGTTCGCACAAAATAAATGAAAATTTACTTGAACTCGTGTATTTCGCGTTTAATCGGAAAATTCTTCAAAAACTCGATAAAACCGGCAGTTTTCGAAGATTTAAGCAAAATACGGATTTCGATCGATTGACAAAGATTTTTCCTGACGTTTTTAAACGCGACGTTCTTGCGACATCTCGAATCTTGGGGTAATGCGAGTCAGAACTTTTTACCCGAGGCTTATGCATTGTAACGACTAAATGGGCCGAAAAAATTCATATTTTGAAAAAATGCATTTCAAGAACAACTGAAAATTTCTAGTATAATTACAAACCGAAAAAAAAATCGAATTTTTGAATTCAAAGGAAAATTAATAAAATAAAAATTGCGCTCTTCGAGAACTGAATGAGTACGAGCGTGGTCAATCCCAAAAAACTCGCTTCTTGATAGCCTGACTCATCTGATCGGAAAGTAGATTCCGATAAAATTCTTCGAAATCTCGTTAACGAAAAAATCGACTCAACAATTTCCAGAATGCGAGATCATGTTGTCGCAGAATTCGTGTTGACGTTTTTCCATTCGCTTTATCGAGATTATTTATAGAGTCGTTTTTCTATAGTTCTTTTTATTATCAGTATAAAAAATACAGAGTGGCATGAGAGCACGAGGTTCGCGCGATAAGAATAGCAGAAACTGCTTCGTGTGTTCGATCGAAATTTGAGTACAAAATCGAAGCGCGTGAAACCGTTACCTTCCGATCGAGTTTCACGAACGCAATCGATTGTTATTATTTCCTCGACATTTATTTACAAAATCAAATTCCTCGATATTTTCTGTTCCACACGAGATTCTGTCTTGGCTGTCGCCCTGCAAACATTATTTTGTGATTAAAATATTAAAGAATATAAAAAACAAATTCGTACTCATTTTTAACCGATTTCTCATCAATTTTTTCGTCGATCTTGGGACTCGGACCTTTGGCTCGAAAACGCTTTTTTTTGTGTTGGTATTTAATTTGGCAGATTGCCAAAATCAGTGCCAATAGCGAGAGTAAAGAAGTGACGCGTCGTCTCCGTCACGTTTCAATCATTCGGCCAGTTAGAACACTCGGTGACGCGCAAACACATTGAACTTTGACCGTCCGACGCACGAATCAACATTTTGGCAGAGATTCGTCACCTTTGAAGAGTGCGTGATTTTTGTATGCCTCCCTTTCGTCTGGACGCCGCTCTGGATACATTCTCGTTGGCGAATTCAGTGCCACATTCTCCATGGAGACAGCGAACACCTGAATATAAATTGAAAAATCATGAAAATCTATAAAAAACGAAAATCTGTTACGGAGAGTGCCGTTAGTTCGAGAATCGAATATTCTGACAAATTTCTGCAATCCGAAAGTCGAAAAACTCATTGTAAAAAGTATAAAACAAAAAAAAAGCGAGGGAATAAAAAAAAATGTGTAAAAAGTGTCAAAAAGCAATAGATAACGAGCAACGGTTGAAATTTAATTAAAATGTTGTAATGAAAAGTTAAGAAAACAAAAATACCTTCGATAGTCGCGAGATGAACTTATTCGTTGAAATAATACCAAAGTACCAAATGGCCAGCAAAAACAAACGGAGCTTTGTTCATTTTATTTGAGGAAACGTTGAAAGAATTCATTTCAATCGTGATCAACGATAACGAGAGATTTCGAGCGTTCGTGGAGATCGATATATTCATAGACTCGGATTTGTATACAGTCCCTTTTATTGTTCGGTATATAAAATACATAGCGACTTGAGTCCGCGAACCTGCCGCGATAAAAGCAGCAAAAAATGTTGCTGCCCACACGCGTGGGATCGAAATTCGAGTAGAAAGTTCAAGTGCGTGAACTCGAGGCGTTTCGCTCAATTTCAGAAAATAATCAATAATTATTCCGTCGACGTTTTCTTCGTAAAACTCAAATGACCAGCGCGACGAAACACGAGGCAGTCACGATTTCGGGCAAATAACCAAATCCTCGTATATTTCGTGATACACCGGAAGAGCTGTCGTCATCCGAACCAGATTCTGGAATTGAAAAAGAGAGAAAAGGAACGTTTCATTCAAGTTCGAAAAATCGATTTATGCGAAGACAACAAACGTTGCTCCAAACGCGAATTCTTAGCTCCAGCTAAATCATGTATTTTTTAGATCATCAAAACCTCTGAAAATATTCATTCGCTCAATTAGTTTTCAATGCGAAAAGATAACATTGCAACATTAACCCTTCGAGTACATACTGGGTCGTTTTGACCCCAACAATTTTCTTTCACCGATTGTTTTGCGTTTAATGACAACGAATGTTTTGGCATTTAATTTTCGTTTTCGTGAAAAAATAAATTTAGGACCATAAAATATGGATAATTCACTACGAAAAAACGTTTCGACAAAAAAAAAAAAACGAAAAATGTATATTTACTGGAATACAACGATTTGAAAAACGCCTTGGGTCAGATTGACCCAATATGCACTTATGAGAGGTGCGCACTCGAAGGTTTAAGGATGTTGAGTACCTATGAAACTTGTTAATGTTAATTGTTCAACAAATAGCTTCTTAATCGTCGTGAAACTTGTACACGTTCTCCTGAATACTTCAGGTAAAAACATACCAAATTTTAAGAATTCTATCATCATTATTTTAATCACCTTGAGGGATGAAATAAAAAATGATATGAAAATTCTGAAAATTTATTGTGTTTTTGTATAAAGTATTTAATAGGTCGTGTAAAAATTTCACGACGATTAGGAAGCTTGTTATTAAAAAATTAACATTTTGTTAAGAACAATTTTTCAAAAAAATACTAAAAATATTTATCAATAAACTTGGTTTTGTTTCCGTTGCTTTCAGTATATTATGGATATTAAAAAATTGAGAGGTCAAAAAAAAAACTTATCGCAAAGTTATATCAGTTTCCATAAGACTACATTTGACTACATTTAATTTATTAATGTTGATTGTTCAATAACGAGCTTCCTAATGATCGTGAAATTTTTACACGACCTCTCAAATACTTCATACGCAAAAACATACCAAATTTTCCATATTAGGTGAACCTACGAACGTGATTTTTGGGAGATAAAAAAGGATTGTGAAAAATAATGTTAGAGAAAATTAAAGAAATGTTCTCGCATCCCGAAAACTGGAGTTTTCAGATGTTCTCACCGTATTCGGTATACTCCGTTGATTCCGGAAGTTCGCTAGTGCTGTCGTCGCAGTCTTCTTCGTCCTCGGTGGTGGTGGCGGCTGCTCTTACGTAATGATATCTCGAGAAATATTGAGGATTTCGTATTATTCTCGAGTGGTAGGAATCTTGGCGATGATTAGCTCGGGAGTGTCTTTGAGGTCGCGGCCGCAACTTCCTTGGCTGAAAATGATACGAAAAAAACGGAATTTGGAACGTGATATACTAACCATCATCATCAGAATCCGAATCCTCGTCATTAACCTCCTCTTCCTCTTTGTTCGAGTCCTCAGAATCGTCGTCACTTTCGTCCTCGTCCTCGCCCAGCTTTTCGGCCAATTTCTCCTCGATCTTCTCCTCGATTTTCTCGTCGATCTTTTCGTCCTGTACTTCCGATTTGGGCTCTGCTTTTTCTTCAGACTGTGCTGCTCCGACTTTCGCTTCAGGATTCGCCTCCGTTTTTTCTTGTCCCGGTTTTACCTCGTTCCCTCCCGCCGGAGGATCGTCCATCGGATTATTATACGCTCCTAAGATTCGATCAAAATACGCATCGTTCCACATCTCGCTGTCATCTTCGAATCCCTCCCTCAACGAATCCTCGCCAAAGAGTTTACGGGTTTGCACAGGACTCGTCAAAAAACGTTCACCTGTGACGATCAACATCATCAGGACTCGAAGAACAAACATAGCACGAGAATCAACATCATTTCCACTCCGACCCTAATATCTCTATCAAACGACTATTTGACGTCTGCGAAGTGAGCTTTTTGTCACGTCTTACGATCCCAACTTTTCTGAGAAACAAAAAACTTTTGCTTTTCATTTTCTTATACCGCGATTGTGTTTTTTTTTCTCTGCAGTTTCGTTGACGAAAAAATTATCAGTTTATCATTTTTACGATAAAAAATGGCCTTGGGCTACCGAATGTTAGGAAAACTTTGCAATTCATACACGAAAACGATAAAAGCGACGAATTCTTCACGGTCTGCTCAACATGTAATTCGAAATTTCGATTTGTGAATAAAAAATCGATGAATGACGAATTGAAAACTTTGAATGAAGAAAAATGAAGTTTTATAAAAAACTATTCATATTTATTATTTAAAAAATCACAAGTTTCATTATGCAAGAAAATTCTTGAAACTTCAGTTGGTCCCTGACGCGCGTTACGCTTGATCTTTGATCGTTGGACGCACGATCGAGCCTTTTGGCAGCGGTTTCTCACCCTCCAACGAGTGCTCCATTTTTTTATGCCTCTCCCTCAACCGGATGTCGCTCCAAATAGATTTTCGTTACCATATCTGGTACCATATTTCCCATGGATAAATTTTCCTTGGATTTACACCCAGGCACTGGACACCTGAACAAAATCAATATAAAAAGAACATTCAAATCAACTCTTTCATTTTTCTATGGTGGAATAATCTATGGTGAAAACATCCAAAAAGTCGATAAACAAAAAAAAATTTAGAAAATCTTCAGACACAATAATTAAAAAAGAACAATTCAAATTTGACGCAAATTTTAAAATAGAAAGTGTACAAAATTGAAAATCCTCCATTTCTAATGATGGAATAATCCATGGTGAAAAGTAACATGAAAAAAAGTCGATAAACAAAAAAAAATATAGAAAATCTTCAAAGCCACAATAATTAAAAAAGAACCATTGAAATTTGACTCAAATTTTATAATAAGAAGTGTACAAAATTGGAATTCCTCAATTTCTAATGATGGAATAATCCATGGCGAAAAGTAACATCAAAAAAATCGATGAGTTAAAAAAAAATATAGAAAATCTTCAAAGACACAATAATTAAAAAAGAACAATTCAAATTTGATGCAGATTTTCAAATAGGACGTGTACAAAATTGAAAATCTTCTTTTTCCCATGATGGAATAATCCATGGTGAAAAGTAACATGAAAAAAAGTCAATAACCAAAAAAAATATTGAAAATCTTTAAAAATCTTTGAAAATCTTTGAAATTAGAAATAGGAAGTGTACAAAATTGTAAATCCTCAATAAGTAGCCAACAAATATTTTCTCGTTACCAAAACACGGAAAAACATTTTTCACAAGTTCCAAAACTACGCACCGTGCACCGTGACTCTGTGCGAGCAAGGCCCTGACGCTTTCGCCATCGTAAACATGACAACAGTTCAGGTTTCTCATGGGATCGGTCATGCGTTTTTTAGACACCGGATCAATGACATTGACAGGGTCTCTGGTCAACTGCAGCCCTTCGTCGTCTTCGTCAGCTTCGACGATTGTACCGTTCAACTCTGTAAGAAAAACAAAAACGCTTCGTAGCTCGGAGACTTTTTTCGCGCGTAATAAATTAAGTCGCACGTTTTTTCAAACAAAAACTTATGGAAATGCAAGGATTTTCATGGTCTACCTGTTTTGAGCCACTTTACGACGTTATCGAACTCTTGGAGATACACATTTTTCGATGGGTCTGGTTCGATACTTGCAATTCTTTCTTTGTATTTCTGAAAATGGAAAAATTCATCCGTTTGTCTTGGAATTTACACGGCAATTAATTTCCTTCATTGAAAAACATGAAAGATAAAAGAAATACTCTCAAAATTATTGCCAACGGGACTCGATAAACTAATGAACTGTAAAATAACGACTTAAAGCGATAAAATTACCTTGAGGCACTCTTTTTCATCCTGAGAATTCTTGGACTTTCGAGAGCCGGGATCTCTCTGGGAAAGTTCGCTGGATATTTGTGCAGCAGTGATAACAACTTCTTCGACTTTGCACGTTTCTACTATTTGTTTTCGTAGCTCAGCTAACATCGTTTCCTGCTTTTCACCCTCTGGAAAGAACGGTTTTTCAAATTTGTAGCCAGAGTTTTTCCGTTGGCAAAAGTTGATGAGTTTTCCGAGATTTTTTTCGTATCCACTTACCATGATACGTGATAATCGCTACGGCAGTTCTACAGGCACTTTGGTAAATTCGCTGATTGAGTTTTTTGAGATTTTGCATTTTTGGGAATGTAAACTTTTAGAAATCACTGAGAGAATGAAATTTTCACGAATTTGAAGGTTATTGCTGTGTTCGCTCAGTCGTAATGGCGCCTTCATCGCAACGTCTTGTGCGCATGCTCCGTAGTGAATATTCGACACTTTGATTCGCTGCGAATCGTCACATTTCGACCACTTAGAAATCTTGAAATACTTCGTCAAGCGCGTGAGTAGACAATCGTAGAATCGAACTTGGTCCTTTATTCCAAGTTCGTACGCGTTTGTTGTTTTTCTTTCGGTGGCTCGAAGGCCATTTTCTTCCCGGTTCGTACGAATCGAAGATTCGTGGAATTTCACTATTTTCACCATGCAGCATCGGAAAAGTGGACATCGCAATCACGGAACGCTCGTGAAATCAAAATTAGTCTCGAAGATTCTGTGAAATTATTTAACGTATTACTATCAGATCAGAAAACGACTTTATTTAGGATTCGTCCAAAATTTTGTATAAAAACGTTCTTGGCATCAAAACTAACAGTTTTCTCCTATGAAGAAAAATTATCTGACGTTTAGAATTCGAGATATTTAATTTCCAGTTTTTTATTTTTCCCATCTAAACGCGTGTAGGTAAATTGAAGTTGCGTTTCTTTTGTTTTTTTCTTGCAACTTTTTAACGAAACGCGACTTCAATTTACATGCGTTTAGATGGGAAAAATAAAAAATTGGAAATTAAATATCTCGAATTCTAAACGTCAGAAAATTTTTCTTCATAGGAGAAAACTGTTAGTTTTACAAAATTTTGAAGGAAACCCTAAATAAAGTCGTTTCGTGATAGCAATCTGGAAAAGATCGTAAAAAATGCAGCGAGTTTTGGCATTCGGTAAAGATCTCGAGTTGCTGAATATGGTACGTTTGCAAAATGTCGAAAAAGCGAAGAAAATTTTCAAAAGGTGGCGATGACAATTGAAGAACGTTTACACTTATTTATTTGCAAAGAATGATTTTTATTCAACAAGACATTAATAAAGCTATCGACTATTAATTAGGTTGGTTGAGAGGTAATTTATTTCGGTTGTGTCTGGAACGAAGGTCATCGTTGAACGAACTTTGACATTGGCAGTTTTCGATCTTTTGTTCTTTGAGTTTCAACATTTTTCTTCGTATCTCAAGCTCTGCTTGTTTGAGGCTCATTTTTTCTTTGTGTCTTCGTTCTTTGTTGGCTTCGGCACGAGCTAAATTTTCGTTAATCGCAACGAGCAAAGTTTCGAAAGTAGCGAGAGATTCTCTGGATTTTTCGGAATTCGCAGGACTGCTCGTCAGAGGCTGGGCAACTTGATCGCCCGTGACAATAGGATTTGTTTCTGTCGGAGGTTGCTGAGCAATAAACTTGACAGAAGCGCCGGTTACGGCAAAATCATTCTCTTCCGAACAGATCTGTATCCTCGTTTCGTCAAAAATTTCATCCAACGCTCTTTTGTGTTCCCAATGACCGTAATCCTTTATTCTTCCGGGCTTTTTTAAGCGTTCCCTGCAAACGAGATTCTTGTATTTTCTCTCGAGAACTTTCCACTTGTTTTCACATTTCTGGGGGCTGAAAAAATAGCCCTGTTTTGCCAGCTCGAGTGAAATAATCTCAAACATTTCCCTCCTCGTTCGCAGCCGGGTCGTTTGTCCCACGATGCAATAAAATTTTTTGTACTGTTTTATGAGACACGCGGTCGCGTGGCTCGTCCACGAAGGCAATGATTCCATGTTCGTCGGTGACTGCTGCATCGACGAATTGTTATCGAAACTCGCTAATTCCATTTCGTTCTCTTCTTCCACACAATTTTGGGCCAACGGCTCTTGTTTTATTTCTATCTCCGTTTCTGCCATTCCTGTCATTTCCGATTGGGAGTTACTTTTTTGATTTTAGAGTTTATATTCAAAGTTCATTCATTTTGGCGTCGTTTCGTTAACCCTTCGAGTGCACACCTCGTAAGTACATACCGGGTCAATCTGACCCAAGGCGTTTTTTCAAATCGTTGTATTTCGGTAAATATGCATTTGTTTTTTTTTCTTCCAGACTTTTTTGTCGTAAATTATCCATATTTTACACTAGAAATAAAATTTTGTTCAAAATCGTCGAAATTTTGTTGAACACGGAAAACTAAATATTTTTGGATAGTTTCAAAATTTTCGTTATTTTGGCAGTATATTTGGTTTTGAACGGAATTGTCAGCTAAATTTGTGGTTGGAACGGCAAAAATTTGCTACCGAAGAGACTTTCTAAAATATTTCTTGCTGCAATGACACAATTTTTGAGATTATTCAAAAAAACGTTTAGTCGAACGTATCGAACAAAATATCGATCTTTTCCAACAAAATTTTGTTTTCAGTGTATGGCCGTAAATTAATTTTTTGACGAAAACGAAAATTGAATGCATTCGTTGCCATTTAACGCCAAACAATCGATGACAGAAAATTTTTGGGGTCAAAATGACCCAGTATGCACTCGAAGGGTAAAAACGATGGTAATTATTCATTATTTATTATTAACGAGAATGATTTGCATTCTAATAATTGAATTTCATTAAAATTTGCATTTTCATATATTTCGATGGAACATTGATAGAGAATCGATTTTTCCATCGCAGAGAAAATTAGTTAAATCTTTCCAAATAAAAAAACTGAACAGAAATGTCGTATTTTTGTGAAATTTCCATCAAAATTTAACAAACGCGTTTCGACCGTTCAAACAGAACAAACAGCAACAAAAAAAACATTTAAAAAACGTGATTATCTCACCATCCATTTGTCTCTGCGACATGATATTCTCCGGAGCGAAATAGAAGCGAATGGATGATCGTCAAGTCTTCGGAAACATGGCGAAAATCGGTACGTATAGCTCGAAAAGCAAAGAAAAACTAGTTTTAAACCGGTTCCTGGCTGGACAGGTTCGGAACGCGTTGGAAGTGAACGCGTAGCAGAGCAGCCATCTTTTTTTCGTACCGGCATTTCGGAACAACATTCCCCCACTATTTTCACTTTCAGAACGAACCCTCGCGGGTACACAAAGCAAAGCTTTGTCTACTGGAAAAGAGTTCCCAACGAAGCACCATAAACGATCGAATTTCGACTTAAATTCCACGTTCGAATGTCTCAATCGTTTCTTTCCTGGAAGCTTTTCCCATCCGAGTTGAGTTTTTCTAAATTTCGTCATTGTCACCATCACGAATTCCCCAAAAGTATAAATAAATATTTGCGAACGAATTAATTTGTAAATTAATAACGAAAACCCGTTTCGAAAGCAAAAATAGAAACTTGTCATGCGTGTTTCATAATCGTCCGATAGCGTCACGTCTCCAAAAAAAAACATTTTTTTTCTCCTTTTTCCAAAATACCTCAACGCATATCGAGTTGCACCGCAGTGAGGAAACGGTAGGTGACGAAGCATTGCATAATCGATCGTTCGATACGATGATTCCTGGAGATTGTTGCAATCACCGATACACGCCTTTCACTACTTTTACCAATAAAGAAAAAAAAGCCATGTGTTTGCGATCTAGGAATACGAAGTTGGAGAGTTTTCTCTTTGGGGCTAAAACTCATGAAACATCTTGATAATTCATTGCGAAATAATGAGATTTTAAAAAATAGCAAAGTCGAGTGAGGCTTGAATCTTTTCGTTTCGATTTCCAGGCACTCGCGGTCTCGCCGAGTTCGATTCACGCGCGAACGATATTATTCTCGGCTGCCTGATGAAGCATTCGATTTTATTGTGTCCGGTAAAAAGGTTTTCGCTGCTTTCCCCTAGTTGCTTCGCGCGCGGTTGGTCGATCGTGCGAATCCTCTTTTCTATTGACGTTAACGTTATTTTTACAAACTTGGGATTTAGAATGAGATTATTTAGGGCAATTTGCTTGATCGTACTTTCTAAGATTTGAGGTATTTTCACGGTACACAAAAATATTAATGGACCGAGAGAAATAGGTCTCGACTCGATGTTCAGGCTGCTCGTTCCGTTTGTTTGTTTTTCGTGCGATTCTAAGGGAAAGTCAATTCAGAGACGTTGCGATTTTAAATATTTATATATTTTAAGCTACGCAGCGAGCGAATGTCGATGTTTTTTCCAGATTTTGGAGACAAACGTTAATTCGCCAATTCTTCAGCTCGTTGGGTTACGATCTATAAATAGATACGCTCTAAGCAAACAAACTCTCGAAACAGATTGGCGCAGTGAAGTCAGGTAAATGCTAGCACGCAATGCACCTGGAATCCCGTCCAATATTTCTCTCTCTCTCTCTCTCTCTCTCTCTCTCTCTCTCTCTCTCTCTCTCTCTCTCTCTCTCTCTCTCTCTCTCTCTCTCTCTATCTCTTACATTTCTCGTTCTCGTTGGTGGACATTCGCGAGAGCAAAATAAGCTCAACACGTACGTGTACGAAGGGGTATACATATTTCATGAATTTCATCTGTAGGCCACGAGAGATGAAAGTGAAAGGGCGCGAAGGCCTCGTCCTCGTCCTTCGGGCAGCTTCGGGAGTCTGAGAGTGACGAGGAACGCGAGTAGATAATCGGGAAGCGGCAGAGTGATGTGAGAGGGAGAGAGAGAGAGGAGGATGAAGTCGAAGTGGGCGTGGCGAAAAATCTCTCGCGAAGCCGGTACGTAAAGTAATTTCGAGGGACGGCCGCAAGAGTTCGCGCGCGTTATCAAAAATCTAAACGTTATTTTTTCCTTTCGTTTGCTCCAGAATCCGAGCGCGATTAATTCGTGAAAACAAAAGCGAACAATTGGAACGCGTGGCATCCTCCGAGACTTGGGGAGGTCATTTCAGGGTCACGTGTTTACTCGTCAATTTTTCACACGCTCTAATTCGTCCGGTCACTCGCAGGAAGCAAACTATTTCGTAAAGGCCCCGCGAACGACGCGGGATGCGTTATCTCGTCGTTCGCGGCTCGTGCTCTCGAGTTATGCGCGAATGCGCGCGACGTACGCATTTCCATGGGTCCCCAACAACGATGACTCGTCACAGATTCGAAACCTCGCGTTATTTCATGGAAAACGCGTTAAAAAATTATCGCTCCCTTTCCTTTATTTTCAAAAAATTATTATTATTTTTTTTTTTACGAGAAGCAGTCACATGGAATGAAAAAAAAATGAGGAACTATATTTTTAATTTTGCATCTTGAGCATTTTGAGGAAGCAATTTGCAAATTTTGATTTGCAGCGTTTTTTGTATTTGCATTTAAATTATACAATTTCTACAACTTTTCTATAAAGTAAAGGCGAAGTACAGAATCAGACACAATATTTTATAAAATTTGCAGAAATTAGAGCGGTTGGTCGATTTTTCAAAAAACTCAGATTTTCGTAAAATTCGAAAAATCATGAAATTTAAACCGTTCAACTGGTATTTCCCAAATTCAATACCAACCTTAGGATTATGATAATTTATTTATAAAAAAAAAAATTAGTAATAAATCTTCACATTTGCGGAAGTTAGAGCGTCGACATCCTTTTTTTGAAAATTTCAAAATGCGGTATAATTCGTATTTTTCTAGCAGTTCCAAAAAAATTCTCAGGGAATGAAGAGATTGTGTAGATTAACATCTGTGCAAAACGGGAGCCCTGTAGCTCAAACCGTTTTCAAGTTATGAACGTTTTCATTTTACAGCGCCAGAACACACACACGCACACACACATCCAGACATTTTTTCTATATATGATTTTTCGATGGCTTGGGACATTTTAAGCGCATTGACATTGAAAACTGAAAAAAAAGTTTATCGTCACAAAGCTTCCTCTATGAGGAAGCAAATAAAAACAAAAAAGAAACTCATTTTCAGCCTCGTAATACAACGACTCAGCAAATGACCTTGAGATTCATCATCCAAAAGAAGCCTCCTCGAAAAAAAAATGGAAAAATGATCGTTGCCGTTTTCTCATTGGAAATGATGAAAGTTTACACGGATAAAGCTTAGGAGTCGAGCGACAGCTTTTCTTTGTTACGATATACGGACGAGTAGCGCGTAGTGCGAAAAAAGGCTTTTTATTTTCAATCAATCTACGTGGGAGAGGGTCTCGTTGCTCCCCACGTTGTTCCGAGCGGATATAGTAATACATATATGTGTGTGTGTTTATATAAAACGCGGGTCGAAACGTCACTCGTGCTTTGCGGGTCGAGAGGCTGCGGCGGTGTATCGGATCGTCAACGTAGGGGCTTCGATTTCTTGGGCTGGTGGCTTGACTCACTCGGTAGAGTCTAGTCAGGCGAATGTACCATTTTTATCATCGTACATATGCCTGTATCGTAACACACTCGTTAGAGAAGTTTGGTGTGCTGGCAAAACTGCGAGTCCTGACGTCGTCAAGTCTAATGCGCCGCCGGTGGGCAGAAGACTCGAGAGATAGACAGTGAGAACGAGAGCGAGGTACAAGCAATGAGACGGCATACCGCGCGACGAAGAGGGAAGAAAAGAGTAAAACGGGGGAGCGCCGTAGTCGCGCGAAGGGTCGCTCAACGCGAACGAGTTGATCGTAGGGTGGAGGGGGAGGCAACGGTTTCAAGAGAATCATGTAAAATCTAATGTAGAGAACTGAACGCAAATATCCTTCAGGGGAATACTCAATCTCCTGTAAAAATAAACTTGTCACATACTATTTTTGCTTAAAATGTCCCAAAACATCGAAAAATCTTATCTAGAAAAAATGCCCGAATGTGTGTGTATGTTCTGGCACTGTAAAATTCAAACGTTCATAATTCGAGAACGTCAATCTGCACAATCTCTTCATTCTCTGAGATTTTTGTTGGAATTGCTAGAAAAATACGAATTCCACGTCATTTTGAAGTTTTAGAAAAAAGGGTGTCGTCGCTCTAACTTCCGCAAAATTTTAAGATTTATTATTATTTTTTTTTCTCTTAATAGAGTATCATAATATTTCTATGTCAATTCGTTCTCAAGGATCGAGATCGGGAAGAAGTCGAAATCAAGATTTTAAATTCGTAGTAACTTTTTTCAACGAAATCGTGAAAATCATTGCTTCGGAAATGGATTGCTTCGGAAAAGAAAACTGGATTGTTCCAGTGTCGCGATCACGAACTAGTAAAAGCTCGATTCGGAAAATGTTCTCGAAACGTTTTTAATTATAAATTTATATGAGCGAAGAATTCAATCCTGGCGGCCATTCTGAATACTCCGAATGATCAAATGCATGCAGAAAATAAACACGGAGAAAATGCTTTTTCTCAGTATACAACGAGCAAGTCTTCAGAATGAACGTGACGAAGTTCGAAATCGATCGAGTTGTGTTTAGTTTTCGAGATAGAGTAAGAGAGAGACTGGGGAAGAGGGAGAGAGAATTTTGTTAGGAGGCTCGAGACGACTCTGTGTTCATTCGCGCGCGCCATGCGACCAAGTAGCCCCCACCACGCTCCGCGGCCAGCATGCGCATGAAGGGTGAGAGGGGAGCGATAGCGCGGCGCGGAGATCGCGGGAAGGAGGCGGAAGAAAGAAGGGGTCGTGGTGGGTTAGAGAGAGAGGGGAAATGAGAGAGCAAACGGCCTAGCGCTTAGCGCCGTTGTGTTCGGAACGGAGAGTCGAAGTCTCGGGTTTACACGTCGGGTCTGGACGCAAGGGAGAGCCCGAATCGTGCGACCCGGCCTCCAAAATCTCCCATTGCGGCCCTCGCGTGTATGTGTTTTTCGTGTGCTTGTGTGTGTGTGTGTGTACCGTGAAGGTGTGTAAATGTGCGTGAGTGTGTCCCCTTGGAAAGAATCGGGTTGTTTTTTCCGCGAGTCCTCGTAACTCCGCAACGAAGCAACATTCGTTTAACGTCCCGTGTATTTTTTCTTCTCTCTCTCTCTCTCGTTTACACACGAGTGTGTGACAGCAGGTGTGTCTCGCTTTCGTTTTCCATTGCGCGCCGCCCGGTCTGACTCTTCGTGCATTTCTTATCCTTTCTCGACGTTTATTGTTTGTTCATGTTGTTTTGTTTTCGATTAAGTACGTCGACCGGCGCGCTCGCGTCTCGTTGAAACGTTGTCAAGATTCCAGTTGGATATAAAAGTCAGGCGCACACACAGTCACGGAGCGAGTTTAGAGACTGTAAGTGTAAAAGCGTGCGGAGAGTCTTATTTTTTTTTTCGAAATGCAGTGTCGCGTGAAAGTGTCTTAGCAGAGACCCCTCGCGTCTCCGAATAAAAATATTGAAAAGTACGAAATTTGAGAAATTGAAGAAATAATTAAAACGGAGCAGACGTCTCGAGTTTTGAGGAGGAATAAAAAAGGAACATGGCTTCCCCGAACAGTAGCACGGACTGCAGCAGCTCGGCAGTGCCACAGTGGAAACGAGATTTGATACAGCGACGTAGGCAACAAAACAAAGTATTGACGAGCAACGGTGCAAACGCCAAATTGTGTTCAGCGGTCTCGGGCCAATTGTCAACGGCCGGGAGTGCCAACGACTCGATAACAACGAGCGGCGGTGTTGGCGAGCCGGTCGGCGAACGTTTAACCTGCAGCAACATAGACGAACACGGCGTCGTCGGTGCACCGCCGTGCGTTCTTACGTCAAGAACACCAGCTCGAGTTGCCGACAATATCGCCAGTTACTCCGAGCAATTTTCAACTCCGAGCTATCGCGCTCAACAGCTCGGAGGATCAACCACCAAGTTGTCCTGTCAAGCGACGTGTGGCGCCACTTGTACTCACGAGACCGCGAGCCCTTGCCTCCTCAACGCTGGAACGCCGCCTGGCGGCGAACGCGCCAACCAGTCGGTCTCCAGTGGCGCGAGTCACGAGGACAGCTCCGTCAGTCTCGCCGCGCCAGTCGTGTGCAACATGCGCCTCGATACGGACGCCTCGTCGTTCTGTCCATCCTCGGAGGATGCCACGAGTTTCAACAACAATTCGTCGCCCAGAAACAATCACGCCATTTTAATAAGCTCCGTCATCGAGCGCGTCGAATTTGATAATAACTACGAAAACGGCGACGAAAACAACATGCGGAATTACAGTAACAACGGAGGCTTGAAACGATCGGTTAATAATCGCGAAGAATGTGACAACGGTGGAATTGCTACGAGAATAATAAGAAAAATGGACGGAAGTGTTTGCCTTTATCCCACCGAGGGGAGGAAAAATCGAAAAGAATCGAACGTACAGTCCAATTCGAATGGAAAGATCGTTGGCGACGAGTGCGAGAGTGACAGTTCCGAGGAATTGCAATATGGTCCGGGTATCGTCAACCGATTGAAGAGCAAATACCTAAATCTCACCCTTCGAGAAATGAACCAAAGCCGCGTTACCGTACAGCGGTTTAGACGAGCCGCGAGCCTCGAAGATCTATTGGATTGCGACGATTGTGATCAGAGCGAGAAAACAAACCGGAAATATGCCAAAAGAACTACTCCAGCCGGACCTGCGGTAAAAACCGATCGGTATAGAAACGCGACGCGGGGTAACGAGTCGATGAAACGAGCAAGAAGCGTTGAAACCCTCATGAGATACAACGCCCCCTTAATAAACGAGGAGACTAATCGGCTGAACGCCCTCAGGCAAGAAACCGCTAACGATCACATCGTACTGATCGATCGGACCTCCGTCAAGATCGAGAGCCGCTTGGTCGATCCCGATCGACCCAAAGCCGTCAACAAACCCAAACGAATAAAGCCTCTGCTCGCTGAAACCGAACGACCACCGCCTGATCTAGTCAAAACAACGATGAGACTCTTCGAGGGTTCTGTCAAAAAGTTTAAACCGAAAGGCGAAGTCGCTGTCAAAGTTGCCACTTTCAAAACCATCAACGACACTTACAAAGCGCAGACGATGAAAAAAGTCGTTCCTAAGCCTCCGATTCAGCCGAAACCTTTCGTCAATGGTAACAACAAAATAACAACTTCACCGAAAAAAGTTTTACTCCCGAGTAAACCTACCGCCGAAATCATCGAGCAAACCGATAACGAAGAGTACAAGCGTGAAGGTGTCGTCACCGAACCTATCGTACAGTCCGTATCGAGCGTAGTTAGCAAGTTCCAACAGATCGAAAAATCTTACACACCTTCCGCCTCACCCGAACCAAACTATAAACTCAAGTTCTCACCTTCTCCGAGCCCCGAACCTTCCCTCGCGACCAAGCTCAACAGAAGCAACGAGAATCTCGTCAAATCACCTCCCGTCACTCCTCTCTCTTCCCCGCGGATATCCGAGCCCCCTGGGCCCCTCAACACGAGCCCATCGCCCGCTTCCCCCAAGAGGGAATCTCTCACGAGACAACAATCCAGCCCCACAAATCCACCCTCCGCTACCAGTCCCAACAGAGAACTTTCCAGACAGATTTCCTCACCGGAAGTCTCCAAAACAACTCCACCTCCCTGCGAACCAAACACCAGGGAGAAAAATCCTGTTGAGGAGCTGAGAAACCTCGAAAACCTCGAGGATCATCTACCCGACGAACAATCAAAATTCTCCGATCTCCCTGATCAATCTCTCCCATCAATTTCCTCCGATAATCCGATCGAAACTGTCGATGGTTCACGAACGATATCGAAATTAGCTCTAGATAATATAAGTAAAGCCGGTATCACGATGCAGTACAATTTCGGTGATAAACCAACAATCGGGAAGAGTTATCTACCGGGTGTCAACGTCACCGCCGCGCACAACGGTCAAAAGTCCGAAACTTCGTCGACACCGAGCAGCAGCAACGGCGAAACGAGCACGATATCGCAAGTCGTTAAAATGGCGTCGCCCACGCCACCTCTCGACGCTATTTCCTCGTGTTCCTCACCGATATCCATCGATTCTATCAACGAAGACATCCCTGCCAGACTGAGTGAAGTTTCCGAACCGGAAACAAGCCCCGAGCCCAAATCCAACGATAAAACTTCAAACACTTCCGGTTTAATTGCGACGAGTACGCAGTCCGAATACACGACGAAACCCATCGGTGCTATATCCAGCTTGGCGCTCATCAAATCTTCACCAATCTCCTCGCATTCTCCCGCTAACGATATTTCTGGCAAAATCATAAAACATCACAAATCCGAGGCCTCGCCACCTCAAAAACAAATCGGTATTATTCGTCCTCTCGTTTCCACGAAGACTCAACAATCACAACAAAATCTCAGCAATCGTGAACTCGAAAAAAATCTTATCAATCGCGTCAAAAGCATCGAACAACCTACCAAAGTTGTCGTCAGTCTCAAAACCGCCGATGAAATCACACCTCCTAAAAAAACAACCGCAAGTCCTCCCGGTACTGGTACTGCCACCGCTGCCACTGGCGGAGGCGGTGGCTTGTGGGACTCTAAACATTGGAATACTCCCAACAATACCATGGTCTTCAACTTCAGCAATCGTAAAGACGTGCCCGATTACATCGAAAACGACGGTCTCATCATTCGAAGGAAACGAGAAAAACCGAAGGTAACGTGCCATTTTTATTCTCATCCCCATTTCAGATTTTTATTGTCGACGCAAATATTTTATTCTCGAACTCTGAACACGTCACGAAATTCTCAAAATTTGTAAACACTTATTGACGCACCGAGTACTTTTAAAATGATTTTTCTGGCTTTCGACAATTGGAAGGAAAAATTTAAACATTGGAAACATTTATTTCTCTACGTAAAAAATAAAACGTACGAAAAGTGTGAAAATAATTGTCGAAAGCCTTTCGAATGACGAGAGCCGCGTGAACTTTTCTCACGGAAAACAATAAAAACATTACTTCAGAATAAATAACGTTGCCTAGCGTTTGCTCAGGAATTCTGATTCGTTAATAAATCGGCCTGTGGAAAGCGATGTATTTAGTGACTCGACGTACACTCATGCTGGTAAAACCGAATTCACTTCCGACGTGAAGTGTATGCAGAGCAGAATTTCTTTCACTTTCTTTGGCACGTTTGACCATGCGAAAAAAAAACGATTCTATATCTATTTATCCACACACACGCACACACCCAAGCAAAGTTTTGTCAAAGTGGTTGACATACGTGCGAAAGAATAACCGAAGGTGATAAACGAGGTTGTGCTCGGTTGTGTGTTTCGTACACGGTCCCCGTTCACAAGCCATTTCAAAGCTCAACGCTCAATATTCAAAACACAATGCGAGTAACACGAGAACCGTTCGGACTCTTGACAAATGTTCCTTCGCTACTTGCCACACATATATACATGTGAGACAGCATTTATAAAGAGTGTCTCGTCGTTGTTCCTTATCCATGACACTCGTGTTTGCTTTTACAGCTTTATTTATTTTTCATTACTGCGGACCTATGTCAACGTAGGCAATTCTTGATACAGTTAAAAATCGTAAACAAAACTGGTGAGTGAACTTTCGTAACAAGCCACACGTGTCCGGCCAGATTCCAACGCATTATTCTCTATTTAGGCATTCCGTATCGCGACGTGTCCTAAAATTCATTTCTTTTTTTTTGGCTATTATTGATCGAGGACTTTAACGAAATTTTCAAACTAATTGAGAATTTTTTGCTGTATTCTTTTTTTCTTGCAATTTAATTTAACAATAAAAAAGAATTTTTTTTTTTTGCTTTTTTGTTCAGTTATCCGATGTTTTTTTCGAAAATTCAGAGAAATCGATGAAAGTTGTGGGTTTTTTTTACTTTTCTTTCTTTTATTTTTTTTTCTAATTATGTCACTTGGGGTTTTAATGGATTGTAATGGCTCTTTAAATTTCACTTTGATTACTCGTCTTGAGAAGTCCTTTTATACGTGGGACGAGATTGTGCAATTCGTGTCGGAGAATTACACATTAGTGAGAAAAATATTCGGGATTTGTGCCTCATGAGGAAACTGAATGAGATTTTTTTTCTATTATATTTTAGTTTTTAATTCCATTCCATCAGATTGTGGCTTTTCCGCTCTAAAGAAGGTCGTCGGATGGCTTTTCCCACCCCTCGATCCTATATCATTATTATCACCAGGATGTTAATTGTTAATTCAAAAATCAACTTTTCGTACTTACTTTGAATTTTTTACTTTTTACTTTTATTTTTACTGTGAATTTTGAATTTGAATGAGTCTTTGTGAATTTACACACGTTGCTACGAACTCTCTCTTTTTTTTAACTTTTTAAATCACGGTTTTTTTACGTTTGTCACGTGGTCAATTTACATTGAATCGTGATATTACACAGCTTTGGAGGAACCATTTTTTGATAAAGAGATAAAGTGAAGCTTTAGTGAAATACAAACGAATTTTTTCTCAAAATGTTGCTCAAAAAAATGTCACCAGTTTTTTTTCTCCTTGTGTCAAAAATCACATGTGACATAAAAAATATTAATCATCGAGGGCTCGCACGCATACCTGGCAAGGTCAAGACGATGGATTTCTAAATATGAACAAAAATTTAATTTCAATTTTGCAGTCGCATTCCAAAACGAATTCGTCTTTTTTCTTCAAGGTCGTACTTTTGACAACGGTAATGGTGACTTTCTTGATAATTGAATGTGTTTTTTTTTGAGTCGGTATTAACCCTAGAACGGTAACCTTTTTTTTTGGTACCTACTCCGCTAACCTGGGGTCGTAAATGACCCCAATTTTGAAAAATTCATATCTCCGGTAAAAATAAACGAAAAGGGTTCAATTTGGGCTCATTCTTTTCGTTTTTGAATGCAGGATCTCGTGAGCCTGGGCAATTTCGCTTAAAGTAAAAAAATTAGTCGAAAATGCGGTAAATAGAAAGAGCGCGGGATTTAAAGTCGCCTGGGGTCGTTTTTGACCCCGGGTTACCGTTCTAGGCTTACTTGTTCGTCTTTTTAGAACCGTAACAACAATTTTTTATTAGATACTCGCGTTTGTTTGTGTATGAAAATTCCCGCTGAGCTTTGAGAAGCATTTCCGGTCAGCCAGAGCGACGTCCTGTTTCAACAAACCCTCGTATTATGAGATAACACACGGAGTATGTGTTATATTATCCTCACGAATGTATTCAAGCCTCTCGTTCCTTTTCTTTTTTTTCCATCTCGTTCTTTCGAATAATTCTCTTCTTTTTTTTTTATTCTTTCCCTTTTAGTTTTCTCTCTCTCTCTCTCTCTCTCTCTCTCGTTCTCTCTTTTCATTTCTGTGGTCCCCAACCCTTTATCGTTCCTCTCTGCCTTCGCCCATTATCGAGACCAACTTCCGCTCGTCGTATCCGCTCCCAGCTACAGAAACTCACGACTCATATTGCACATTTCAACCTCCACGTGGAAACAACTTATACTCGCAAATACGAAGCATCATTATTTTCTCGTTTCTTTCTCTCAGAAACTTTTGAGAATTTTTTTACAATCGTCTTTTAAAAATAATTTGGCAAACTTTGTACGATCGCCTTTAAATTTGATTTGCTTTCTCTTCCTTACTCAACAAAATGTCTTTTCATTTTGTTGAAATTTTCAAATTTTCAACAATTACTTTTTTTTTGCATTTCAACTTTTGCTGATTTTAGAGTTTTCGAGGATAATTTGCATAGAAATTTAAAAATCTCCCTCTCTCTTTTAAATAACTCTCTTTAAAAGCAGAGTTTAAAAGGAAAGTCTCGTAGTTGGATACGAGCGATGGTCAAGACACAGCCAGGCTTTCGAAATCGCTCTTTCGTCTCGTAGATTTAACGCTACTTGCAGTTCCTCGTTAATTGTTATTATTATTATTATTGTTATTATCGGTACCCGCTACTTAGTGGCCGTGCTCTTTATTCGGCTTCGCTCTATTGTTGTCTTTTATTTTTATTGCTCCAAGAATTTGCAACGCTCTTATGAGTTTCTATCGTTCGCATTACTCTGCTTCGCCTTCGATTTTTATATTTGTAAACGATAAGGGAAAGGCCGAAAATGATTAAACTGTTTATCGTGAATTATCTCGTGTGGAAATCATTCTTTTGCATGTGCAACTCGGTGCTGAATCTTTCCTCCGTTGTGGAATATTGGAAAAAAAAAGAAAAATTGGAAAAAATGAAATTTAGCGATATTTCGAAAACTAAGCATTTCCGACCCTGTGTTCACTGGAGCTTTTTGTTTTCTTATCACCTCTGGATGACAATGGCCAGAAAAAAAATTGTCACTTTTTGGACACCCGCTATATTGACCAAACGTATTTAATTTTCTTGTGCTTATTAAGCGTGTCAAAAATCTGAATAAATTCGAAAAAATAGAGTCTGGGGACTGAATATACTTCGTTGGGATTTCGAGCTTCACGTTGACCGATTTTACGAGACTATGAAATTGTTTGTTTCAAGTTAAATGCCCCATAGGAAAACGTGTTGAAGATAAATTAATCGTGCACGCTTCTCCCAACGAAGCGATAACTCTCTCGGCACTTTGCTGCTGCGAACCTTCTCCGCAGAGCTCTTTGCCAATACGCGTTAAAAGGTTAATCCTTTCGTTTAGTTTTTTCCTCTCTTTTCATTATATTTCTTTTTCGCACTCAAGACCGCACTTGAAGTTTATAAAAAAAATCGATTTCCTCGACTAGCCGAGGCAACTGAAAATTGGAACGTTGAGCAAGGAAGCCCTTATCGATGAGTCATTGCTAAAAAAATAATAAAAAAAAATGACTCTTATCGATCGGTAATCGAAAGCCTTTCGCGTGTGGACACTCGATACTTTACGAATTCGTGAGTCATTTCGTTACGTATTTTCAACACCGCACCCTTTCCCCAATTCATTGCATTTCGATTATTTTCGAAACACAAAACTTTGCAATTTTTCGTCATAATTTTCAGACAATCCTAATTATCGTTTCTGGTTTCCTCCATTTTTGCTCAACTAAATTTTTTTCCCCCGTACCATCGCAAACTCGTAGCGAGACTTTGGTTTTCGAATTAACCAACAATTTTTGCTAAAATTCTTTAAAAATAATTAGTTCAGCTGAAATTAGGAGATCTTAATTGTAAAAGTAATTAACCGTTCAATCTCTGAACCAGTTGGTCGTTTTGTAACGAGAGAATTGCTCTTACTCAAGAATTCTGTGTGATTTCGAGGTCAAGCACTCTTAGGAAACGAGCTTCACATTGTAAGCCCCTTCCGACTTCTTTTTTTTTCATACTTTCATAAAAAAAAACCGAGGCAACTTTGTTAATTAAGAATTTCGAGCTCGCTTCGTGTCAGAATTCGACATTTTTTTTTGCTCTGACAAAAAATAAAAATGAAGACGTCAATGGCGTTGGTTGAGACTAGCCAAAATGTCTTTTACATTCGGGGACTTTAAGGAAATTCTAAAAATTACGATAATATATAAAAAAAATAAAAAACACAAGTTGGCAAAAATGTATTGAACGATTTTTCAATATTTACGAAATATTGAAACGGAACTCTCGGGGGTTTCGTTGGAATGAAGCATTACGACGTTAATGAGCTGACCTCGCATGACCTTGAAGACGATCAGGGACGAAAAATATAGAATTTAGTACAGAAATCCAGCCACGAATCTTTTCACCTTGAATCGTTGCTCTCTCTTGAATAACTTTCCGTAAAAATACGTAAAGAACATTTCGCAACGTGTCCCAACGTCCGCGAGATTTTATAACAACGTTACTTTTCTTTCTATTTCTGGAATTTGTTTGTTTTTTTTAGTAAAATACTTGAACGTGAAATGCACGAATTACGAGGCACTCTGCTTCGATAGAAGGACGCGAATAATTAACGCTCAGAGAGTTTGAACAATCGCGAGTCGAGCAACCGTGTCGAAATTGATTGTACACGAAAATCTGTGCCCAATTTTCACTCCTGTCGCCAACATTCAAAATCAAACAATGTCATCTTGTTCGTGTCTATGTGTGTGTCAATTTTCGGGTGTCTAGCCCTCGATGAAAAATTCTTCACTGGGCCAAAAAGACCCAGTGTGGTGCAGAAAGGTTTTTATTCACTTTTGGCTTTTGTAATAATTTTCTTCAGTCGTCATTTTTTGCACTTTCCGCTAAGACTGTACGTATAAAAATGTGCGAAACAACCTGTCGAGGAATTGGATACTTTGGAATCGTTTTAACTCGAAGAAAAAAATCAACAACGTTGAGTCAAGATTTCGAAAAACCCGATATGAGAGATCGTAATAAACGCTGTTGAATCTCGGTTAAAAATTACGTAGTGTGGACCCTTTGAAAGATTCGAAAAGAGCTCCGGGCATCCGGTCTTTCTTCGCTCTTTTTTGCTCTTTTTCCCCTGCCTCTCTCTTTCGTGGACCTTGAAAACGACCCACACTTTTGTTCTTCGAGCTTAGCTGCCCGTGTTCCTTTTCTCTCGAAATTCCACAATCTTCCGCGCGTTGCTTTTATAGAAATTTTGTAATTTCACTAAAATTCAGTTTTTGCCTAGTTTTTGTTGGAAATTATTCATTTCGTTGAAGAGTCTTAACAAAATTCCGACAAAGGAAGCTCTAGGCCAAAAATAAAATAGCTACCGGGCGAATTTTGTGATTTTAATCCTATTTATGTGACGGTGAAATTCTTTTTTTTCAGCTTTCAATGTCAATGTGCTTAAAATGTCCCAAAACATCGAATAATCATGTCTAGAAAAAATGTCCGGATGTGTGTGTGTGCGTGTATGTTTTGGCACTGTAAAATTCAAACATTTATAACTCGTGAACGGTTTGAGCTACTGGGCTCCCGTTTTGCCCAGATGTTGATCGATACAAGCTTTTGATGCTCTGAAAATTTTGTCGGAATTGCTAGAAAAATATAAATTCTACGGCATTTTGAAATTTTCAAAAAAAGGCTGTCGACGCTCTAACTTCCGCAAATTTTAAGATTTATTATTAATTTTTTGTTTATAGATAGGGTATCATAATAGGAAGGTTGGTATTGAATTTGGAAAATATCGGTTGAACGGTTTAAATTTTATGATTTTTCAAATTTTACGAAAATTGGAGTTTTTTGAAAAATCGTCCAACCGCTCTAATTTCTGCAAATTTTGTAAAACATTGTGGATAAGTCTGTACTTTCTCTTTGTTTTATAGAAAAGTTGTCGAAATTGTGTAATTTAAATGCAAATACAAAAAACGCTGCAAATTGAAATTTGCAAATAGCTTCCTCAAGATTCTCAAGATGCACGATGATCAAGCTTTCTCTATGAGGAAACCAAAATTAAAAATATAGCTTTTGAGCATTGTGTTTACATTTTTCTTCGCTACCATTTCAGTCTCTTGAATTTTTCTTAAGAAAAATATGAGGTTCAAGGTCCTTGGAGCTCCACAAGCTATTAAGTGTCTCCCTCTCGAGTCGTCGACAACGTGTACAGTCATATATTCTAGATGGAATAATAGAAAAGCGTCTTGAGAATTTCTCATGAAGGCGTGCACCTCGACGTATACTTACGACCGGGTTCATTGCCACGCCATCTTATTTTTACGTTTCAAATCTCGCATTAATTATTTATACACAAGACACACCGTCGTGGTATTCAATTCTGCACGTTGGATCGCGAGAAATTTGTTTTTTTTTTTTTTCATTCGTTTTTGATCTTTGTCCAATTTTCAACTTTTATCCATTTTCAACCATTTCCTAGACAAATTTTCTTCGACATTTCATCACATATTCATTTTTCATAGTTTGAAAAACTCAAACAAGAGCTTCGCTCGGTTATTCTCAACACTCGCGATCTTGGCTCGAAAAAAAATATTTTGCATCAACGACGTCAAAAATGTACTCTCGCCTCACAGTCGTCTGCATTTATTGTCCAGCTGTGGCTGCTTGCTGAAATGCATCGCCAGACCAGAAACTCCTTTGTCTCGAGCATATACAGGGTGCTTGAAGTTTTCGGTCTTAAAAAACCGTCTCCACCTTTTTGTCAATCATATTTTTCGATTTATCAGAATTTAAAAACATTTTTTTCCCCTTTACGTAATTGGAATTTTTGACAGAATTTCTTGAAATTCTTTCGTGTATATTGAGCTTGTGAAAGTTTGCGATTCTCCGCGGTTCGTCACTTGGAAATTATTTTCTTCAGGAAATTATAACGATCAGCAAATTTTACTCGTCCATCAAATGTTTCAAATTTGTGGTTAAATAAACATCAATCGAAATATCGATTTTTTTTATTCGTATCTCAACTTTCCGACACCCTGTATATGAAAAAAGTATATATGCACATGGAACAACCGGCTCTTCAAGTTTAGCCCTTGGAACGACCGGATATCTCGTTCCTCGGAGAGCGAAAGAGTGAGAAAGACGAAGAGAGAGAGAGAGAGAGAGAGAGGCGGCATCGATTGCCCTTCACGTTCTCTCCTCTTCGTCCTCTTCGTCATTCGCCTCTTTATTTTTTCCTCCTGCTTTCAAGCTATAAGCGAAATTTACCCGAGGATCTCTGGGACATGAAAAAAACCGAGAGAGTCCTCATTCGATCATAAACAAAAATCCCTCGTCTTTCGCACGTCTTACCTAAACAAATATACTCGTTTGTACAGAAAATATGGAAAATTTCTCTTTGACTCGTAACACTTTGCAGATATTCGTTATTAATTATCCATCCTTGAGAATTTATGATATTTTAGACTTTTGCAAATTGTTCAGCAAATTTACGAGCCGGAGGACTCGATCTGTGCTGTGAAAATATTATTTCCAAATAACTTGAAAGTCCATTTGTCCTTTTCACCAAATTGCTCACGAAATTTAATTTTTTTGTTGTTCTAAAGTCGTTTTTTATATTTTTTATATTTTCAATGTCAAAAACTCGTGCGAAATTTTTTCCCATGCTCCATTTAACTCTCAGGATGTTGCAATTATTTCGAGGTCAAACAAAATTTCTTACATGCGTGTGTTTTCGTCGTAGAGACCTCGAAATCGAAAAAATAAAAAAAAATTGACTTCGACTTAAGCAATTCAGGTAGAAATTACCGGTCTCGTACCGGTTTTATTATTGCGTGAAAAAGGGAATCGCGAGCAAGGGTTTACACATAAGTGATCCGCAAACCCAAGGAAAAATCTACCAGCAGTATATTAATTTTTTTTTTTATCAACTCAGCAGCAAAAGAATCGAAGAATTACGAAAATTGTATAGTTCGGTGAAAACACGTGATACGAAATATCAAAGAAATTTCGGGCCCTCCACACATGACTTTCGTGCCGCCTCGTCATCTCTTTATTTTCAAAGCAAATAGAGTTTCAAGACAAGCCTAAATATTTGCACAATCGTGCGTGATGGAAAAATAATATTTGACCGACGAAATTCCACTCGCTTCATCCAAACGAAAAATATCTCGGAGATTTTTTTTTTTCGATTCTCAACAAAATTTTACGAAATTAAGTTCAAAAGTCTCCACGTGGAAACTTTCATCTTTTTCGTCCTGCAGCAAAATCCATTCTCAATCTTGACTCGATTTTAAATATTTTACAATTTCTAAGATCGATCATCAATTCTCAGCGAGGATGGCCTTGAGGATTGAGAGACTAGGGGACGAGTAAAAATTATGGAACCAAATTTCAGCCACAAATTCCATTGACCTCTGTCTCTCTCTCTCTCTCTCTCTCTCTCTCTCTTTTTCTGTTTCTTTCGATGCTTCAAAAACGTCTGGTATCGGGTCCAAACATGACTGTGTTAAATACAACTATATACATGCTCTTTCGAAAAAAAACCAGTTTCCGGATACAGTGTAACTGCTGCTCTCGGGGCCACAGAGTTTGTCAACCTCTTCGAACAGAGCTCGACGTGCTACGATCATTATCGCTCTTCCTCTCCTTCCCTTTCTCTCTCTCTCTCTCTCTCTGACCAATCTTTCGTGTTGCATATTTTTTTATTTCACTCTTTCAAAACAACATCGCGATATCTTATTCGTCTGGGGAATTATTGAAATTTCGATACCTCGAATCCGTTACCACGACTGAATAAATTCAGCAGTTTTTATTGCGTCATTATCGATTCTCCGATCCATAAAACTTTAGTCTCTTTCGAAACACCGTGTAGAAAAATCGCTATATTTTTGGCTCTATTTTATTGATGAAAAAAACGTGTTTCTTTAGTTTCATTGAATTCGTTGAATTTTGAAAAAAAATTCAAAATCCATAAAGATTCCTATTTTTTCTTTCGTTCACTGATTTTCATTGAATTTTGAAAATCTTTATTGCTATTTTTTTGGCTCTATTTTATTGATGAAAAAAACATGATTTTTTAGTTTCAGTAATGATTCGTTGAATTTTGAAAAAATTCAAAATCAATAAAGATTCCTATTATTTCTTTCGTTCAATGATTTTCATTTAATTTTGAAAATCTTTATTGCTATATTTTTGGCTCTATTTTATTGATAAAAAAAATGTGTTTCTTTAGCTTCTGCAGTAATGATTCGTTGAATTTTGAAAAAGTTTTAAAATCCATAAAAATTCCTATTATTTCTTTCCTTCACTAATTTTCATTGAATTTTGAAAATTTTCATTGCCATTTTTTTGGCTCTATTTTTTTAATAGTTTTTTATTACCAAAGAAAATGTTAATGAAAAATGATTTTTTATCAGGTTGGCGATGGAGGTGTCATCGTTTTGGACGCAACACTCGATGCCTCGACGACGGATGATTCGGATTGGGAGATTTCAGGTGGGCCACCCTCGCCCTGTGACGTTTCGTTCACCAATGACAATATTCTCATCAACGGACGTAGTAATCTTTCGAAACAGCCGAGAAATCACAAGGTGAGAATATTAATTTTCCGATTGCCGTTAAAATATTCGTATTTTCATTTTTTCTTTTGTTTATTTCAATAAATTTTCGCCCAGTTGGGTAAATGCTGTGACCAAAGTTGCTGCGTCGTTAGTGACGTTGAAAGAAAGTCGAACACTGCTCCTGCACCACGACCACTCGGTTGAACTATTTATTATCATAATTAGATAGTGGAGTATACACGAGGTTGCGTAATTCGAACAACCATCAGGTTATGAACGGGGAAAGGGAAAAACGAGGACTTAAAACAAGAGAACCTCGACGTCATCATCGTTCTTGGCAATATTAATAAGATGCTTGGGAAAATACTGCATTGTAAATGCTCGTGTAAGTTGTGGTACATATACTTTTTTCGCAATGAAAATCTAGGCGAGCCGATGAAGAAACTAATAAGAACACTCGAGCAATTAAGAAAACTTGGAACGTCATTTCTTTTTTTTGTTTTTTCACCTTTTACTTTTGTCCAATAATTTTCATTTCTTATCTGACTGCACAGTCTCGCTGGGTTGTGCAATTTCGATTTTTTTCCATTTTTCTGATGTTTTGTGAATTTTAATTCTCGTAGATTCGGCCAGGAAAAGATTGAGCTCCCCGTATCGTGATTCAGTTCCTTTTCATTCACATGTTTGCATTCTGCAGAAAAAATTGTGTCAACGGTTTTGCTTCCTCCTACAGGAAGCTATGTGGCGGTGAACATTTTTTTTTCCAGTTTTCAATGTGCATGTGCTTAAAATATCCCAAAACATTGAAAAATCATATTTAGAAAAAATGTTCGTGTGTGTGTGTGTGTGTATGTTCTGGCACTGTAAAATTCAAACGTTCATAACTCGAGAACGGTTTGAGCTACAGGGCTCCCGTTTTGCACAGATGTTAATCTATACAAGCTCTTAATTCTCTAAGAATTTTGTTGGAATTGTTAGAAAAATACGAATTTTACGGCATTTAAAAATTTTCAACAAAAAGGTGTCGACGCTCTAACTTCCGCAAATGTGAAGATTTATTACTAATTTTTTTTTTTTATAAATAGAGTATCATAATAGGAAGGTTGATATGAAATTTGGGAAATATCGTTAGAACGGTTTAAATTTTGTGATTTTTCGAATGTTACGAATAATCTGAGTTTTTTGAAAAATCGACCAACCGCTCTCATTTTTGCGAATGTTGTAAGATATTGTGTATAAGTCTGTACTTCCTCTTTACTTTCTAGAAAAGTCGTCGAAATTATATAATTTCAATGCAAATACCAAAAACGCTGCATATTGAAATTGCAATGTGCAAATGCACTGCAAATTGTTTTTGTTCTTTCGAGCCATAAAAACGTCCGTATGAACTATCAAATTTTGTACTCTGGCTCGAAGTGCAAAAGCTTTTCGATTTTCGTCGATTATTCGATGTAATCCTTATCTAATCTACCCAAATGCAGATTGCAGTGAAAAAATGTATTTTTATGCATTGCCGAGCGGTTACGAGATAAGAATCTATCGAGGGAGCAGCGAGCTCTAATTTCTCTGAATAATCTTTCGATTCGACACGATCGATCGTTTGTTTCTCGATTGAAAATAATCCTCCGTTATTCTCGAAACGAATCAGGAATCCCATTAAAGTCGAAAAAATCGTGTTTCGCAATTCTTTTCCGTATTTGACGTTGAAAATACTTTTGTTAATCTTTGTGTTGGCAAATTTGCTCAATTTTTGACAAGAAAAGTTAACAACAATCCAACACAAACGCCCATCGAGAATTTCGAAGGTTTTTTTCCTTTCGGTGACCAATGTCCGTTTTTCTCCAGTCCTGAAAATTAAATTATTCATCCGCCTTTGTATGTTTGTTCCAGGAAATATTTGGGAGAAGAAATTTCGTTGATTGATCGATTAATGAATAAAAAGTCATTGGGCTCGTTTCTCGATCGTCTGTAATTAGGCAATCTCGTTTGGAGTCTCGAGTTGAATGCCCGAATAGAATTTTCGTGCTTGGGTTGAAACTGTAATCAAGAATTATTTTTAAGGGGGATGGTCTCTCTGGCTCGATGCAGAGAGGCTCTCCTCTATTTGCCTTCGAGAGCGGAACAAACGATCGTTGCCACACGACAGTCTCGATATTCGCGACGCTCCATATACTCGTAATTTATTTCTTTTCTCGTTCGTTGTTGTTATTTCTTTTTTTTTTCAGTCCACGCGGCTATTATTTTCCATCGTAATATTTTTACCCCACTTGAGCATAATTCTTCTCTTTTTCTCCCACGTCGAGGCTCGCTCGTTGTTTGCTGCAAATGGCGATAAAGCCGATGTAGTTCAGCCCAGATTAGAAACAAGCTTGACTCACTTTTCTCCCTTTTTTCCTCTTCTCGTTGCTTCCTTCGTTACACACACACACACACACACACTTTGTTTCCAATTGATTCATATCAAATTTTTTTTTCACCCTCACGCAATTGCACGACCGCATATTTTTCTCACCAAGTATGAAGAAAAAAAAAAATTCGCATTGTTTCCCGTCTTGAGACATCACCAGATGGGAAGATTTCGCAGCTTCTTTCTCAAGTACGTTAACCTCGCACGAGCTTATCATCAGGCAGTTTTTCAAGCGAATCAAACTTTCTAGAGCACCCTCGACCCTACGGAATTGTTATTCTGTTTATCACTGTTTTTCGTAGACATTGGAAAAATAAAGAAATTTTAAAGAAATTTGAGAAACTGAGTTTGCATTCAAATAATCATAAAATTTCGTCTCTTCGCTTCGGCGCGTTTTTTTAATCTGGAATTCTCTCGGATTAAATATTTCGTTGGGAGATGTGCTAGTAAAAGTTTTTTTTACGCTTCATCGAGCCTGGAACGCGTTTAAAACGGTTTCCCAGCCAAGATTCTCCAGATGTCCATTTCTCTCTCATTTTTATCTCTTCTTTCTTGGCGGTTCTCTCCATGCATGGACCTTCAACATTCGCGAGCCTTATCCTCGTGCCTCCGATATTTAATCTACCGTTTATTTTCGTATTAATCGACTAATCGGTCACCATCATCGTGTCCCACTTATTTTTACAATACACCATCAAAAATTGACGTTTCTTTATAATTTTCTTCATTTTCTACATTATTTTTCCTTTTTTCATGAAATTTTCCATCATTTTCATTATCGTTTTAACATTTGCGCATGTTTCTACTCGTAATAGCACTCTGCGAGAATTTCGTCGAGATCGCTTCATGGAAATTTATACTGCAACGAAGAGAGCTACACACCAACATACAGAACCGACAAATCGCTCACAAGCGAGTGCCCTCTCCCTCCCTCCCTCCCTCTCTCTCTCTCTCTCCATCTCTTTCTCCCTCTATCTCTGTCTACGTGGCCCGTGGAATTCCTTACGATAATTTATTATTCAACATCAACCGCGGGCCTATATTATTATTCAACGTTCCCGGAGGTACAACCACCGTATACCTGTGCATCCATGGAATGTTGCGGCACGCTTCGATACCTCCGAGTCTCGGAGGAATCTCCATTTTTTTTTCTTATTTATATTTTTAACTTTACATCCCTCGCCATGGGGAACATTTTTTTTTTTTTTTGCATTTTGCTAGACTCTGACCCGCTTTGGCAATTTTTTCAGATATTGAAAATCTTGCTGCGGTATTTACTCGTTTGAATGATTCTTCGTAATATGGCGAACGAGCCAACTAGTTCACACAGAGTCGGTACATTGTTATTCCTTTTGTTGGAATATACTTATAGAGTTACGATCAGGCTCGCATCGAACGATCAACGAGCATAGAATTGAACATTTAATGAAAGTCAACGAAAGTATTTGCCTCGAAACTCCTGTCGTGGGAAATTTTCTTCAAGGACGTTCACTCGACTAACTCGAGATCTGTATTGTTGGAACAAACGTTTTGTAGTTTTATGAGAAAGATACACTCCATAAATTTAGTTGATTTGGATAAAGTTTTTTTTTCTATGCTTTATTTATCCATTGGGTCATTTTGACCCGAGACTGTTTCGTTGAGGCACTATCAGCGATTTTTCAATAGACTCGAAGTATTTTTCGTCTCGATAATGAACGAGATTGCCGGCAGTTTGTCAATGAAGTGGCTACATTCGATCGTGTCAACGGAGGGTTCACTTTTATTTTCTGTAATCCTCATTCCTTGTTTTCATTCAATGAAAATGTAAAATTAAGGATTAGAACTCATTAAACAAATTGAAATTTGCAAATTGCTTTCTCAAGATGCTCAAGATGCACGATGCTCAGCTCTTCCTCTATGAGGAAGCTTTGAGCGTCGTGCATCTTGAGCATTTTGAGGAACTAATTTGCAAATTTCAATTTACAGCTTTTTTTTGTATTTGCATTTAAATTATATAATTTCGTCAACTTTTCTAGAAAGTAAAGAGGAAGTACAGATTTATACACAATATCTTAGAAAATTTACAAAAATTAAAGAGGTTGGACGATTTTTCAAAAAACTCAGATTTTCGTAAAATTCGAAAAATCATAAAATTGAAACCGTTCAATCGATATTCCCCAAATTCAATGCCAATCTTCCTTTTATGATACTCTATTTATAAAAAAAAAAAAATAGTAATAAATCTTAAAATTTTCGGAAGTTAGTAGAGCGTCGACACCTTTTTTTTAAAAATTTCAAAATGCCTTAGAATTCGTATTTTTCTAGCAATTGCAACAAAATTCTCCGAGAATGAAGAGCTTGTATAGATTAACATCTGTGCAAAACGGGAGCCCTGTAGCTCAACCCGTCTTCGAGTTATCAACGTTTGAATTTTACAGTCCCAGAATTTTGGGATATTTTAAGGAAACGCACATTGAAGACTGGAAAAAAAAAATTTCACCGTCACATAGCTTGACAATTTTTTCTGCAGAATGCAAAAATATAAATGAAAAGGAACTGAACCTCGATACGTAGAGCCCAATCTTTTCCACGAGAATTAAAATTCACAAAACATCAGGAAGAGGCAAAAAAATCAAAATCATCTAATGTGTTCGTTTCTCGTCAAGAACCAACAACCTTTGTTTACGATTTAAAAATATTGACATTCGTTTTATTACTGTATTTGTTAACATAAAATCTTGACCCAGGGTCGCAAGGCCATCTGCTTAATCCTCTCTAAAAGTTAATGCTCCATAGTGCCAGTTTTCAATGGTAAACGGCTTCCTTAATGGCGACCTGCCCGACTGACATGCTTTTCTCTTTCTACTGTATAAACATATACTCGACCTTCTAATTGAATATCGAACTTTCTGCTGGCAAAATTTTCAAAAAATAGTTTGCCAGCTCTCGGTTTTTTGTAAATAAAATTTTTATCATCTCCAACACTCGCCACTCGGACGCTGCGTATGCTTTTCAATGCGAGCAACATTACTTTCAATCAGTAGCGTGACAGACGAGGAGAATCATGATGATGCTTGAAAAATGGTTTCTATGACTCGAGGAAAATAAGTCATAACTTTCCCGTCTTCCTGATTGCGATTCTATTGTTATTATCAGTATTATTACGAGAATGGAAAATTGTCAGCTTATCTTATCGGCCGAGTTTTTCATGTCATCTCTCAAAGCTCCACGAGAACTTGTGTAACAGATTTTTATCTCTATTCTCATTCAACATTCAACAATTTTTCTAAAAGATCGAAAAAAAAAAACGACAAAATTGTTTTTCAGGACAAATATTTGTGGAAAAACAAATGCACGTGCATTCCGTTTTAATTGCAACGATTTTCATGCTGTTTTGGAATCGTTTCTTGCATCAAACTGTCAATTACAAACAGAGACAGAAATTTAAAAAGAAAGGAGAATTAATCTCTCTCGACAATGCCGAGACAAGTTTACGACTCTTTTGATGTACTCGATGATTTATGTAAAATCTCTACAACTTCCTTGTTCTACGTAATATAATTAAATGTCATTGCATTACGTTGTTCCAAAGGATTCTTCTCGACAATTCACGTTCATTCGTTTTTTTTCAAATTATAAACCCTAGAGTGCACACCTCTTATAAGTGCATATGGGTCAATCTGACCCAACGCGTTTTTCGAATCCTCGTACTCCGGTTACGCGCTAATGGCTCGTTTTTATCGTTATTTTTATTTCTTCACTCTCGTACACAGTCTAGAAATTTGAACCAACTTTTCTTCAACACCAACAAACACATTATTTTTAAACAGTTACTTCAAAGGCTTAAACTTTGGAGACTAATGATGCTTCCTGCTTGATCCCAACACTATAAAAAGAACATTCTGATTTAGCAATAGAAAAACATCCATTAATTATTAAGAGTCTGAAAGTTTTGAAATTCGGAAAAATTGAATTGATATTGTGGGATCGATTGAAACGAAATGAACTGGATTCTTTGCGTAGCTCGATGAAAATCAAACACAAAATAGTGAAACGAAAAAACCAATGAATGCAACATTAACCCTTCGAGTGCACACCTCCTATTAGTGCATATGGGTCAATCTGACCCACGGCGTTTTTCAAACCGTTGTATTCCGATAAATATGCATTTTTCGTTTTTTGTAGTCAATTTTTCATATTTTATGGCCCTAAATTTTTTTTTTTTTTGAAGAAAATGGAAATCAAATGCCAAAACATTCGTTGCCATTAAATGCCAAACAATCGTTGACAGAAAATTGTTGGGGTCAAAACGACCCATAGTATGCACTCGAAGGGTTTATTTGCTCGACGAATAATTTTTTACTTTTTTTTGGTGAATTTATTAACATATGTTCTGCTGAATGTGTGACGTGGGAGTTGAAAGAACGTTGCGATTTAACGCATCCTCGGAGTTTCTAGGTAGTAACGGTGCCGATAGTAAATTTTCGCACAAGTCCGATAATTTTGTTCGAGTCATTTCGCAGCAATAGCGCGTAAAGAAAAATTTCAACGGGGAAAGAAAACATCGGAAATGCTTGTCCGTGTGTGCGAGTACACGAACAAAAATTCACATCTTCGTTATGTTATTTATAAACGAGCGAAATAAAAAAGGAAAAGGTTGAAATTTTTCTGCAACTTATTTTGACTCGCGTATCGTAACTCACGAATGCATAGGATATCCTCGGGACTCTGTTATTAATTTGTTTTCCGTTTGAATATAAAAGCACGTGAAAAACAGTAAATTACTACTCGTGCTTCACGGGATACACGGAGCCAAGTGTAATTGGTGGCAAAGACAAGAGGGAAAAAGAAAATGTAACGTCATAGGAAACCTTAAGACGAATGGCCAAGAACTACTTTAATAATCTTTATTATTATTTTTTCTCTTCCCATTATTTTCGAATTTGAAAATTTATGTTTCTCCAATTTAATTACGAATTCTTGCATTAAATAATTTTATGTACCGGCTCGCTGAACGACGAATTGAAATTTTTAACTAATCCTATCGCCAGCCCTCTATCCAAGGGATTTTCAATTATTTTTTTTCTAGCTTCACTCAATATTTTAATTTCTGTAAAACTTCAGGATCGGTTATCGACTTAATTACACAGAAAAAAAATGCAAATTGGGTATTTTTGCAAAGGAATTCTGAGATGACATACAAAAATCCAACTTCCGGTCGCCATAAAAGTGTTTATAATAATTAGTAGAAAAAAATCTGATTTACAAACACTGAAAACAAAATTTTGTTCAAAAAGATCGATATTTTGTTGGATACGTTCGACTAAACATTTTTTTGAATAATCCCAAAAATTGTGTCATTGCAGCAAGAAATATTTTAGAAAGTCTCTTCGGAAGTAAATTTTTGTCGTTCCATTCGTAAATTTCGCTGTCAATTCCTTCAGAAACCAAATATACTGCCAAAGTAAGAAAAATTTTGAAATTATCAAAAAATATTTAGTTTACCGTATTCAACAAAATATCGACGATTTTTAACAAAATTTCATTCCCAGTGTACTTGACACTTGTAGTAATCCAATGCGTTTAGAAAAAAATATTATGCTTATCGACTTATTTTTTATGTAATATCAAGTTAAACTTGAACTTCCGTTCCGGTATTGAATGAATCTCGCCACGATAAAGAGACGTCATTTGAATTTCTACACATATATTTCATTGTTTTGACAGATCGACGTTCAAAAGCATTGAGGTTAAACTCGTCTGGTTAAGTAGTATAAAGAAATGGAGAAAGAACCAACGCTGCCTAATATTAAATCTACAGAAATACAACGTGAATCGTTGGAATACGTATTTTTCATTTTTCTAATTAAATGTGAACGTTCATTACATTATTTACACATGGAAAATGTCAGTTATTAAAAATTATTTTTTAAGCCCACGTTGAAAATGTCAATTATGCAAGTCTCAAGTATGATCAGTGGTGTGACCAGTGTGAAGCGACAGGACTACCTTAATGTCAGTTGCAAAAATTTTAAGAATTAGTTTTTTGACTCGTTCCTACTGTTGACCAGACTTCAAGGTCATCCTTTCTAACCTTTTCTACTTTCTAACGGTAATTCTTCGATTCGTCGGATCAATGAAAATTAATTTGGTTAAATATTGTTTTTTACGGTCCCGAGTGGAATGTTTGCCTTGAACTCGGTACACTTTTGCAGCAGGTGAGACGAAGAAAAAAATGTTGGTATATGTCCGGGAACGTTAATTTCCCGGTATCATACCAAGGCGACTAACGCACAAGTTTTCCGTAAACGATAGTGCTGGGATGCTTTAAAAGTTATGTATACATTACACGTGTTGTATGTGTATGTATATACGTTGGACAAGAAGTCCGGATGAACGGGACTTTGGTGGTCGAGGCGCCGTTCGAGAAACTCTAGATTGTCTGTCCCTTTCTCTCCCATTCGCGTTTCTTTTCTTTTTCTCTCTTCTTCTTCTTCTTCTTTGTATCTTCGTGTTTATAGTCTCACGATTATTTATTATTCGCACAAGACCGCGCGGAACGGAAAGAGAGAAAGATAAAGAAATGCCACCGAACAAAAACGCTCGCCATCGCTATTTTACCAGGACGTTACGAGCAGAGGCCTGAAGTCACTTAATCGACTAGTGATTAACGTTCAACTTATTAGTCGTGATCGCGCTAAGGATATTGAAGTTTCGGATCGTGACCAATTCCAAGGTCGTGTCTGACGCATTAAACTCTTCGATAACCACCTCTCAAATGTCCCGAACGAATCCAACACTTTTTAAACCTGCTTAGCTCTCGAGGAACGTGCTTTTTTTCTTAGTCTCGATTATTTTGAGTTATTACGCGAGATTTGGGGTTTTTTCTTTTTTTTTCCGTCACATAGTGATCGATGACGATGAGACAAGATTTTTCAATGGATTTACAATTAGGAAAAATACAGAAAAAATTCATTTTGCTTCCTTATAGAGGAAGCTTTGTGACGGTAGAAATTTTTTTTTTCCAGTTATCAATGTCCATGTGCTTAAAATTTCTCAAAATATCGAAAATTCATATCTAGAAAAAATGTCTGGATGTGTGTGTATGTGTATGTTCTGGCACTGTAAAATTCAAACGTTCATAACTCGAGAACGGGTTAAGCTACAGGGCTCTCACATTTTGCACAAATGTTCATCTATACAAGCTCTTAATTCTCTAAGAATTTTGTTGGAATTGCTGAAAAATACGAATTCTACGGCATTTTAAAATTTTCAAAAAATGGTGTCGACGCTCTAACTTCCGCAAATTTTAAGCTTTATTACTAATTTTTTTTTTTTATAAATAGAGTATCTTAAAAGGAAGGTTGACATTGAATTTGGGAAATATCAATTGAACTGTTTGAATTTTATGATTTTTCGAATTTTACGAAAACCTGAGTTTTTTGAAAAATCGTCCAACCGCTCTAATTTCTGCAAATTTTCAAAGATATTGTGTATAAGTCCGTACTTCCTATTTACTTTCTAGAAAAGTTGTCGAAATTATATAATTTAACTGCAAATACAGAAAACGCTGCAAATTGTTTTACTCTTTCATTGTCCTTTAGTTTTTTTTTTTTCAAAATTTCATGTTCACAAAGTTTTTTCATTTTCAATGAAGAGAATTTCAATTGCAGACAGTTTTCTTTGAAACGAGTGAAAAAAAAATGATCGTCCATGTTGGAATTGAGAACGCAGCATCTTTGTCGGTCCATTCTCGTCTACGAGACGAGGATCAGAGAGATGTCTCGATTCCTCGAAAGATGCGAGAGAGGCAGAGCTCGCTCGACCAGTATAGGCAGAATGTCGCGAGCATTCTCTCAAGAATCCATGAACCTCGATCATTGAATAAAAAACGCAGCTGACCGAGAGATTAAAGAACGTCTGACTACGTTGGTACGTCATTCCGGCTGTTCATTTTAATTGTGAAAATAAAAATGAGTTAAAAATGTTTAAAGTCCAGATAATTCGCTAGTTAGCCATACAATTCTCCGAATAATCTCTCTTGTTTTGTTCCCTTATCACGATATTTTAACCGCGTAAATCTGTCTGACCGGTAGTGAACGGTATACACATAATTAGACGCCGCGAGCCTCGCGCTTGTGTTTTTTTTTTTTTTTCCTTTTATTTTTTGCCTTTTCGTGCTGGAAATAATCGTCTCGTGTGTACTGTTACCAAGACGTCGCTTAGGGTCGGTAACTCTATTGACTAGCCACGAAACACGATAAAAACGCTTCTCTAAAAAGTTATCTACCGAAAGATATTCCTTTCATGATTATTTCGATATTCCATCATGACGATTTTCATACGTCAATCCATTGGCATATGAGAGACTCAATAAAGTTCAATGATCAAGCAAAAATCAATTTTCTTCCACTCTTTCGCTTAATTGTTAATATTCAATGATGGATATTTTTCTATCATTATTTCCCTTCATTTATTTTCTCGAAAGATAATTGTAGAAAATTAATTTAATAAAAAACAATAAGTATTATAATAAGTATTGAAAAAAACGAGTGATTAAGAAAAAAACATCGGGACGCATATCCGGAATTGGGCGACGACAATTACAACCGCACGAACTTGAAATAATAATTTTCATTATTGCAGCTCGAACAATGAGACAATGCATTTTAACATCATTATTATTGCAACTGGAATAATGCGACGATGCACTCAGAACTATTTGTCCATTTTTCATTTTTCCTTACTGACGCTTTTCAATTCGAGATCATTTCGATTTAACTCCGAATATAGAATCTCACATCGAGAGATACGTCCCAGATGGAAATTATCGATCTTGGATACTCGAACGGGAACGAGTCACGGTAGAAAAAGTCTATCTCTTCGTTCGAATGTCTCTCTCCGCCTTGGACAGAGAGATGAGAGCCAGTTAAATGAACGGTTGTCACCTATGATCATGCCCAAGAGCAATACGCACGGAGGAATCTTCCAACGAGAAAACAGAGAGAGAGAGAGAGAGAGAAAAAAAAATTGATGATGCGATATCCAGAATCGTCTGGACGAGTTAAGCATCGGTCGTTGAATCGAAAACGTACACTACCGTCAGAAAGTCTCGGAACAACAGTTATTTGCTCGAATCATTGTAATTTTCGTCTCGAAATGCATTTTCCTGATAAAATAAATTTTAAACTGTTTGAGCTTTATTTTCGGAAATTTTGTGCACTCGATTATCGATTTTTCAAGACTACGCACAAATTTTCTCCAGAAAACGAAAAAAATAGAATTTTATCATTTTTCTTCACGTGCTTTTCAATTTGGCGGCCAATTGCTCGATACACTGCGATACAGATTCAGAAAACGTTTGTATTCCAAGATTACGACATTTACATTTTTATTAATATTTAAAAATTAATTAATTGAAACTTTTTATATTTTTGGGCTATTAGATGTTGAAATTAATTAAAGGTCGAAATAAATTGTTTCCAAACTTTCTAACGATAGTGTACATATGCGGGGACTCGTTTGACGATGCACGCTCAACCGGAACGTATCATACCCTTTGATATAACATTATCCGTCTCAATACGAAAGATGTTCACTCGCCACGATCATTTATTGTAATTAACATCAATCATTCTGACCGATCGTCATACCACCTTCGTTTCATTTTTTCATTTTTATTATTTCACTTTATTGATTTGATCCAATTTGCCGTCCGTGAACTCGGAGTGCAGTCTGAATCGCAACGGGACACTCTGGTAAATCCGGTGTCGGGAATTCGAACAGATTTTTGTTTTGTTTCAAATACAAATTCTCGATGGAAAAGTTGAACACGATCAAAGAAATTCTTGGAGAACAAAATGCTGAGATTAGAAATCGTCTTTTTTAATTCTATTGCTTTTGTAATCGGACTCTCTAATTCCTTGATAAATTTGGGAAAAACAAAAGGTTGGAAAAAATGAATTTTTTTAAACTTACTCACATTTTCACGCATTAGGAAAAAAAACGTCTTTTATTCGCGATGGCGTCATGCCAACGAGAAGAAAGATGTGATGACGTAGTCGGATGCAGCCAAAAAATCAACGAGTGTGACCGATTACTGTTATGCGGAGCTTACAAACCGTGGCATTGTTTCCTCTCTCTTAACTCCTTTCATAGAAACGGACACTTATATTTATAAATTAGCCGCATCAAGTCAAAGACTCGCGTTCACTTTATGATGAATCTTGGAAAAGCCTCGAAATCACCAAAATCCAAGAATTCTTATTAGACAACTAATAGAAATGGGTTTTGTATTTTTATCGCTAAGAATTTTCATTCATTTCAAACGATATGATCCTTCGTATCATTTTTTCACGATTTATTCCACTAAATATTTATAATATTTGACCGTTTTTGCTTCCTCATAGAGGAAGCTATGTGATGGGGAATTTTTTTTTACAGTTTTCAATGTCAATGTGCTTAAAATGTCCCAAAACATCGAAAAATCATATCTACAAAAAATGTCCGCATGTGTGTGCGTGTGTGTGTGTGTTCTTGCACTGCAAAATTCAAACGTTTATAACTCGAGAACGGTTTGAGCTACAGGGCTCTCGTTTTGCACAGATGTGCAAAACTACAAGCTCTTCATCCTGTGAGAATTTTGTTGGAATTGCTAGAAAAATACAAATTCTACGGCATTTTGAAATTAAAAAAGAAAAGATTGTCGACGTTCTAACTTCCGCAAATTTCAAGATTTATTATTAATTTTTTATTTATAAATAGAGTATCATAATAAGAAGGTTGGTATTGAATTTTGGAAATATCGCTTAAACGGTTTAAATTTTATGATTTTTCGAATTTTACGAAAATCTGAGTTTTTCGAAAAATCGTCTAAGCGCTTTTATTTTCACAAATTTTCTAAGATATTGTTTATAAGTCTGTGCTCCCTCTTTACTTTCTGAAAAAGTTGTCGAAATTATATAATTTAAATGCAAATACAAGAAACGCTGCGAATTGAAATTTGCAAATTGCTTCCTCTCAAGATGCTCAAGATGCACGATGCTCAGAGCTTCCTCTATGAGGAAGCCAAACTTAAAAATATAGTTCCCCATAGTGGAAGATTTGAGCATCGTGGATCTTGTTCTTGAGATGCTGTTAAAAATGAATTTCTAAGTAAAATCGCAGCAGGACTCAACTTTCATGATTAGAATATTTTTGTTTACAGTCCAGTCTCCTCTGCCCCATTATTAATATTTGAAAAACTGGTAAAAGATCCAAATTCTTGTACTATTCACTGCAATGATTAAAACTTTCTTGTTTCAAGTTTTTGTCTCACCAAAAAAATGTTATTTTTGTATTTTAGCACCGGATTCAATTTGACGACGGAGCAACGAAAACTTTTGAGTATCCGAGCGAAGCTTCGATGCTTGCGGATGAAGGAACCAGCGTCGATGGCGATTCATCGTCGACGAGTCAACAATCGTCACCGGCAGCTAACAAATCCAACTCAAATACTTCCGCATCGACAATGTCGTCCGCTCTACTCGGTAAGCATTGATCAGGTATCGAATGACAAAAATTATATTTTTTATATTAAGGATACGCATTTTACGATATTTTGTCGAATCGCGACGAATAAACATGCAAACCAATAACAAAAAACGCGTTTCATTGATGCCGTTGGTGCTGCAACAATTTTTCTGTATTTATCAGTTTTGTTCAATTTTATTTTTTTTATTTTTCTTTTGCAGAAACGACAAGCGATTTGAGCAATTCAAAACAGCGCATAGTCTTTCTCGACTACGATCCCACTCAGGAGTCATTAGTCTAGAATTTTGCTTGTTTCTTTAATTCCTTTGAAAACGTTTATCAATTAACGTCACGCTATTTGAAATATTTCTTTTCTCTTTTATCGCTGAATAGAATATTTGCTTCTCGGCAGTTGGGAAGCTTCGAGGATATTTCGCGAGTTATTTGTATCCAAAGTTGACCGAGAAAGATTTATTTCTTAATTTTGCAATTTTCCAAATTGCAAGAACTTGGTTGCTTATAAATTTACTCGAAATATCTTTGAATAGCTTGGTTTTCGGAACTGCTGATAGAAGAAAATTTCAAATTATAGATTCCTGATAAGAATTAGTTTTTTTTTTCATAACTGCGTGCATAGTTTCCTTAGTGTGCTTAACGCTAGCGCTTCTTTTTGTTTGTTGTTGTTCTGAAAACAGGTGGAGGTGGTCTAGCGAGTTTTACGCCGAGCAAGGTCGATCTCGCGTCCGAAGGTTTCGAGCTCGGTGTAACGAGAACTGCAGTTCCATCGTCGACGCCGGTCCCGAGCAGCGAGCCAACCGAGCCCAATGACCAAGAGGATTATTTAAAAACTGAGGAAGATGCTGCAGCCTGGGGCGCCGAAGCAAACGCCGATCTTTTGTACTAAACGAAATATCACGACGACGATGTTAAATCGACGAGAAATAGCGTCATTGATCCTCGAGAACGAAAGGAGAATCTTGTTGTCACTCTAAATTGGACTTGAGGACGAATTGCGCGCAGGATGATCCTTGGAGCTTGAAACATCAAGTTCCCCGGCCATTAATATCCTGCGTAATTTTCAATTGTTCTTGAAAAACTTTATTCCAAATTTAATGCATTTACTCCATACAGAATCGAATGTATGAGAATAAGTAACGATGAAAAATAATCCACAAGATTCCATCAACGAAAACGAAAGATTTGGGGAATAGACTAAATTCCCTGCGATATGGTCTGGTCCAAAATTTTTTGCTCATCAATTTCTCAGCTTTTCAAAATTCCACACTCGCTCACTTCCGATATTCATTGATATTATTTATTTATCGCGGACAATTTTTCTGTAAACAAAAATCTATCGTCAAAATTGAAACATTTGAATTTTGGACACGGCCAAAAATTCTATGAAAACGAAAAACAAAACGAATTATCGAAACTGCCAAGACTGTTTATAAGTGAAGAAAAAAAAAACGAACTGTCGATATCGCGCCAAGAAAAATGGGGCGGTGAGAGAAAAGAAATCATATCAGCGTCACAGCTTCCCTCCACCTTTTTCCAAGTCTTTTTTACCAGGCGTATGTATACATTAGATAGCGGGTGAGAGGATGAGAAAAAAAAAACCACACACTCGACTGAGCGGCTGAGGACCGAGATCAATAGAATTTTTTCGAATCTGTTTTTTTTTCCAATATTAGTCCTTGGCCGAACCGCGAGTGCTTACATGTAGAAGGCTCAAAATGCGATTCAACGAATCAGGAAAAAAAATGGAAAAAAGCAGTTAAAAACAAAACAGATGACAATTCGTTTGTGGTAGATTTATAGCAATCTTTTGCCAAAGTAGGGCGTAAGTCTACTAAGATTACCACATAATTCCTAATGTAACAAAAAAACATTGGCACGATTTATGAAAAATCGGGAACGAGAAAGAAAAATGGGAAATGAAAAAAAAAAAAAAAAAAAAAAAAAGAAAACAAAAGACAAGTGTGAATTCGTAAATTCGCGAGAAAAGATGAATCATTCCACACGCTCGTATTTCTTTCGGTGCGTTAAGAAACGAGATCGCAATACTTGTTGCTTATTTCGTGGAAGGTCAAACCGTACTTTTATTTAAAAATTAAGGAATCAATTGAAGGCAAACAAATGAAAAACCGTTAGCGTACAAACTTCGTTTTTCTCAGCGCCGAATCAACGCTCATGGTTTCCTAAAACTGGACGAGGACCAAACGAAGCGAAAGAAAAATGACATTTAAAACGAATGATAAGTACACGACAAATAGTATGTTTCAAAGTCAGGATATTGAGGACCCTCGTACGAGAGGCTTATCGAACATTTTCAAGGAGCTTGGAAAGCCTGATTTATTTGTAATTGTTTTATTTTAAGCGTAAGCAACAAATGAGAGGATCGCTCCAATTGTGTACATACTAAATTATTGCGTAGTGTTTAGAATTGAGATTCGAAGCTTCTCAGCTTCAGTCTCGAAGGATCGAAATAAATTTTTCAATTTCCTTTTGTTTAGGGTACTCAATATTTTTTTCTGTGTATTTCTTTGTATTATTATTATTATTATATTTTATTATTACATTTCCATATTGAAGTAATGTTATTTGGCGAGTCTCCCAAAGATTCGCTCAAACAAGCAATTGATTGCGATAATTTATTGACGTTTAAAACGTCACGGAGAAAGCGAGAGGGAAAGAGAAAGAGAGTGTTCGATAGGATCAAGAATAATTGATCGATCGGTCGTGCCGTTTAAAAACGTTCGTCTCTGTTCTCGTCGTCAAGGGGGGTCTCGTCCCCCGACCTTAAATATGTGATATTTTTCGTTAACATTCGATTTGTTCGTACGATTTGTTCTTCTGTTTTTTTTCCTCCATGGATATTTGTTTCGTAAATTCGTAAAAATAAAAAATAAAAACAAGCCAGAGCTTCGTCTGTAAAATCATGATTATGACTATTTTTGTTTTCAACTTGGCGTTCGCATCTGAAATCATTCCAAAATTTCTACGTGACTCTCATTCGTGATTGCTCATTGAACTCGAACGATCGATTTTTTCGCCCCTTTTTAAAATATATATCTATATATTTACGTGTAGTTTCTTCTTTACTCTTCCGTTTAGTCTTCGTTCTCCCTGTAAATCTATCATTGTAGCCCTGCCAGAAAGACAGACGAGAATTTGTAATCCGAGCTTGAGACCGAACAGTTTGAAAGCGAAGGAGTTGAAATTATACATGCAACTTTAAGTAGTATTACATTCGTAATTATATTACGTTTATTATTCCGTAATATTTCAATTCATATATTGTATACGTATTAAAGGAAGACTAAAAATAATAAAATGAGAAAAAAAAACTTTATGCTACCCTTATTAAAATACATACTTATTAACAGCTAGAAGTATCGTGTGTTGTATAATCCTCTGTGTGTTACGAAATATGAAAAGTAATAAAAGAGATGAGTGAACGTGAATTATTCATTTCCATATTTTATTTCCTCATTCAGAATCGAATGACACTTACTGCGCTGGTTATCGATTGGAAGCACGTCTTGCTTTTCGGTGAGATAAAACTTACATGTTAGATATCTCTGGATTGGCTAAACGAATTTTCTTCAACCAAGGACCATTTCAAAGGTAAAAAATCGTAGAAAATTTACATCTAATATTTTTTCGTCAACCCGTTTTTCCGCTGAAACGATTTAAAATTGCTGTGACGTCACAAAACGCCTATTTTACTGTCTATAAGAGTGCGGCAACTCTAACGCTACGCTTTCTTTTTAAGGAGGTTGGATCTCGAAATCAAAATAATCTGAATTTGATAAAATTTGATTATAACATTCCTTGGCATCGAGTATAGAAACACCAATTTTTTACCGCATCGTTATCGAATAATTACTCGAGTACTACGTGGTGGAAAAATCTTTAAAAAATTGTATTGTCATATATATTATTAAAGAATGTATTTACCAAATTTTATTCAATTCTTTTCTTTTTGAAATTTTTTATGTTTCTAACATGGTTTAGCATGGCAACATTGTATCGTCGTGATCCAACCTCCTCAATTCTTGGCGTCTCTTCATAATAGAAGCGGTGGATATTTTTATCGACAGTTTGTTTTGTGAAATCCTATGGGCAAACTTTATTTCTACAAGTTGATCAGTAAACCGGTTCTCGTCGACGTTTAATTTTTTTAAGATATTTCCATTGTTCATTTTGATAAAAAAATCTATTAGATTTTCCAGATTATTGTAATTCCGAAATTTCTACTCAAGTTGTGCATTTCTCGTGAAACTGACATTCTATCCAGGGGAGAATGAAAGAGATTTGCTTACAAAAATCATTTTTTATTCTAATAAATATAATACAGTGCATACAATTGAATAATCGCAAATTGAGCCGCTGCGATCGGAGCGAAGAAGTAGGCTTTTTTTCCGTCAACTCCGCTAGCGAGTTTCATTTATATATCGACGTGTAGTATTCTTCTTCAAGGTCATAGAGATCAGCGGCCATGTCGTCTCTCAAGGAAGCCAATTTTTGATCGCACTCCGCTTGCTTCGTACGGAACAATTTACTATTCGTCGCTATTGCTTCGTTGACAGACGGGAAGTCGTTCAATATCAGGTACTGTTTTATGTCGGATACGAGTTTCATCAATGATTCTCCCGCTCTCACTATGTTCGCCGCTCTCACATGCATCTCATAAGTGTCTTGTTCGCACTGCGTTATTCGTGACAGCTGCGAATCGTTTTCTCCTTTTGCTAATTTGACAATTTCTTGAAAGAATAAAAAAATGACTTGGTTATTTATATTCGATTTGATAGAGTTAATTTTCAATTTTTTCTTTCGAAATTGACACAGGAAATCTTGTTAACTCTCAACCAACTCGATTTATGAACATTTCAATATTTGAGGTTAGCTTTTCGGAATACTTGCTGTTTAAATGTGTTCTGAGTCTTTGTTTTCTGAAATCAATCGATGGCAAGAATGCAATTTCGTTGCCTGTATTTTCATTCGGTTCATTCGTTGAAATCATTTTCTTTTCACCGGTTTGAAACTACGAAAACAAGATCAAGTGAGGTTATGATATTTACCTTCGAAATTTTCCAGCATCGATTTAACATCGTCCTTTAATCTTGTCGTGTACGATTTGAGGAGAGCTTCTTTGCTTTGAGGTAACGCACGTTGTACAGACATTTTCGAAATCCTACTTCTACTTTGATAACTATTTTTAAAGAAAATGAATATTTGTGGAAATAACTGCAGAGCGACGTTTTCAATGGTTCGCCATCGCGCATCAACAATCCCGAGTGCCAAACAAAATGCGCGGAGAAGCGGCTGATCCTTGCAACATTATGTCCAAAATCGCGCGATGTTTAAATTTTTTGTACATTTGTCAAAAAAAATGATTTATAACACTGTGCTATTTCCTCAGCCTGTTGAAATCGTGTAATATGAAGGGATGAATTTTTGAAATCAAATTAGACCGAAAATACGTATCGAATTCTCAGTCATACTTTTTGAAGGTAAAGCTTTTTTTAAGGGTGTAACCTTCCTACATGGATTAAGCTTTTGTTTATTGATTATTCTCACGGGAGGCTCGCGGACCACCCTCATCCCCCACTACGAAAGCCCTCGGGTCACGGAGCCTAGAATCAATATGATTCGCACGCGACGTATTTCGCACAAGAATAAAAAGTATTTTTACGTGAAAACTAGTGTCAATTCATTTCTAGAAAAATTGTAAGACATTTTAAAAAAACAATAACTATAGCTGAGTTAATATTTTTGAGATAAAAGTCTTGCAATGGGCCGTACCTTGTGAAAATAAGTGGAAAGTGCTCGAGTCCGAGAAAAATCTCGACCTCGGCACAATTTTTCCACTTTTTAGTGCGATATGTTTATGGATCAACAGTGACAACACGACATTGTTTAGAAAAAATGTTGGCAGGATGTTAAGCGAGAAATAAAGCTCAAGGAGGGTTTGGGATAATATTCTAACATAGTCAATCGTTATAAAATAATTCGTAGACTATTTTGATGAAACATTACATTTTTTTTTTAAATTCATACAAACATGTTGGGAATATTTGGAATTTTGTCAATCGCGTTACCGATCTACGGTGTTTTGCCACCATCTGACGATAATGTTTTACATATCGGTGGAATATTTCCGATCGCTGGTGAGGGTGGATGGCAGGGAGGTCAAGTGAGTTGTCAATTCTTTACCCCTATTTATAATTCATTTTTATAAACTCTATTCATCCAATAAACATCGATTTAAAAAGTCGAAAACTCTGGATAACGAAACAAGTCATCATAATCACAGGAGTTTTTTATTTTTGTCAACCAGGCTTGTATGCCAGCTGCAAATTTAGCTCTGGAAGATGTCAATCGAGAAAAAAATCTTCTACCCGGTTTTACCCTCAATTTACACTCCAACGACAGCGAGGTATACTTCATCAGTTAATAATCAACCCCTTGAGCAGTACTATTTTTTAATTTCAAGTTTACCCTTGCAATCGGCAAGTTGTGAAACCCATGACACTGAATTTTGTTATTGCAACGTTTGTAGTTGCAATTTTGTAATTGCAATTGTTTGTTTTATTTTAAAAACCATGACAATTTTTGTGCCGATTTTGTGTTTGAATCCTGGAAAAAGTTTGTTTTATTGTCCTGACTAAATATTAAGAAAGAATCATGAACTTTGTTCAAGAAAAAACAGAATTTGGTTGCATTCCAATGACGCAAATTTCAACACTGTTCAAAACGCTTCAGTATAAAATTTCAAGTCGATGGGACGGAAGAATGAAATTTGCAACCATGGGGTCCATGGAAAAATACTTTTTCTATTAATTGTTTGTTTAATTTCAAAAACCGTGACAATTTTTGTGCCGATTTTGTATTTGGATCCTGGAAAAAGTTTGTTTTATTGTCTTGACTAAATATTCATTAAGAATCATGAACTTTTGCTCAAGAAAAAACAGAATTTGGTTGCATTCCAACTATGCAAACTTCAACACCGTTCAAAACGCTTCAGTATCAAGTTTCAAGTCGACGGGACAGAAGAAAAAATGGATAGCTCAAAGGGTTGAGTACTCAAAAAATATTCATCGATACATTTCTTCATTGCGTATTATTTATCTATCCACAGTGCGAACAAGGCTTGGGAGCTTCCGTGATGTATGATTTGCTGTATAATACTCCTCAAAAATTAATGTTACTCGCTGGTTGCAGTACCGTTTGTACAACAGTTGCCGAAGCTTCGAAAATGTGGAATCTGGTTGTCGTAAGTAGAAACAATGACGAGAGTACAATCGCCTGGATGCTTGGAAAATAAGTTTTAAATTTGAATTTCATGCTCAAAAAAAAGAATTTAAAGATTTGGAATTAAGTTAAAAATTGAAATTTTTGGTTTGCTGCCCCGTAGCTCTGTTACGGCGCATCTTCTCCGGCATTGTCAGATCGAAATCGCTTTCCCACGCTCTTCAGGACTCACCCATCAGCCACGGTGCACAATCCAACGAGAATAAAATTACTTCAGAAATTTGGCTGGTCCAGAGTTGCAATTTTACAGCAAGCTGAGGAGGTTTTTATGTCTGTGAGTAAATTTGCATAATGTCCGATTGAAATTTTTAAATAAAAATTTTGCCATTGGACGTTTATGCTTTTCAACAGACGGTGGAAGATCTCGAGGCTCGTTGCAAAGAGGCAGGAATCGAAATAGTGACGCGTCAAAGTTTTCTCTCAGATCCATCGGACGCCGTAAGAAATTTGCGACGTCAGGATGCGCGAATAATCGTCGGTCTGTTTTACGTCGTCGCTGCTCGTCGCGTATTGTGCGAAGTTTATCACCAAAATCTTTACGGCAAAAGTTACGTCTGGTTCTTCATCGGCTGGTACGAGGATAATTGGTTCGAGGTGAATCTTGACAAAGAAGGCATATCGTGCACCAAGGAACAAATGAGACAAGCAGCCGAAGGACATTTTACCACTGAAGCACTCATGTGGAATCAGAACAATGACACCACCATAAGCGGCATGACTTCTGAAGATTTTAGGCAACGACTGAATAAAGTCCTCAAAGAGGAAGGTTACGATATTGATAACAATCGATATCCCGAAGGATATCAGGAAGCTCCACTTGCTTATGATGCTGTTTGGTCCGTTGCTTTGGGTAAGTTACTCAATGAAGAAAATCACATTCAATATTGAGCGGATTGGTCGCGGTGAATCTTTTGATTCCACACAAAATTCTTGTGGAATAAAAAGATTTTCACTACTTTCTTTTTAAGGATTAAGGATGTTGACACCCAAATCGCAAATGATAAGAAAATTCGGAAAATTTTCGTTTAAGGAGAAACTTTCGGAGAAATCGTGTAAAAATTTCACGACCATTAGGAAGCTCGTCATTGAACAATAAACACTAGTAAATTAAATTTAGGCAAATGTAGTCTTATGGAAACAGGTATAACTTTGCGACAAGTTTTTTTTTGACCTCTCAATTTTTTAATATCTGCAATATACTGATAGCAACGGAAACGAAACGAAGTTTATTGATAAATATTTTTTGTACTTGTTTAAAAAACTAATCTTAACAAAATGTTAATTTTTTAATAACGAGCTCCCTAAACGTCGTGAAATTTTTACACGACCTCTTAAATACTTCATACAAAAACATACTAAATTTTCAGAATTTTCTCATTATTTACAACAACCCTTAAGGCGGTTAAAGTAATGATGATAGAATCATTAAAATTTGGTCTGTTTTTATATGAAGTATTCAGAAGGTCGTGTACAAATTTCGCGACCATCAAGAGGTTATTTATTGAACAATTAACATTAACAAGCTTCATAGGTACTCAACATCCTTAAGGAAATAATTTAAAAAGTTGGTTGTGGTACTGCCAATAAATTGCTAATCAAGTTATGATTGTGCGAAATTTCTATCAAGCCTTCAACAAAACGATGGAAAAGCTTGCAAAAACAGGCAAAAGCTTGAAAAATTTTACTTACACCGAAAAGGAAATAGCAGATGAGATTTATTCAGCCATTAATTCGACACAATTTCTCGGAATATCAGTAAGTTGGAAAATCCACGTTTTCAGAATTTTACACTAATTTTTTTTTTTTTCAAATTCATTCATGTTTCATTAACGGCTTTCTTCTCTCATCAGGGCTACGTTGCTTTCAGTTCTCAAGGTGACAGAATAGCCTTGACCCAAATCGAGCAAGTAATTGATGGCAAATACGTAAAGCTGGGATATTACGATACTCAGAGCGACAATCTGACTTGGAAAAATATGGAAAGATGGATCGGAGGAAAAGTTCCTCAAGACAGAACAATCGTGAGGACAGTTTTGCGAACAGTTTCGTTGCCACTGTTTATCTGTATGGGAACGATATCTTCGACGGGTATAGTCATAACTATATTGCTAATAATATTCAATATTTGGAACAGACATCGAAGGTAATTTTTCGAAAAAACCAACTCTCTCCTTTCAAGCATTTATTTATTGATTTATTTTTACTATAATGTTTTTAAAATTGTTACACGATTCTTTCGTTGTGAAAATTATTTTTCAGAGTTATTCAATCGTCTCACCCTGTCTGCAATACGATCATGCTAGCAGGCGTGATCGCTTGTTTCGTTTCGGTCTTTTTGCTCGGTATTGATGGCAGATTTGTCGAGCCATCGGAATATGCTGGGATTTGTCAAGCAAGAGCTTGGATGCTCTCGATCGGTTTTACCCTCGCTTTCGGTGCCATGTTCAGCAAAGTTTGGAGAGTTCATCGTCTCACTACGAAAACAAAAGCTGATCAAGCGAAGGTGAACTAGAAAATAAAAATCTTTTCATTTGTTTCCCAAGAAAATCCACACAATGGAATTAATTTGGCGCTTCGTTCCAGTTGTTCATGGCGAAACAAAAAGTTTCATCGGTTCAAAAGAACATTCAACCCTGGAAATTGTACACAATGGTTAGTGCACTTTTAGCTATTGATTTCGTTATCTTGGGAGCCTGGCAAGCTCTGGATCCTTTGCAAAGAAATATCGAAGTCTTTCCCCTCGAATTACCACCGTATGGGGATGACGATGCCAGAATTCGACCGGAACTCGAACACTGCGAGAGCAACCATAACAGCGTCTGGCTAGGTAATGACTTCATTTCGATCAATTCAAACTAAATTTATCGAAAGTCAAAGCAGAACTTTGTACGAATTTTCTCATAATCAAAATGGAAGTAGGAAAAACGCTGCAAATTGAAAATTGGAAACTGCTTCGTCTAGATGCTCAAGCCAAGGAAGCCAAAATTAAAAACAAAGTTCCTCATAGAGGAAGATTTAAGCATCGTGCATCTCGAGGAAACAATTTGCAGCGTTTTTTGTACTTGCAGTCAAATGATATTATTTCGATAATTTTTCTAGAAAGTAAAGCGAAAGTACAGACTTATACACAATATCTTAGAAAATTTGCCGAAATCGGAGCGGTTGGACGATTTTTTCAAAAAACTCACATTTTCGAAAAATTCGGAAAATCATAAAATTGAAACCGTTCAACCGATATTTCCCCAATTCAACACCAACCTTTCTATTATGATACTCTATTTGTAAAAAAAAAATTAATAATAAATCTTGAAATTTGCGGAAGTTAGAGCGTCGACACCCTTTTTTTTGAAAATTTCAAAACGCCGTAGAATTCGTATTTTTCTAGCAATTCTAACAAAATTCTCAGAGAATGAAGAGCTTGTATAGATTAAAATCTGTGCAAAACGGGAGCCCTTTAGCTCAAACTGTTCTCGAGTTATAAACGTTTGAATTTTAGTGCCAGAACATACACAAATTTTTTCTAGATATGATTTTTCGTTTCGAAAAATGATTCAAATTTGAATAATTTTTCAAAGATTTCTGATTATTACCGAATCAACCAATGGCTCGATGACATTTGTTTGCGTTTTTCAGGACTTATTTATGGATACAAAGCAGTTGTTTTGGTATTTGGACTGTTTTTGGCTTATGAGACGCGGTGCATAAAAGTCAAACAAATCAATGACTCACGATACGTTGGAATGTCGATTTACAACGTTGTCGTACTCTGTCTAATAACAGCACCTGTGACAATGGTCATTGCTAGTCAGCAAGACGCGAGTTTCACTTTCGTTGCTCTTGCCATTATTTTTTGTTGCTTCTTGAGCATGGCTCTCATATTCGTACCAAAAGTAATCGAGGTCATCAGACATCCAAAGGACAAAGCCGAGTCCAAGTACAATCCGGATGTAGGAATGTCCAAGGAGGACGAGGAAAGATATCAGAAACTCGTTAGCGAAAACGATGAACTGCAGAAATTAATTGCTTCGGTTAGTTTCTGAAAATTTTCTTGCAATTAAAATTTTGTATTTTTTTTTCTCATTGTCGTTGATATAAAAATTTATCATTTTTCTAGCAAGTAATCGTCGTCGCATATCGAGAACACACGCAAAATACTTTTTTTTTTCTTTGCGAAAATCGGGCATTAAATAGCAAATCACATTCGGTTTCTTCAAATTATTTAATCAATTGTTTATTTCCTGATTTCTAGAAAGAGGAGAAAATCAAATTGCTCAAGCAAAAATTGGCAGCACGAGACGTCGTGTTGGGAAGTGGTGGTCCGAAGGGTTCGCTGATAATAGCAGACTTCGTCACGGGAGAGGGAACATCGGACAGTGCAATTGGTGGGGGTATTTCCGTTTACACGAGATCCTCTAGAGCCTCAGCTTCCGATTTTGAGTTTTCCGAATCGTATCTTTAATTTTCTGCTGCCTTCCAACACGAGATTAACTTTAATGTCAATATTTCCAAAATGTCGAGCTCGAAACCAAAAATCAATTGACTTTTAAATAAAAACAAGTCTTTCACCTGCCTTCCATTACACTACGAATAACAAAAACAACCAAATTTGGGACCCCACACGAATTTCGAGCTTAGCTCCAAAAACATAGTAACGAAAAAACGTGTTTTTTTTAAATTATTTTTTCGCCAACAACGCTTTCATATACAATCGAGAATGGATCAAAAATAGATGAAAAGATTTTCATGGAGAGTCACGAATTTAATGATCATATTATTTATTCATATGTCTATTGATAATTAATATTCTAATAATTATTATTAAGAAAAGAAAGAAAGGAATATAAGAAAAATAAGTAATTGTGTAATGAGCTCGACAGCCACACATCCAAACACGTTTATATGCATTTATTCGTTGTGCTTAATTGGTATCATAAAGTAAAGGGATAAAGTTACATAAATGGCAAATTTCACGTCAATTTGGAAACTGCTGTAATTTAGTATTTTTCCTTCCGTTGGAATTTTTCTCTTCTTGTGAGCTCGTCACAAAGGAATTGATTGTTTTTTTCTTCTAAATTTTACTCCTTCGATTTTCTTGCATTTCGAAAATTTATAAATAACCGAAGCCATCGATTGGCTAATTATTCAGGTTTTCATAACTCGTTCAGATTGGCACCTCAACGACACTCAAGTAATTTGCTTTCGATGAGCTCAAAATAAGAGAGAAATATAAACACAAATTTTGAAAAATTTGAAATTCTCGCAGTTTCGGCGTGGAATTACCAGAATCGATGTGTAATTGTAATGGAAGAGAAAAAGAAAATAGTTGTCTAACGTAATAATCAAGGCCTAAAGTACTTTCCCGTGCTGACTTTTTACAACGATCGTTATACAATATTTTGTTTTCGAAATTTGAGTTATTCACTACGAAGTACCTAAGAAATATTTTTTTAAACGACCAGGGTCCAAAGTTTGAGGGCAAACGATTTATTATTATTTTTTTCAAGAAAAGCACAATTTTTTTCTCAATATTTTGCTTTTTTACGCGAAACTAAAATCTAATAGAATGATAAAATAATGATTGCAGTTAAATCTCGTTAGAAAAATCTAGATGTGAACCTCGTGAAGTCTGCTCCCAAATTGTTTAGCCATTTTGAATAATTGTTTTTATTTTTATTTTTTTTTCAATCGATATTGCTGTGGATTTTTAGATTTTTCATTTTGAAGAAATTGTGAAAATTGAGTCCGCACCGAGTGGCGAATTATATGATACTTGGAATATGCCATTTTTCTCATACTTTTTAGGCTTAATTTTTTCGGTAATCAATCGATGATGACGAATTTGCTAACGAGATTTAAACGCTTTTATTGGAATATATATCCTACACCATTCATAAATAATAATTTGGGAGTCTTGATGAGGTGATGAGTGAATCATGAGACAGAAAAACAAATTTTTATGATTTTAGAGATTGGAAAATTGGCTACGAAACGAATATTGTATTCTTACGAGGATTACACGAAATTTAGTCGATATTAAGATTTAAGGAAATAACTAGAAAAATTCAAAACGCAATGTCAGTTTTCCTCGTCAGCGATTATTTATGAATGGACACAATGGCCGAATTTTAATAATCCCGCATTTTCAAGTACGTTCGTATTTGACTTTTTGATTCTAGAGACGGACCGCGTTGGCTGACCAAGAAGCAACATTGAAATTGAAACCTAAAGCAATTTATATACATAAATATTTATCGGTAACAAAAAAGAGGCTATAAGTTAAATTAATTATAGTAGACAAATGTAAAATTATATTATTTCTTTATGGCTGCTGCATTGACACACTGGGTCAATTCGACCCGGAGCATCCGCTTGGATCGGTTTTTAAAGAAAATTCGAATCAGCTAAAAAATGCCATTTTCCGAAAAAAACGAAGACTATGACGAAATTTTCAAAAAATGTTCTTTTTTGCAAGTGAAATCAAGTCAATTTCGAAATGAAAAAAAAATGTCGATTCCGGCAGAAAGGACGTAGGATCATTGGAACGAGAAAAAAAACTCCGGGTCAAAATGACCCAGTGCATCTACGGAGGGTTAATCGTTAAATAAGTTATTTATATTGTTATTATCCTTAACATGTTGAGGCAAAAAGCTTAAATTTTGTTCTAAAAACTCAGAGTCTTTATTACGATCGTTTAACAATCCGAACATTGAAAATGACTTTGCTGGCTGTGGTTATAATTTTCGGAAATTGAAAAATTATTATTAACGCGATTTAACTGCAATTATTGAGTTGATCCAACGAACTATGTAGACATGATAAAATATATTGACAGTTTTCGTTTCATATCAATTCGAAGAAATTTTAGTTGATAAATTTCGCACATTCGCGAACCGGAAGTGGCGCTAGAAACAAAGAAAATGTTCAATGTGTCATGAAAAGCGTCTGTTATCTGTTAGACTTTGTTGTTCTTGTCATTGGAAAACGTAGGATTGATTCTTTACGATAAAACTTAACGAGTTTTCTCGTTGAACAATTTTTAGAGACTCGTAGGTGAAAAGATCGTTTAGACACTTCTATCCGCGTTTATAGCAATCACACTGCTGTTGTCGTGCAAAAAAAAACCTGCCCAAAGATATTCAATACCTTATTATATAAATATACATGAATAAGGCCGTAAGAAAAACTTTTGAAGTTGAAGAAAGTATATACAGTAATCTATATTACATATTATATATATTGTACGTTAGTTAGTGAATGGAAATGTTTATTCACGTTTTTAAAATGTAAAATTTATCGACGGAAGCCAAAAAAAAATGAAAAAGCTGTATCGCGTTTGTTCCTTTACAGCCCACGTCTTGAAATGTCAATAAACGATCGATCCGAAAGTTTGTTTCTATCGAAATTATAATTATAATTTTTATTTCTCCTCCGCGCAAAAACATTCGTTAAAAACGAGCGTCCATTAAAAAAACATTTTTTAAATGCGTTCTGCAGAGCCCCAGTGGAGATTTCCCGAACTAATACTTACGCTTGCGCACTGTTCGCTCAACAAATTCGGCGCGCAATCCACGCGTGATCACCGTCCGCCTGCGACACTGCGACCTGCGGCTCTTGCGAGATTGCTGTCCGCTGTTGTTTTGCGTGTGCTGCGTAATTAATATTTTGAAAAATGTCATTCGGCATGGGTTTCGGTGCCAATGCTCCAGCAGCACAACCAACTTTTAGTTTTGGATCGGCAACTTCTACTGCTGCAACGCCGGTCAAACCAAGTAAGAGTTTCAAATGTTTTTCGTGCTTCGATTTCCCGCGAATTGAGGTTATGTCACGTTGTGCTGTACGTCAAAAATGCATCTCAAGTATTCGCGTGCCATGATACTTTGAAAGAAATCTCTTGAGTAGTGTTGCCGTAAACAAAGATGATTGTTTAGAATAATCCGACGCTCATGGTGAACGCCTCGGCTCGCATTTTGAGGTTATGTCAGGCCCCGATCCCAGAATTTCTCAATCAACATTCACGAAAATACTCCATTATTAACCATCTTTATTTCAATATTAAATAAACATTAAAAAATGCTCTGTTGCAAAAAATGCATAGAATAAAATTGATATTTGCATGGAATAAATTAAAACATCGCTTTCTCCACTACACCGCATCGACTCGAACAAAAAATCATGCCGCACGTTGCTTTCACGGTACGTTGCTCACAGTTTTTTCCAATATTCCATTGCAAAGTGAATGCATTGTCCTTTCCAAACTTTAATAAATCCGCAGCAACTCCGTTTATTGCCGAAACGAGTTCCGATAAGAAAAGTACAAATTTCGCTGTCCCTGTCGCGGATAGACTTGAAAAATTCTCTGTGTTAAGAACTGTGATGCGTTCAATGCCTCCTCGACGATGTGCTACTTTTACTCGTACTGTCCGACATTCTGTCGCAACTGATCAAAGGCTCCTTTAATCTTCCTTCGCAATCGGCGTCGCAGTCCATTTCATCAGAAATTGCATGTTTCCGTCTGACCCTTGCAATAATGCAAGCCGACACGCAACATATCAAAAGTAAGAACAGTAGGGCTATCAGCAGAATGGTGAAAAGAGTGGAATGCCCCATGAATCCAGAAACTCCCATTTCCTTCTTCGGATTCTCCGTCAAAACCTCCTGATGCGGCACAGACGCCGTTATCTCGTCGTAATGCGTATCCAAATCAAACATTCCATCCGGTATCTCGCCCATTGTTGTAATCATTATTTCAGCGGTTGCATCCTGATTATTGAGAAACGTTAATTACTTTTGAGTTTGTCGCTGACACGGCCTTTGGAAAATTTTTTTATTACCTTATATGCGAGATGAATGAAAAAATTGGTTTGCAGTTTAAAAAAAATAGTTGAAAGATGTGGACGGGCCAAGAGTCTTGTTCGCTCATTGAATTTGCTGCTGTTAATTATATGCTTTTTAGTAATCAACTCACTCCGATAGCTTCGCGTGTGGTTCCTACTTCGTCGCTTAGTTCCGTAATATATTCAGGATCTTGGCGTCTTCTGACGAGGGTACCCATGACGTAAGACTTGGGCAAATGTCGTTTATAATTCGGGAACATTTTATACATATTCTGTAATTGATCTGGCCGAAATTTTCACTTTATTTTTGGGACCCTCCAATCCTTCGTAATTTCGGCTGGAGAGAACGATCTCCTTGGTTTCGAGCATTTCAGGAATCAGCCTCCAAAATCACATGTTTTTATTGAAGCTAAACGAAATACTACGAATCCACCGATTTTCTAGGTTCTAGAATACCGCGGCCACTTTTTTCATGCACCTATCAAGATTGCAAACTTCACCGTGACAGATTGCAGAAAAAAAAGAAATTCTACCGTTCGTTTCGATCTTTTTTTGTTTCCGAAGAATATGGGCACAAAAAAGGAGGGAAAAAACGACGAAATATAATTATTTGACAATATTCTTCTCAATTTTTATGAAGAAAATGAAGCCCAAATGCGGTTTTCGGTTTAGACGAAGAATTAATTTTTGAAATTTTTCTCAGCAGGTTTCACTACGCCATCCTTTGGGTTCAACACTCCAGCAACATCAGCGCCTACTTTAGGAGTGTTTGGGACACCGGCGACGCAATCGACAGGATTTGGAGCAACTGCGGGCTTTGGGACACCGGCAGGAGCAGGATTTCCATCGACATCAACGTCCACGAGTACGTTCAGTACTCCAGGAACGACCTTTGGATTCGGAACCAACACAACAGGGTTTGGAGGTGGACCAACGACGTCCACCGGTTTCGGAACATTGGGTGCACCAGCGACAACAAGTTCGATGGGATTCGGTGGTTTCGGTAGTTTTGGCACAACGGCCACGACGACCGCACCGACCATGTTCGGCAACTTTGGAGCGTCTAGTACAGCCTCAACCGGTTTTGGGACGACCGGTGCTTTCGGAGGTTTCGGTGCGAAACCAGCCACAACCAACACGGGTTTCGGGGCCTTCGGAACTGGCTCCAGTTTCGGTGGATTCGGCACTGGCCTCGGACAAACGCAACAACAACAGCAGCAGCAGCAACAACAGCAACAGCAACAAACCGCGAACGCTATTTCCGAAGGACTTTACAACGCCGTCTTCAATTGTCAGCTTTTCAACGACGAACGCGACAATACTATCGCCAGATGGAATCTCATCCAAGCCCTTTGGGGCACCGGAAAAGCTTATTACTCCGCAAATGCCCAACCGATCGAACTTACCCAAGAAAATCCACTCTGTCGATTCAAAGCGATTGGCTACAGTTGCATGCCCAACGCGGACAACAACGACGGTTTCGTCGCCCTTTGTTTCAACAAAAAAGACCAGGAGATCAAAGATGGCAAGCAACAGTTGATCGCCTCGATCAACGCTATTCTTGGCAACAAACCTAATCTCACTGTCATCGTTGACAGCATCAAATCAATCGCCGATACCAAGAGTCAAGCTGTTATTCTCGTTTCTGAGAAAGGAGTCACCGGAAGTTCCAGAAAAATTCCAGCCAATGAGCTCGTTGCTTATCTTTCCCAAAGTGTGCAAAAACAACAGCTGACACAAATGGGCGTCGACAACATTTTTCCCCAAGTCAAATTGGAACCTTCTCAGCTCAAAGAGTATCTCGACAATCCTCCTTGCTCCATCGACCCAAGATTGTGGAAGCAAGCACAGCTCGATAATCCCAATCCTGAAATGTATATTCCTGTTCCCATGATCGGCTTCCAACAAGTCAAACATCGACTCAAATGTCAAGAAGAAGAAACTGCTCGACATCGAGCTTTCCTCGACATGGCTGCCGAACGCATCCAAGGCTTACAACGACAACACACCGCCACGCAAGCTCGACTCAAAGAACATCGCAGATCTCTCCTCGAACTCCAGCATCGCGTCCTCCAGGTTCTCGTCCGACAGGAAGTCACTCGCAAAGTTGGACTTTCTCTACAACCTGAGGAAGAAGTTCTCACCAATCGATTCGAAGCCATGCATGCACAACTCAGTGCACCCACCCAATTCAAAGGACGAATCAGCGAGATGCTCTCACAATTGAGAATGAGGAGACACGTTGATGTTCAAGTTCAAGACCGATACACCATGGACCCCATCGCCCAGGACGATATCAAAAGCGTGAGTCTTTCTATTTTTATTTTTCTCCTGGGTTGTTCTAGTTTTTTTCAATTATTTTGCTAAATTATCGATTTTTTAACGTCGGCCCGAATAAGGATGCAAATGAACTAGAAAAAATACGCAAAAGCTCCCAGTTGATTCTGCGAGCGACGAAGCTTCCAATAAAATAGAAAAAAGTCGTTGAAAATCTTTTTTTACCGTCAGCTAAATTAACGAAAACTTGCTTTTTCTTCGAGAATCTAAATGTTTCAAGATCGTTGCCATTGTTTGTATGGATGCATTTTTATTTTCAGTTCTTAAGCATGGAGCAACAAGGAATGGCTCAACTGATCGACACGATTAATTCCGACCTGGAGAGCTTGAAGATCATCAAAGACGGAATGGCGGATCTTTTGACTGGTCACAGTATATCTTGATGCTGCTAAAACCGAGTGGGAAATAATAATAAAAGTTTTGATAACTGTGGGAATCGCGAGCAGCCGAACGATCGAATGTTCAACCGAAAAACTTCGAAAATGATTTTCCCTTCAAATTACTGAAGAATTCCGATAAAAAAAAAAGGAAAGCGAGCTTCATTCGGAAAATGAAAATATTTTCATATTTTTATTCTTGTTACTTAAACTTTTAAGAGTTGGTCAATCATTTTCGCAAGTTTTTCTCACGGAGTGTTTGCGAGATTGGACGATTCTCCAAAGTCGAACGGAAAGACATTTTCAAAGTGATAAACAAGTGGGAACGGAAAATATTGCGTGGACGATTAACTCATCTTCGGTCCAACGAATCCGAGCAACTGTCTGGGTGAAATCGTGACTAAAAAATAATAAATAAAAAGACTTTTTAGTTCTGTTATCTTTTATAAATAATGTATTTTGTTTTTATTGAATTGCTTCACATCGTAATTCCGTTTCTCATCCGTTCTCACTCTCATTCTCTCATTTGCACAGCACGCTGTGGTAAGGCACTTTTGGTTCGCGACAGATCGCATTTTCCTTTCATTCTCGATCGATATATTTACATAAACAAATGGCACAAAAGACGAGTGGAAGTGGCTCGGAACCGCGATGCAAAAGCGCCGATAAAACGCACGTTCTTGGCCAATGTTGCATCTCGATTTCGAGCAATCCAGCTCGTCCGCCTAATAAAAAAACGTTCGACGAATTGACTACAAAATGTTATTGTCTGCACAAGAAATAATTCGAATTTTCGACAAAATTGTAAACAATGATGGGACCAAGTTGAAACCGACTATCATTTTAGAGACTCGATACCAAAAATATTCAATATACGACGAAGAGCATTAACTTAACGGGTTAAAGAATTGAGCAACTCTTGTATTTTGATTCGAGCTTCCACGGACTTTTTCCTGACTCGATTGGTTCGTTTGATTTTTTGTTTTTTTTTTTCATTGTAAATCTTTACAACTCACGACGTACTAGAATAATATATTTGGCTTTGCAATCCGAACAGAACGGAATGGCTTCTAGGGAGAATGAGGGTGTTTTTAGGCTGCTCGATTCTCTATTTGATATTCCTCGAGCCGAGGATTCTCGAAATTGAACCTGAGCTTCTCCAGGTGATCGTTGCCCGGGGTTTCGTATTATCCATTCGAACCCGAGCAACGAAAACGTAGACCAGCTTAATTTCTTTGTTTTTCATATTTTTACAATATAAATATATATTTTGATATATATTTGGCAAATGTTGATCGAATATTCCCTGTAAAATAATTCATTTGTTGATGGTAAGATCGAGGGGAAGATCCTGTTCCATTTCAGTGACTCTGTCATCAACTTTGACCCTCAAATCTTCAACGACCGAGTCTCTCGAATTGTCCTCGCCGACGTTGCTCCACATATTTTGAATTTCATATCGGAGGTCGACCGAGCCAAGCAAATGTCTAAAAATAGGATCCCTCGTTTTCATTATTAAATCGGAGAGTATTTTAGTTTTTTCCAGGATATTGTCGTTGTTGTGAACGCAGCATTTGTGACGGCAGCAACAAGCCTCGGTGGTACGTGGGTTCGTATCGTCTTTCGGACTTTCGGTAATATCCATTTTCACATTTTCAGCTCGTTTTATTACGGAATGTCTGATTGGATTGATAATCGGTGTTTCTTTTTTGCAGGGTGTGCTGTTGACGATCGATTCGATGTTTCGATAATCGACGCTGCTCGTTTTACTCGTCGCTTCCATGGATTCTTGCTCCGATTTAATTGGAGTCGATTGCATGCCGATTCGTGGGAGCAAAACTTCGGGAACGTGACAAGGACTCGTTTGTGGTGAGCTCGATACCGAATTATCTTTTACAATCTGGTTCGAATGGTAAATTTGCATTTTTTCTGGTGTCACGTAACTCTCGTCAAAAATCCTTGGATAACCAACTTGTTTAGTTTGTTGTTCGTAACTCTTGGGTGGCGTTATTTCTTCCACTTCTTTCTTCATCCCTTCACCAAGGTTGTACATGTTATTCCACTCGACGAATTTCCTCTGCTCCTCGAAACTCGCACTCGCTCTCGGACTGCTCAGAGACGAGGCTGTGCTCTCGATGCTCGAATCTTTCTTCGAGTCCGATTCTGTGCTGCTCCTGATTTCTGCTCCACTCTCAAACATTCCTTTCTCCATACTGCTGTTGTTCTCTTCGAAACTTCTCTCCGCTCCCATTTTGTCGTTGTTGTTGTTTACGTAATGCCGATACGTTTTCACGTGCTTTCGCAGCGATGACGGATCCGTGTAACGCTTTGGACAACCCGGAACTTTGCAGCAGTATGGCTTGTCCACCGCGTGCGTTCTCGTGTGCTTAAAACGGTCTGACGAGTTCGAATACGCCTTGTTACAACCCTCCACTGGACAAACGTACGGACGCTCTCCCGTGTGCGATCTCGCATGGATCTTCAAATTCTCCGCTCTGCTGAAACTCTTGTCGCATTGGAAACAGTGGTGAGGCTTCTCGTTCGTGTGTGTTCGAACGTGGACCAACATTTTGTATCTGAAAAACGATCAATTTCCAAATTTATAACCTCGCATCGATTTTTCCAACAAATTTTTACTCCAGACACGAAATTTCAGTGAAAAGCTTGGAAAATCTAGATTCTCGTGGAAAAACCTTTTAATTTTTTTCGAAAATTCTATTCCAAAAAACGTTTCTTTACCTCGCATTAAAACCACGCTCGCCACGAGCACAACCTTCCCATCCGCAATAAAAAAGTCCCCCAGGACCTGGTCCAGCGTGCAATCTGGCCACGTGGCCCGCAAGTTGTTCCAGGGACGCGAACCATCGTCCGCAATTGAGCCATCTGGAAAGAGAAAAAAAAACAAGTAATTAATATTGGAATTTAAAACTACGAAATAATGCACTGAAAACAAAATTTTGTTGGAAAAAATCGATATTTTGTTCGATACGTTCGACTAAACGTTTTGTTTGGAAAATCCCAAAAATTGTGTCATTGCAGCAAGAAATGTTTTAGAAATTCTCTCCGGAAGCAAATTTTCGTCGTTCCAATCGTAAATTTCGCTGACAATTCCGTTAGAAACCGAATATACTGCCAAAATAACGAAAATTTTGGAATTATCCAAAAATATAAAAATTTAATTTGCAGTGTGGAGAAAACCTTTTGTTTTTTTTTTTCTCAGAAATCGTCAATAATGCACTACACGTATCGGTTTCGACACGCAAAAAAAAACTACATCTCATCGATCGTAATTGGTCGTACGATTTGCGTCAGCACTAAAAGTTTACCCAGAAAGAATTTTATCGCTTTCGATACGGGCGCTCGATTGATCTCAATCCATCCGATCAATTGACTCGTCTATTGACCTCTGTTCAAGTTTTAATATCAACTGCCAACAATGAGGACTATTTCAGGCTGCCCCTAACAATTTTACTTCGTTCTCTCTCCCTGGAGACGAAGAGAGAACAATTGATGGTTCAATTACTTTGTCGATTGACTTAAAAAAACAGTAGGGGGTCGAGAGCCATTAAAAACAGTTGAACAAATAACGCGAAGCGAAATGTTATTTTAGCGATGAAAAATCTAATCCATCGGGTATTTAGTCGATTATTTAAATAAATTTATAACAGACGGATAAAGTACGCTGCGGGTCTCACAGACCCAGTGCCTCATTGAAACGGCTCGTAAAGCAGATTTTTCTCTCTGACGTTTGTTGATTTTCGATGCGAATAGTTACAATGTCCGTAATGATAGCTCGAGTATAAAAAAGATAAACAACGACCTCGTTCATTCGTTTTTTCTTGTTCTCTCGATTCACGAGGACGCGCCGATGCAACGAGTCAATTCTCGCGAAATACCGCGATGTGTTCTCAACTGCGCACTAAGATTTGTACAAGTGACGCGGAATTATGACGGAGGCGAATATTTCATACGTGACGCATTATTCTCTGTATTGTAATCTGACCTTGGGACCTTGCATCTGAAGAAAGTGAAAAAACGATTTTTATCCACCTACAAACTCATTAGAAAGAATTTCGCCGTAACAGAAAAACGACAACAAGTTTTAGGAGCGGAAACTCAAGAAAACGGAAACAAAAGCTCCGAGATCCGTATTTCTCGTGTTCACGTGTTTCTAGCGTGGCTTGTGGCTTCGTACAAGTTTTTATTTCGATCGTGAATCGTCACTATCGTTAGTGGCTTTTTCTCAATGCTTCAAACGTCATAGCTCGTTAGTCCGAGAATAGATAAGCCTGGAAAACTTGCTATAGATATTTACGTTCATTAAGAAATTCAAAAAGACTTGGAAACGCTGATCGAGTCGTTAAATAAACGAAATAAAAATCTTTCGACATTCTTCAATCATTAGGAAACTTTACCGACCTCAATAAATTCTACTGAAATTCAATATACTGGAAAACATTCGTAGTGAAGTTTGAAGTTATCGCGAAAAGCATTTAATTATTATTTATTTTAAAACGATTTAAGGATGTTGAGTACTTATGAAACTTGTTAATGTTAATTGTTCAATAAATAGTTTCTTAATCGTCGTCGAAATTTGTACACGACCTCCTGAATACTTCATTTAAAAAAAAAACCAAATTTTAAGAATTCTATTATCATTACTTTAACCGCCTTGAGGGCTGAAATAAATATGATAAGAAAATTCTGAAAATTTAGTATGTTTTTGAATGAAGTATTCAAGAGATCGTGTAAAAATTTCACGACGATTACGAAGCTCGTTATTAAAAAATTAACACTTTGTTAACAACAATTTTTTAAACAAATACAAAAAATATTTATCAACAAACTTTGTTTTGTTTCCGTTGCTTTCCGTATATTGTAGATATTAAAAAATTGAGAGATCAAAAAAAAAAGTTATCGCAACGTTATACCAGTTTCCATGAAACTGCATTTGACTACGTTGAATTTATTAATGTTAATTGTTCAATAACGAGCTTCCTAATGGTCGTGACATTTTTCCGTGATCTCTTAAATACTTCACACAAAAATGTACAAAATTTTCAGAATTTTCTCATCATTTGCGATTTGGGATTCAACATCCTCAAAACGATTAAAAAGAGTTGAGGCTCGTGTTAGAAGTGACAAAAATATCGAATAGGCAGATTGCTTCATTAGCCATCGCTCGGCGTCACAGTAACTGCAAAAAATCGGACAAAAAACATCCGAATGGCAAGATTGTCGATTCAGATAAATAGAAAACTCGATAGATCTTTTCTTGATCCGTATAAAAATCAGCGAAATTAAATGGTTCGTTGAGACACTGGGACAAACTAAAAAATGTTTTTCGTTGATGCGCCGTACGAATATTAGCAATAAAATTTAACATCCACGAAAATAGAAACTTGTCTGTGGATTTTAAACGAAATTATTTGCACGTGCTTATCAAGTACGTTATCACATTTTAATTTTTTTATTTTGCTCGATGATGGCAGTGATAAGGACGATAAAATAGTGAGAATCGCAATAAACGAACAATTGTTTTTTTCGATAGCTTACTTTTTCATTTACTGTATAAAAATGCAGTCTGCACGAGAACGAGATTGTGAGAGAGTGAGAGAGAGGAGACTAGGGCGAGTGGGGATAAGAGATTTCGTCTCGACACCGCTTCTATTTAATCACTGGCACGTTGTGTGTTTATCCGACATCATTAAGTCGAATTATTTATCGCGGAAACAAGACTCTCCTCGGAACGATAAAAAATAAAAGGTGAGGATCGTATAAGACTCGAACTCTCAGCACGAGTTCAACACGTGCTGAGATATTGAACAATCGACATCTGTGTCACCTTTCGAGTAGTGGAAATTTTTTTCTCCCTCTTGGAAGCACTTATTTTTCAAAATCTAAAAAAACTCGTGGCTAGATTGGAAATTAATTGAATTAATATCGAAATTTATTACCCGTTAAGCAATTAGCTTCGTCATTTCGTATCAATTTAATTGCTAATTAATTCATTATTTTTACACGCATGCCCGGAGAGCCGCGTGGGTTGAACCTTTTTTGACCATAGTGCGCTTCCAAGATCTTGCAATCGAGAAATTCCATGCCCCGTTGACTCACCGCGCTTGGATCGGCATTTTCAAATTATTCGTGAATCAATTTTTCCATTTGCATTCATTTTAATAAACGAACAAGCTTCAAAAATATACAAAATTCTTTTCATCTTGTTGAAAGATACAAAAAAACTTTTATATTATTCCTTGTTCACAACTTGTTCTCTTTTTTCAAAATCTACATATTTTCATGATTATCAAATACTTTATAGTCCATCATTCTTTTCGTTATCGAAAAATAAAGAGAATGGTGAACGGTGAACATCTCAAGCCGCCGAAAACGTTCGGATATTTAGACCGTTCGAAAAAAATTCATTATTCGTTCTATAGCGTTAATTGGATGAGTGCCAAATTAAGAAAAAATGTTGGCTTCCTCATGGAGGAAGCTTTCAGGATCGTGTATCTTGAGCATCTCGTGGAAGCAATTTGCAGAGTTTTTTGTATTTGCATTTAAATTATATAATTTCGACAGCTTTTGTAGAAAGTAAAGAGAAAGTACAGACTTATACACAATATCTTAGAAAATTTGCAGAAATTAGAGCGGTTGGACGATTTAAAAAAAACTCAAATTTTCGTACAATTCAAAAAACCATAAAATTTACACCGTTCAACCGATATTTTTCAAATTTAATACCAACCTCCCTATTATCATACTCTATAAAAAAAAAAAATAGTAATAAATCTTAAAATTTGCGGAAGTTAGAGCGTCGACACCGTTTTTTTTGAAAATTTCAAAATGCCGTAGAATTCGTATTTTTCTAGCAATTCCAACAAAATTCTCAGAGAATAAAGAGCTTGTATAGATTAACATCTGTGCAAAACGGGAGCCCTGTAGCTCGAATCGTTCTCGAGTTATAAACGTTTGAATTTTACAGTGTCAGAACACACACACATCCGGACATTTTTTCTAAATATGATTTTTCCATGTTTTGGGACGTTTTAAGGATGTTGAGTCCCAAATCGCAAATAATAAGAAAATTTGGTATGTTTTTGTATAAAGTATTGAAGAGATCGTGAGAAAATTTCACGACCATTGGGAAGCTCGTTGTTGAATAATTAACATTGATAAATTAAATGCAGTTAAATTTAGTTTTATGGAAACGAGTACAACTTTGCGATAAGTTTTTTTTGACCTCTCAATTTTTTTATATCTACAATATACTGAAAGCAACGGAAACAAAACAAAGTTTATTGATTAATATTTGTTGTATTTGTTTAAAAAATCGTTTCTAACAAAATGTTAATTTTTTAATAACGAGCTTTTTAATTATCGTAAATTTTTTATACGACCTCTTAAATCCTTTCATACAAAAACATACTAAATTTTCAGAATTTTCTCATCATTTTTATTTAAACCTTTAAGGTGGTTAAAGTAATGATGATAGAATTCTTTAAATTTGGTATGTTTTTACATGAAGTATTCAGGAGGTCGTGTACAAATTTCACAACGATTAAGAAGCTATTTATTGAATAATTAACATTAACAAGTTTCATAGGTAATCAACATCCTTAAGCACATTGACATTAAAAACTGGAAAAAAAATGTTTACCGTCACATAGCTTCCTCTATGATTAAGCAATGAATAATGATAATTAAGAGGACAAACCTGCATTTGAGTTGTGCGTTCTCGCCCCTCCTAACGGAGCCAAGCTCAAGACTGGAATTAGAGGCGTCGGAGTCGCTGTGAGCAGGACTGGGTGGGCCGCCACTGGCAAGACCACCGGTTGACGTAACGAGACTACCGAGACCAGGGGGTGGCGATGTACCGAGCTCGTCCTCGGTGGGCATCCTTCGCGGCCAAACCGGAAGGTCCAGCGGTGTTTGATGAAGATTCAGATTAGAGGTATAGTAGCTGATCGGGCTTGATGGATGATGATGAAGATTATTGTTGTTGTTGTTGTTGTTGTTGTTGTTAGCGATGTAAACCGTTGGAGTGTTGTAATAACTCGATACCGCGGTGCCCAGGAGAGTGCCCGGGTAACGAGCGGCTCCGTACGGACCAACGTGGCTTGGCATTCTGCCAGGAACGTAAACAATCATTTTGGCCAAATTAGTTAAACAATTAAACTCAAAAACGCAATTAGGAAATGGAATATTTTTCCAAAAGGATGGGAAACGAGTGTCGCGATGGTCGAAGACGTTATTTCGATATCAACCGATGAAAACATCAACTTTTGGAGGAAGAATTTTGGGGCAAGAGCACAGGCCAGGTGTCGATGATCAGAGACGCCAAATATAATTCGTTGCTAGTTATTTTCTCGTTGTTTATAAAAAATAAGAAAAAATAAAAACAGCTTTTTCAGCCGTTTTCACCTCAATTGAGTCTCATGCCGAATTCTCAATTTTTAATACTCGCGTCGATGATTTCTTGACTCGCTCAAGATCCACGTTACGGTTTATCGATAGATACGTGTATTTATTTATTTGCTTTTTTGATGCAATGATTGACAAGACTTTCCAGGTCTTGCTGGCTTTTCCAATTGAGAAAGAGGAAAATATTTCCTCGTCGTTTCCTCGCCTCTTGTGCGTTTTCAACTCGATCGGCGAGCTTCGCATCCGGAAAAAGCTCCCCGCGGTATTCAACGTGCACCCCGCACTCAAATTATTTTCGCGCACTTTTAAATCGTGACGAAAAAAACTTGCAATTATCAAAATTCGAAATATTATTATTTTCGCTTGATTTTAGAATTTTTATGGTGAAAAGTTTAAACAACACTTTGTCCGAGTTCGTATCGTCAGATATATTTGAAACGGTTCGACTTGAGTATGCGATAGCTCAGAAATTGCTTGCTGTATTCTATGGAAAACATAACGAGGCTGTTTTTCACTCACGCGCGTTAAATACAGTTCGAAAAATAAACGAAAGCCACGGAGCTTCGTTATTGCGATGTGCTGTTCGCCTTCGTATTCGCACGAAAAAGCGTTTAAATCGGCGGCGATAGTTGACAGAATAGAGCGTGAATCGTTCAAGCTGGAAACTTAATTTTTTCGCTCTCGTTAGTTCGTGCTAGGAGAATGAGCTTTCCATGATCGTTTAGTCGTTGTGACGCGTCGTAGGCCCTTAAATCCCGTGTCAACACGATCGAGAGATTTCAGCACAAAACCTGAAGCCAACACGATTTTTAATTTGCTTTTGAACGACTTTTAGCTTCTGTCCAAGGTCGCCTGATCGATTTATAATGCGAGCAATGATCTTACAACCGGAGAGAACGTTCGCGACACTTTGAAGCGATCGAGAGTGATCTACGAACCGAGCTCACAGAGAAACGCGTTCACAAACAACTCGAGCTTCTTCGGCTTGATATATCAATGATCGAGAAAGAATTAAGGTGGGAGAAGGAGGAGGAGGAGACGTCGTATCGCCGAGACGTATGTCGTCGAACTAAAGTTCGAGAGTTGCGCGTCCCCTTATTTATACAGTTATGCTCTAATCTCCCGAAGCACTTTTTCTCTCTTTCTCTATTCCTCATTACTCTCTTATCCGAGCTCCCTACTTTCGCTAGAATCTTTTCTCTCTTTTTTTTTCGTAGTTCCCCTTTAAGAGCGTCTGATAAGACGGACGCGGACGCCGAACCGAAGCCATTTTGTTTTTTGCTCTTTCTTTCGAGACTTTCGTGCATGCGATTACTTCGCGATATTCTTTCATCGCCTCGTTCTTTTTTGTTACCATTTTTTTTCGCGATTTTGCGATGACGAGACAAGTGGAGCTTGCTCGCCGATCGGGAAACGTCATTGTATCCAGCAATGGACTCGATTTTATTTAGAAACGTGTATAGATATATTTTCCTAGATCGACCAAGCTGGATGATCCCCTCTTAGAAAATCGTCGAGAATACTTTTACTGTATAGACACAATACGATAACGAGCACGATAGACACGAAAGTCTAACGTCATAAACTCCCTTCCACGCCTCTTCGCCATCCATTCCTTAAGTATTTCCACTCGGAGTCAAAGAAAACTGGATTAAACTGGTTATGAATTTTTTTTTTCATCAAAATCGTATTTTTCAACTGCATCTGAATACACAAATCGCCGTTTTCCGCTTTCAAGTCGTTTGGAAAAATATCTCGTTATACCACACGCGCTTATTATGAAAATACCTTTCTTTGTTTTTGTTGGTTTTACCGATGATGTCTCTGCCTGTAATGTTAATCGACTTGTTTTTTTCAAAAGATATGCAAGAAAAAGACCCAGAGAGCTACAGATAAAATTCTACGATAATCGTATCGATGAATCGCGTCTGATGGAAAAATAATCAAAATTTTCTTACGATTGACATTCCGGTTGACCCAGAAATATTAGTGCTCCGGTTATTACTAGATTTCGATCACAAGCTCGTTCCATGTTGGAAGATAATGAGATAGCCTGAAATCCTTTCCGCCTCTTTGATCTCGACTCGAAAAATTTAATTGGCCATGTCTTTGGATTTTATTTGATTGAAGTTGATTCACGCCTCGATAATCTCTATTACGTTATTTATGTTTAATCCGTAATGAAAGGTGAAGTAATTCCTGATTTTAAAAAATCGAGGGTCGGAACGAACAAATGCTTGAAAAAAAAATTAAGTTATTGATTTATTGGCAGAAATGTGAGGGACATTTGGAAAAATTCTGAATTTATGGAAATGGAAATGGAGAGGCCTCAGTTTAAGGATTTTGAGTATCTATGAAACTTGTTAATGTTAATTGTTCAATAAAGAGCTTTCTAATCGTCGTGAAATTTGTACACGACCTCCTGAATACTTCATTTCAAAAAAAAACCAAATTCTAAGAATTCTATTATCATTACTTCAACCGCCTTGAGGGCTGAAATAAAAGTGATAAGAACATTCTGAAAATTTAGTATGTTTTTGAATGAAGTCTTCAAGACATCGTGTAAAAATTTCACGACGATTACGAAGCTCGTTATTAAAAAATTAACGTTTTGTTAACAACAATTTTTTAAACAAATACAAAAAATATTTATCAACAAACTTTGTTTTGTTTCCGTTGCTTTCAGTATTTTGTAGATATTAAAAAATTGAGAGGTCAAAAAAAAAAACTTATCGCAAAGTTGTACCAGTTTCCATAAAACTAAATTTGGCTATACATTTAATTTATTAATGTTAATTATTCAACAACGAGCTTCCTAATGGTCGTGAAATTTTGACACGATCTCTTAAATACTTCATACAAAAAAATACAAAATTTTCAGAATTTTCTTATTATTTGCGATTTGGGACTCAATATCCTTGAGGCTTGAACATAGAAATATGAATGTTCGAGGGTGCGCAGCGAGACGGATGAAAGTCACAAGTTTGTTCTTCCAGACGTTTGTTATCTCTTTGGCGACGAATATTCTCGAGAGGGCCAAAGTCAGGGCTGCATAAAGAGAGAAAAATATTTTCGACGTCTGACGATTTAAGTCTGATCTGCGACGCTCAAATTTGGAGAGAAATTTTATTTTTCGAGCACGTCAACATATTTTTCTGCTTCAGACTCTGAGTCAGAATTTCTCTTATCGTTCATTATCACTAGTTGGCGAAAAGTTTCACGAGGACAAGGGAGCGCCGGGACGATCTCGAAACTAATTATAAACGACAATGTTCTGTAATGCCGCACTAATTTGTTTTTTATTCCATTCGATTTTCCCTCTCTTTTCTGCACGATGTTTTCTTCTTTTTTTTTTCTTTCTAACTCACTGGGTCAAACACTCCAAAAGTTTTGGAGCTTGGGGCTTGTTTCGTTTCTTTTCAATGGGCTCGCTATCGCTAGATACAAAAATAAACAGAAACAATGTGCTCGCTCATGCTCATGTGACTTTTAACTTTTGGGTTATTACGGCCACACAAAAATGCAGCAAAAAATTTGGGTTCAATTTTATTGAAGTGGCTTTTACTCAAATCCCTAATTTTCGGTTTACATAATTTTCCTTCGAATCGATAAAAAATCATTTCGAATTAATCGTCGAATCGACAAATAAAAATTCCAATAAATAAAATTCGTAGAAATTTGAGGAAGTGAAATATTCCGAAAGCTTATGAAACACTGATATAAATCTTGAAATATTTAAATAAAAACTGGTTGCTTATCCGAGTGGAAAATTTGAGTATTTCCGGGTCCCACTAAATTTTCCGCTGTATTCGTTTTTCGGGTTAAACGACGATATCGAGAATCGTGTTCCCCCACTTACATAATTCGTTCAAACGCTCGGCAATCTTTATGGAAAATTTTGGCGATCCCTCCAGCCTGAATTACTTCACGAGTGCGGACCAATTAAATTTTTTTCCTCCACAAACGATAATGGCTTTGTTTCGAGACCGACAATGACTCGTAAAACGCGCCCCGAATTGTGCGGATTCACTGCAAAGTAAATACCAGTTCGTACGTCTACAAATTGCTGTGAATTTTGTTTCTTTTTTATTTATTTTTTTTCGTTCGTCGTTGAACAAAGAAAATTACAGACGCTATAAAAATTGATAAAAATCAAAATTCATTTATAGCGCAGAAAGTGTCTGAATCGTTCTCGAAAAAAATTATTTTTACTAACAATGGAAAAGTCAATTCGTTGTCAGCAATTTCTGGAGAATAATTATTTGTAGAAGGGGAGAATCGATAAGGTAAACAAGCGAGATAATCTGAAGGTGATCGTGGCGTTGGTAAAGTCACGAGATCCGGTCAACCGGTTCGTCCAGAAAAAGAGAAAAAAAAAACAACGAATAGAAAGAGAAAGAAAAATGCCGAAACACGTAAAGTTGGATTGGAGGGACAACGGAGATGAGAAAAAAGAGAAAGAAAATTAAGAGGACCAATAAAACGCTTGATTCTTTTTGCTTTTTCAAAGCTGTGCACGTGGCTCTTTCTTAAGTCGGGGGCGTCACGCGGTGACGAGAATTTGCCACGCTCTCCCCCCCTCCCCCTCCCATTTCAACTCAGCATCGTAAAAACGAATGAAAATAAGGAAAAAAAAAAAAAAAAATAAAACAAAGCACGAGGTCCCCGCGAAGAAGCATCCGACGAGGTTCCAAGTCCCCCTCGAAGTTGAGGAACTCGCGCGAGATATGAACCTCGGGCAAGGTCGAATCTTTTCTGTTTCTCTTACACTCTTCGTTTTACACACGTACTCTCACTTTTTTCCCCGATTCCCCATGCAACTGCGTACGCGGGGAAGAAAATAAATGAATTTATTAAAACGACTCGAAAAATGTTCGATTCTTATTTGGTGATTCATTGGAAAGTTAACAAGATTCTTTTAAGTGAGTGACGAAACCTCGTCGTAATTATGAGCTTCGATTCATTAAGATAATTAATCGAGTGAGAATTTTCTTCAATGACTCATCAGGTGAAAAATTTGATTGAGAAAATATCGCAGCACAAATTAATAAATTATTTTCGTAATTTACACGTGTACGTGAGAAAAATAAGTTCGTTTGTTTCGTAATTGTATTACTCTCTGTGTCGAGTCTTGTTTGCATTACGCTGTTCAAGATTGGGCACTCCTTATCTCCATAAAACGACGATAATGTCGCTTCGCCAGCAGCGAGATAAGGAAGAAATCGTGGGGGGCTCTACAAAGAAGAAGAAGCAAATGTCAAAAATTAACAATTTCTTATCGATCCAGCGAATAAATATGATAAAAATTTATTTTTTCCATTTCCTGATGTGCTCTTTTTTTTCCATGAATCTTACAAGTTTCCCGACCTCTCCGAGGCTCACATATTTTCGTTATTTCGAATTCAGCCAATTTTCGAAAAAGTTTTATTCCTCTAAATCCCTCATGGGAACGTTTGAATTTTTTTTCTCGTCGGGATGGAAGAAGAAAAAGTTGAAACAGAAAAAAATGGTCGCTCGATCGGGACAAACGAGGTGCATTGTTGTTTTTATTGTCACTCGTCCAACGGCGCGCGCATAATTTTAACGCGAAAGCATGATCTTTCTCATTTACACTCGTGTGTCTCGGCGAGATATTCTGACATGTTGGCTTTTGACCACACATCCTCGCCAACCATAAATTCCCTCCTAACATCGCGTTTTCTTCTCTAAACGATTTTATCAATTCCCATGATCTTAACGACCGCAACGACCATGTCGGGAATCGATCTGAATTTAACGATTTTTGTATTTCCCCCTCTCGAAAATAAAACAACGGCCCAAGATTACTCGAAAGTCGAAAGATTCTTGGATTTTATTTATGCGAGCAGTCGTGAATGAAAAATGCGTTGCGGAATCGAACTGGCCAAAATATTCGAAACTTGAAATCGAAAAAATCACAAAACTGTGGGTTTCCACAGATTTTACAAAAATTCGTATAAAAATAATTCGCTTTCCTCGGATACGAAAAAAATCCAAAGCCCCGGAACAGAGTTGGTCGGAAATTATTGAAATTTTGAATTTTCTCAGTGATTAATGAACGCCACCCCCTTTTTACGACGATCGTCTGATTTTTTCGATTGGAATCTTTCTCATCGAATTTCTCCAATTCAAGGAGTATCTCTCTTATTATTATTGGATGAACAGGACGGTTTTCTCAGTTCTTCGTCGTCGGGGGACAAGGGGCCACGGAAGGGATTCAACCCTCCATTCTTACATGACACCCCGCACGGTTTGTATGTGCGCGCGTTTGAAAACGCGACAGAGAAAGAGAGAAAAAACGTGTCGGCAAATTCTTTGATCTCTTTTCTGCCGGTCTCGACCGGCAAACAGGTAAAAGAAGAGCGGAAGAGGGGAGAGTCGGGGGAGGAGGAGGAGGAGGAGGAGGAGGAGAAGAGAGAATGAAATACCACCAGCAACCAAGCACTGCTCGAGAGAATCGGCTCTTCCCCAACTCGCGAGCCTCTAAACTCCACAAAATATGTTCCTCCTTTTGTTTCCTTTTTTTCGTTCGTCTCTCTCCGCACTCCGTTCTCACTTGTATCTCTGGATTCAGATCTTGGCGAGATAACGCAAACGCAAAGATGAGAGATCTCGAAGAAAACAAAAGAGAGGAGGAGATGCAATGAAAACGAAATTTTGTTGGACACACTCAAAAATTGTGTCATTGCAGCAAGAAATATCTTAGAAAGTCTCTTCGGAAGCAAATTATCTGTCGTTCCAATCGCAAATTTTGCTGATAATTCCGTTAGAAACCAAATATACTGTTAAAATAACGAGAATTTCGAAATTATCCAAAAATATTTAGTTTATCGAATTCAACAAAATATCGACGATTTTTAACAAAATTTCATTTTCGGTGTGTGAGCAACGCCGAAAAATCGTAGATTCAAAACCCCTCGTCCTTTGATTGTCAAGTTTTTGTTTTCTTCAAATTACAGTTCATTTTATTCCGATTGGGAAAAATGTAATACGGTGAGAAGCGTTCGTACGCAGCAGGAGAATCCTTCGGTGGTTTAATCTCGTTCGCGCCGTTGGGGGTTCTCTCTCTCTCTCTCTCTCTCTCTCTTACTCTCGCCGTTTCTCAACTTTTTTCTTCGCTTTCGAAAAAAAAGAGGCGAGAAGCGTGTATGCGCCGAGAAGTGGTTTCGAGCGTGAACAAGATCAACGTGTATAAGTATCGCTGCTGGTCCGAAGGAAGTGGTCTCTCCGTCCGAGAGGGCTGCACGCGGAGAGAACGAGGGAAAGAGAAACAGCAGAGAAAAAGGGCTTCGAAGAGCCGTGGGAGAGAAGCCAAGAAAGGAGTGACTCGAGAAAGAGAGCGAGACAGTCAGAGACGACGTCGACGACGACGTCGTCGAGTAGACGAGAGCGTTCATCCACACAACACTGCAAATCGGTGCAACACACTTTAAAATCACTACGAGTTCGCGTGTGAAGAACGAAATGCAAGAAAAGAAAAATAAATACACTGAGCGAAGCCATAAAATTGAGAATAACGTAATAATCGTTTTCTTCATGATTTTTTTCTGAAAAGGCATTTTACTTGATCAGCATATGTAAAGATAAGTAAATGTAGTCATAGCTTTTGACTTTACATCGGCATTTTTTATTTTCAAAAATATTGATTGACACTGTTCCTGCAGACGAACTCCTGGAGGTCCTTAAAAAAGCGGTGAGCACGAAATCTCCGGTTTGGATTATCCAAAATGAAAAAACCAAACAGATTCTTTGAGTGGATGGATAAATAATTATTCCTATCTTTTTTAAACACTCAAACCAAAAATATTTAGTCGAAAATAGAAATATTTTTTTTTTTTAGAGCCTGTCAAAAATCGAAATTTCAACTATTCTTTCGATCAATACCTAGATTCATCTATCCACTAAACGAATCTTTATGGTTTTTTTTATTTTCGATTATCGAAACCGGACATTTCGTGCTCATCGCCAGACACCTTTTTTTTTTGAGACCTCCAGGAGATCGTCTACAGGAGCAATGCCAATCAAGATTTTTGGGAATAAAAAATGCCGATGTAAAGTCAAAAGCTATGACTACATTTAATTCCTTTTACAAATGATGGTCAAATGAAATGCCTTTTCAGAAAGAAATCGTGAAGAAAACGACATTTTTCGGCCTTGCAATAACTCCTTAACATCAGCCAAATGAGTGTTGAATTTTGAAGAAAATAATCGGAAATTTTCAAGGAGATTAATTTCGACGACATTACGACGTTGGGGAATTTTGCAATCATCATCTTATGATTTGACGAATTTATCGTTTATCGAACATTTATACGTGAGCAGCATTATTTTTATATTTTTTTTCGATGCATACGTTTCATACCTCAAATCGTACATAACATAAAAGAGTCCATTTCAATGTGGTAAGGGGAAACAAAACTGAGAAATTCTCTCCCGACACCCTTGAGTGAACCCCCTAGAGATTTATCACCCTCTCGAAAAAAAAAGTACTCCATTTTTTTCTTCGTTCGGTTTTTTAACAACGTAATAATACAAGAATCAATGGTTCGAAATTGAGTGCGATTTATTTCCCGTGGCTCCAAACTCTTTTCCTCTGATTTCTTTATTCACATTTACTCTGAACATAATTCGTTTGACATCGTGGGTAAAAGTCCGAAAAAAAGACTGTTGAAAAATTTTTTTCGAAGCGATCGAATTTCGTGAGTTTCCACCAAAAATCGAATTCACCAAATCGTTCAATATTATTAACGACGAAATAACAAATAAAGATACAAATATATACGGAGCATCAAAGTTGCTCTGCAGAAAATCAAATTGCAAAATTTTCCAAGCAACAATACCTTCTCGATGTTTAAAAATAATTAAGAATCATGGAGTTCGTTCAGGCTTCGTATGAATACGAGTTAATCATACAGGCCACGTATAGCCTGTATCGTGTGGCCTAATTAAACGCTTTTGATCGTCCGCTCCCCCGATCTCCGTCGTCTTTCGACAAGAAAAAAAAGGTCAAGCTAAAAAGAAGAATGAAATTTTTGAAAAAATAAATAAAATAATATGCCGGTGTATACATTAGTGTGGAAACGATATGGAGGGTTTATGAGAGGATCGAGTTCCCGGACGTCCTTCGGGCTCTCCTCCCGGCCGATTAATCACGTCGCATGGACGACGTGGAATATTAATATTGTAATGGCGTGCGCCTAGCGAACGCACAACCTTTTCTTTCTTTTCTCTTCCTCGCTCTCTCTCTCTCTCTCTCTTTTTAGATTTTTATACATCTACCTATACTAGTATAAAAATATAGATATATACACACACATAGACGTGTGTATAGATATATTGGGTTATAATACATATTACAAACGGGACAGAAGATGGCTACCGGTCGCAGCGGGAGAGCACGGCGGGGGTCCGATCTCTCCTGGCTCCTTCGCGCCGCCGCCACTCCCGAGACTTCTCTCGAGACTTGTACTCGCGCCGTCTCTTTTCTATGCTTCATTCGCTCTTGAGCTACCGACGGAGAAACACGCGATATTCGACGTTTTTTACTCATGATTCTCGACCTTTTTCAGACATTCTTTAATTTATTATTACAATCAAGAATCGTAATTGAAGTGGTTAATTATGTTAATTAGTAATTGACAGAGATTATTATACGGTCATCAGTTCAATTCCATGTTATTTCTATGTGTATCGAGGGAATGGGTTTGCTGATTCCTAAGCTTGTCGCTGGGTAGATTAAGAATGTTGAGTATCTATGAAACTTGTTAATGTTAATTGTTCAATAAATAGCTTCTTAATCGTCGTGAAATTTGTACACGACCTCCTGAATACTTTATGTAAAAAAATACCAAATTTTAAGAATTCTATTATCATTACTAACCGCCTTAAGGGTTGAAATAAAAAATGATAAGAAAATTCTGAAAATTTAGTATGCTTTTGTATGAAGTATTCAAGAGGTCGTGTAAAAATTTCACGACGATTAGGAAGCTCGTTATTAAAAAATTAACATTTCGTTAACAACAATTTTTTTTAACAAGTACAAAAAATATTTATCAATAAACTTTGTTTCGTTTCCGTTGCTTTCAGTATATTGTAGATATTAAAAAATTGAGAGGTCAAAAAAAAAAAACTTATCGCCACGTTGTACCAGTTTTCATAAAACTAAATTTGGCTATACATTTTATTTATTAATGTTAATTGTTCAACAACGAGCTTCCTAATGGTCGTGAAATTTTGACACGATCTCTTAAATACTTCATACAAAAACATACCAAATTTTCAGAATTTTCTTATCATTTGCGATTTGGGACTCAACATCCTTAATGAACAATTCTCGCTAGGCTGGAAAGATTGGCTGGATAGAAAAGTATTTCCACGAACCATTCATCACATTTTCTTCGATGGGAATCATTAAAAATTACGTTCAAATCAAGCTCATTTGGTTCTGTGCTCGAAGCGAAAGATTTTTCTGTTTCTCAATTTCATAAAACGAATATACGAGAGTTGTGGAAAAAAAGGAAAAAATTCGCGGTTCCTTTAATGTATTTCCAGCTACGAAAAGGGATCGAAATGTTATGGGACTCGGGCCCTTTTCGGGCACGGGGCGGTTATCCAGAGACGAGTGGGAGTCAACCTGTAATTTTGACAAGAGAGCCTCTCGGACTCGAGTCCGTCTAATATGGCAAGAGACGAGAGAAAGAAAGAAGCTCACTGCTGTGGATATCCCCACGAAGCTCTAAGCCTCCGGGGTGCCTCTTTTACGCATATATATATATATGTATTTTTATATTCCCATTCATACAAGGTGATCGAAAAGTTGAACTTCCAGGCGAGCAGATCACTCAATTCCGAAGAAAAATTACCAGTGGAATTTTTCTTACAGTTCCGTCGACATGGTCCCAGCTGCGACGAGACCCAGCCAATGTGGAGCATTGTGCTATTAGGAAAAAATGACTCAGGACATTTCTCTTTGACATTGAACAATCCGATCAGTTTGTTAAAACGCGAGCCTCATTTTCTGGACACCCTGTGAATATTCGTAGTTCTACATTGTTTCTATATATACAAGAATACGCAAGGACTGATACAGCAACCGCCGACCTCGCCGCTCATTTCCATAATTCGTTCTTTAAAGCATGATTTTTAATAGGCCCCTGGCGCCGTTCCCCGCGTCCATTTTTTCTTTTCTCCCCCCTTCTCTTCCCCTCTTTCTTTATATTTTTCTTCTCTCCTCGACTCTAAACTTTAAGCGACGTTGTTATCAAGTGCTCTTCGTCGATGGGACTCGCTATCGATCAGACGGTTTTTATTGTATGATAAAAACGATTCGATCTATTGTCGATGCTTAATTTTAGTCGTGAATGAAATTTTGTTAAAAATCGTCGATATTTTGTTGAACACAATAAACTAAATATTTTTGGATAATTTCGAAATTTTCGTTATTTTGGCAGTACATTTGGTTTCTAACGGAATTGTCAGCGAAATTTACGATTGAAATGACAAAAATTTGCTTCCGAAGAGACTTTCTACAAGATTTTTTGCTGCAATGACACAATTTTTGGGATTATTCAAAAAAAAAAAACGTTTAGTCGAACGTATCGAACAAAATATCGATCTTTTCCAACAAAATTTTGTTTTCATGTAATTGCAAACCGTTATTCATACTTACACAGATTTGTGGAAGAATTATTTCTATTCTGAAGTTTGCGGAGGTCGAATATTAAAAAAAAAAGGATACACTTTTCGTAGGAATTCAAAAGAAATTTAAAAAGTTGAAATCTCGGGTTTCTCGGACGCCCACACGTGAGTGCCGATAATTAATCACGAATTTCACACCTCTCTTTCATCTCTCTCTCTCTCTCTCTCTCTCTCTCTCTCTCTCTCTCTCTCTCTCTCTCTCTCTTTCTCCCTCTTCCAGTTTCTTTTCCTTTCGTTCGGAGGAAGCGAAAGAGCAGTCGCAGGTCCGAGAGACCAAATGTTGCATTTTATCCCCCTCGAAGAAATTTCCTTCCAGCATCCCAAGGTCCTCACAGATTCGTGGGATCAATGGAACTCCAACATAACGATGAGACCAATGGCTAAACTGGACTCACATTGACAAATGATGCTCAAACGAAGGAGAGCAAGAGAGACAGAGAAAAAACGATAAAGACAGAGAGAGAGAGAGATAGAAAAACATAACATTCTCTTCTCTTTTACTCTTATGGACCTCCCACGTAGAATAAAAGGGCATTTTACCATTGACAATGAATTCTCTCATACCTCCCATAAAATTGAAACCCAAATGACCCCCTTCATTAAAACCAAAACATCCCATTTTTTGCATCCATTGTTGTCAGTCGATTAGATTATTAATTCAATAAAATATTTTTTTAATATAATTATTCTTATCGATGACTTTTAATGAAAAAACATAATTTATTCTGTTCTGAGGATTATTAACGGATGATTAATTGATTAAATAAAAATGAGATTCGACTGGGCATCGTATTGTCAATGATCGTCTCCGAGGCGATATTTCCATATGCGAAATATTTACTACAGTTTTTTATTTTTTTTTATACTCCTTCTCTCTTTCTTACGAATACATGCTGGCCACAGCACGCAGTCATAACGCTTCTAGAGTCCTGAAAGCTTGTAAGGACTATAGCATGGTGGTTTGTACAAGAATGGCAAGCCTCGGACACTGTGGCATACCACACACCATGCGACACCTTTCCGAGTGACCGAGGCTGCTGCTGTTTCGCTCTTGATGCTTTGCCTGCTCTTTACTATACGAGAGGCCTGTTTGGACCACACATGAAGGATTTCTCCCACTCTTCTCTCATATCGTTTCCTCCTCTACTCTCTCTCTCTCTCTCTCTCTCTCTCTCTCTCTCTTTCTCTTCTTTTCTTCTCTCCACTTCCCCTTCTCATTTCTCGTTTTTTTCCATCTTGCATTTTTTTTTGTTAAAATCTTGCATAATTTATTTTAAATTTTTCGAACAATTAATTTTTAGAGCTTCTCGAAAATTTGGAGCATTTCAGGCTTTCGTTGATGTTAGGAAAAATTTTTGGTCCACTGATTATTAACAAGGACTCAAATTCGTTGGAAAAAAATTGAAAAAATTTATTTTACTGCAGCCTATTGTTAATTTATTGTTAAGTATAAATATCGAGGAAAAGGTGTTTTTTACTGAAAAGAAAAAAGGGTCCCTTTATGGCTTTTCGGGGGAAACCTCGCAGGGGACCCAAAACAGGCCATAAAAGTGAACAATACTTGTTTTGGTTGGTGGCATTGAGTTTATTTCTCGCAAAAATCGGAGTGCCGTGACTTTTGCCTTTCGTTTTTCGCTTCTATGGTTTTTCTGATTCCTGGGGTGTTTACCTTCCGTCTCAGTAATTTTCCTGGACTTTTCTTCTACCTCTTTCAGTCTCGCTCTCTGTTGACCTTTTTCCTATTTCGGAATATATGGATCGCAAAGAACTGGCCAGGGGTTCGGGTTAAACGACAATAGCAAGACCACCACCACTGGAATTTTATTTTCATCCACCCTAAATATATATTCTCTTGTGTATACATGTGTATCGGAGACCGAAGATGCGCCGCAATTAGCTACAATGCGGGGTTAAACCCCCTGCTAGGTTAAACCGACAAACTCACAGGCACGAAGAATTCTCTCGTTGCTATTCCATCGTGTCCGTTGCACCTTAGCCCGCATGCCATTTCCGAGCATCTCTCATTTCTTTTTTCTTAATAAACACCCTTGGCAACCCCCTGGGACCTTATATTCCAATGGTTAATCTTAAATTTTCGAAAGATTTCATAATTTCGTTGTTGCATAATAAATTTTGTTTATTCTTTGAATTTTTTCGACGACGAGAAAAAGTAAATCAGGGTAAAAATTCTTGATTTCTCGAATGCTTGAAAAATTCGTTTGACTGCGAATTCACCGGACGATTCACAACCGAAATGAGAAATTCCCACACGGGACACTCCGTTCTCGCGCGGGGCAACCAACCCCCGGACCGGGCGAAGGGAGCAATCCTCGAAAAAGCGACGCCGGCCAAAAGTATGCAAATGAACGGAGTGTTTTTTTTTTCTGACAGGGTGGTTTGCCCACTTGCGGACTCTTCCTTTATATGGGACAAGGATGACAAAGGGAATTTCCCTTGTGTATTATCTGCGAGAGTTGCACTGGCCCTGGAACTCGGGTTCATTAGCATACGCGCTTAGAAATGAAAACCTGTCTCCGTAGCTGGGCTAGAACGAACAATCGTCTCCTTCGAGCCCTTCGCACGTTTCTAAACTATCCCCCGAGGTGTTCGCTGGGCGGGGGGAACATTTTTTAAAACTCCGTTGTGAAATTTGTCCCGAACAAAGTTTCCGAGCTTTATTTCCGGTCCCCCGTGATGAAGATGCCACGATGGAGGAAAAAAATAGGGCCACCGTTACGACCCTTGCGAGTCTGGCCAACGGTCCTGCCACAGGATACCGGTTATCTCCTCGTTCCTTCCACGGGACCATTCGTCCCGTCAATTCCTTCTAAACTCACCATCCACCGCCTTTCTCTCTTCTCTCTGTACTACCCTCGCTTTCCTTTGTCTAATAATGCACGAGATTAGAAAGCTTTGAATCATCCGGAGAACTTTGCCACCAGGAGGACGCTTCGGGTGGCTAACGGTTCGTTAGGGTTCATAGGTGATCAACGCACCTCCGATACAGCATGAAGAAGACTCGAATACTTTCTTCGTACATTCCAACCGACTCTTCCGGTCAACCGGAGTCACATTTCCGGATCTCTTCTTTACTCGCCATTTCAAATTTTTTTCTTCCGATTACGTCTCAACGGTTATCTCGGCAAAAAAAGTCCTTGAAAACTACACTGGGAATGAAATTTTGTTGAAAATCGTCGATATTTTTTTGAACACGATAAACTATAATATTTTTTGATAATTTCGAAATTCTCGTTATTTTAACAGTACATTTGGTTTCTAACGGAATTTTCAGCGAAATTTACGATTGGAACGACAGAAATTTGCTTCCGAAGGACTTTCTACAAGATTTCTTGCTGCAATGAAACCATTTTTGGGATTATAGTAAAAAAAAAAACGTTTAGTCGAACGTATTGAACAAAATATCGATCTTTTCCAACAAAATTTTGTTTTCAGAGTATAACAACAGTTCAGTAATGATAATGTCAATTGTCTTCGGCTACTCCGGCACCGAAAACTCTCTGTTCTCTTTTTTGAGTGATTCACGTTGGAAAAATACCGAAAAAAATCCAGAGGCAACACCGAAATAATTATTTTTCCTTGCTCTGCTTTCGATCAAACTTTGCACAGGCTAATCATCAAAAGATTATCGATCTGGCTTGACCATTTAGGCCATCAATCTTCTATTTTTATTACGGACTCGCGTTTCGAACTGATAATGAATTTTATCGAGTGAATCGATCGCTGGAATTAGAATTTTAAGACTGAAATCTGTTTGGGAATCTCGTATCTGATTATTCGGTTGTTTGGACCTCAATAAGCTCGATTTTTGTCATAATTTTGTAGTAAAAAGTTGACGTAGTTACAACGTGTTTGTAATTATCGATTTTGTTGCGTGCCCCCATTGAAAAAACTGTTTTGCTTTCGAGAACGGTTTGAGCTGTAAGCCTCCCGTTTTGCACGGATTGTTAATCTAGACAAGCTCTTTATTCTCTGAGAATTTTGTCCGAATTGCTAAAAGAATTATGAATTCTACGGCAATTTGAAATTTACAAAAAAAAGGGTGTCGACGCTCTAATTTCCGCAAATTTTGAGAGTTATGACTAATTTTTTTTTTTACCAATAGCGTATTATAATAGGACGGTTGGTATTGGATTTGGGAAATATCGATTGACCGGTTTAAATTTTATGTTTTTTCCAATTTTATGAAAATCTGAGTTTTTTTTTAAATCGTCCGACCGCTCTAATTTCTGCAAATTTTGTAAGATATTGTGTATAAGTCCGTACTTCCTCTTTACTTTCTAGAAAAATTGTCGAAATTATATAATTTGAATGCAAATACAAAAAACGCTGCAAATGGAAATTTGTAAATTGCTTCCTCAAGATGCTCAAGATGCGCGATGCTCAAAGCTTCCTCTATGAGGAAGCAAAAATAAAAAACAAAGTTCCTCATAAAGGACGATTTGAGCATCGTGCGTTTTTTTTTCAATTTCAAAAAAATATGTCAATGATCAAAAAAGTTTTCAGATCGATTGGATTTTTTTTTTCTCAAACAAATGTGACATTTGTCAAGTTCCCACTAGTCATTGCCACTAATCCCTTATTGGATTTTCCAAAATTTAATAGCCAGACTTTTAGCCCTTGTGAAAATTCGTTGCTCCTGTGCATGTATACTCTCGTCAATGCTTGAAAAGTGTGAAAATCCTGCGCGGGGAATACCCGACAAAGGACGAGGACGTTACTGTCACCCTAAGAACGGTTGGCACACGGAGAGTGTATGGAAAAAAATACGTTAGGTGTTGATCTCTGAAAAGGTGAGCTCCCCTCTCTCAGTCCTTTCCCTTTCTGCTCCCGATTCCCGGCACTTTCCTCCCTTTTTCATGCTTTTCACGAGCCCGCTTATGTTATTATGGAACGAGACAACAATAAAGAGTGATGCAAGTGAAAGGTTCTTTTTTCGGGAGAGAAATCCTCCTCCGATGGACTCCCACACTGGGGAACAACGAAAAATCCATCACCAGCAAGTTCGCGGGACAGGAGCCTGTGAAATTTGGGACTCACATTTCCGAGGCATTTGCGATCGTGGAATTCTGCAGAGAATCTGCACAGATTTGTCAATGCGTCTCTTCTTATCAGAGCAAGCCAGATTGGCTGGAACTAATCAACGAAAATCTTGCCAACGGTCCATCGTAAAGGAAAGAGGCCCAGAGAGGCTTTTCGATGGAAACTCCAATGATCGATCTCTCAAAACGTAGGCACGATGTTCGAGACTATAGCGAGGGTAAGTGCAGGAATTTTTGCGCAATCCCATTGAATAATATTCTACACCCTGTGCACTGCATTGTCAGAGATTCCGAGAGGGGGAAAGGCAGCACTGTGCAGGAACCCCTGACGATTCGATTCGATTGAAAAGTTCTCGCGTCACGGATACCTGCCCCAGGATCCCGAGATAATCCCATCCACAGGGAGGGGTCCGCTCCTCTTCTTCTTCTTCTTCTTCTTCTTCTTCTTATTTCTATATAAAAGTTGTGTATACGCTTTTGCGTTGAGCTTGACGATGGGCCCCATTATATTTTACTCTGAACTGTCCCCACGTTGCTCCCCCACGGACCTGTGTCACACTAACACTCCACACAAGCACAAGGGGTGGCTCCACAACCCGCAACACAATGTCGCACGGTTATTGCTTGTACATCTCCTAGTTTTTCTCTCACTTCCTTCCTCTCTCTCTCTCTCTCTCTCTCTCTCTCTCTCTCTCTGTCCTTATTTTTACTTGGACACATATTCAATGTTCCTGTAGCGAATCATCGATGTGTCCCATTCCTCGTAAGAATGATTTTTCGTAACCATTTTTCCTCCCCGTTCCGCTGCATCCCAATGCGTGTGGGACTCCCTCGATTTCATGTGAAATCCTTGTCCTATAGGTGAGCTTGGAAAAGCCATAAAATGAAGGGGGCCCTAGAGAGAAAGAAAGAACGAGAGACAAGAACGTACGGAGCCGGTATCGCTCAATGGAAAGACCAGGAGTTTTTCCTTTGTGTCTGATTTTCACGTGTCTCTGAACCAGACTTTTGATACGATCTCACATCTTTTCTTATGGGACAAAGAACTCGGAAGGAAAATTTCACTAATATTTCGTCCACTTGCATAACGTTACGAATACAAAAAATTCTCTTCTCCATTTTGCTCAATTTATGAGCAGATGAAAAGTAGAAATGCAACAAAATCTTGTCTGAATGAAATTTCTACTTAATATGGTAGGCTGCTGGAGAGAAAGATAAAAAAAAAAAACGAATTTGTAGTAAATCTCTCCTGCTGCGGAACCCTCACAATTCTTATCTGTCCCGCAGGAGTTTCTCGTGTTCGAGCTGTCGATCTTCGTTAATTAAAACGAACCTCAGGGCCCGAGTGACTGTTGGTCCGCATTGTATAGAAAGCGACTAATTTAAAAGTCAAAGCGAGACATTTTTTCGAGCCCTCCATGAATAAATCTGTTGTTTCAAATTTCGGCTTAGTGGGGGTTCAAAAAGCAGGAGGGTTGAAATATACGTTGGAGTCTCTGACCATAATCGTACCTGTTGCGGTGTGTTCGAGTGACAGGAAACTTTGGATTTCTCGTGACAAGTGCATTTCTTAAGTCCCACGAGATAAAATCTCGAAAAAATGGCTTTTACAAACGCCCAAAGATTGGAAAATCCAGCAACGCCAATTATCCCTTATTAGTGTGAGAAAAAAAATGCACCTGTCGAAAAATCCGAGTGGAAGGGAATCCCCGAGAACGAAATCTCTCGCGATTTCTTTTTCGTCACGAGGCAAACATCTAGAAAGACTATAAAAATGGCACTTACCAACGACAGATCAGCCGGTTAGATCGATCCTCGTCTGTCAGGATCGTAAGCAAAGTCCTGGATTCCTCAAACTCCGGATTTCTTCTCTCTGACGTCCGCACTTTGGCTCTCTCTCTCTCTCTCTCTCTCTTTCTTTCTCTCTCACAATTTATGTAGCTCGTAGAAACGATGAAAAAAATTCCCAGACGATCGAACGGCACTCCGGAGTCTCCGCTGAGTGTCAGCGTTATTCGAGCACGTGGTCACAAACAAGAGGGAAATCCAAGGTGTGTGCTTTTTCTCACAGTTACGAACAATAAAATATCCAAAAATCGCCGAGTCAATAAAGTCTTAGGAAACTAAATAATCACTTCAGTCCTTGACACTTAGATACGAAGGACCCAAAACAGTGGATCGACAAAAGCCTTTGGCCTAGTTCGTGGATGACTAATCGTTATAAATAATAATTGTTTCGTTGAAACAAAACTACGATTAAAAAATATAATTGAAGAAAATATAAATATACAAAAAGGTGGTAATGTTTTTGAATAAATAAGGCACGTGGTGTTTTTATTTTTCGTCGAAGCAAAATACGTCGTTTTACGAAGACGTTTCGAAAACGACGTTTGGCTTCGAACCGCGAGTTTCCAAGGATCGTTTCGAACTGAGACTACCACGAGAAGAAGTCCCGCGCTGCTGGGTTCGAGCTGTGGGTTTTCGGTTCGTTTTTCCCTTTTTTTTTTATTCCTCCTCTCTTTCTCTCTCGCTCTCTCTTTTTTTCTCGTTGGGTACCCTCGTCAGGGACGATGGTGTGGCGTTTGCGGCCATGGGCGCCTACGGGAGTCGTTCTCGGGGCCTCTTCGGAGTAGGGAGGGGGGCCCCAACCTCAGTTAACCCCCCCACCACGCGACCACCACTCACCCTTAACTCCCCCCTCCTCCTCTTTTTTCCCATCCTCTCGCACCCTCCACCCCACTCTCGCTCTTCTTTCACTCTCTTGGCTCCCAGCAATGAAAAATACACACGTGGACACGAGCACACGAATCTTCGTACTCTAAAAATTTACTCTTTACTTTTTTCTTCACCACAATTTTTTCTTCATTTTTTTCCCTTTTTTACATTTTCTCAGCTCTCACATTATGTTTTTACTTTCTTTGCGATGTTAATCGTTTTTCTCGGTTACAATTTTTTATTTAACTGCTTCATTTTTTTATTCTAGTTTCTTGCTCGGTTGTAAATTTGTCCTCCTTGTTACGTGACCGGACTTACCCTCGTCATTCTTCATAATTATAGTCATTCCTACCGTTTTCCACTCTGACCATCCGCGGTCATTATTCTTCATATTTTCATTCTTGTTTATTGAACGATTATTAACGATCAACGATCGGCATGCACTTTCCTCGCTACTTTGTCATCTTCGCACTCATGAATTTCACCGAGTACGCACTCCGTATTTTTTTATTATTAAATTTAACGACTCGTTAAGAATGTTGAGTCCCAAATCGCAAATGATAAGAATATTCTGCAAATTTTGTATTTTTTTGTATGAATTATTCAAGAGATCGTGTAAAAATTTCACGACCATTAAGAAGCTCGTTATTGAACAATTAACATTAATAAATTAAATGTAGTCAAATATAGTCTCATGGAAACTTGTGTAACTTTGCGATAAATTTTTTTTTTGACCTCTCCACTTTTTAATGTCTACAATAAACTGAAAGCAACGGAAACAAAATGGAGTTTATTGATAAATATCTTTTGTATTCGTTTAAAAAATTATTATTAACAAAATGTTGATTTTTTAATAACGAGCTTCCTAATCGTCGTGAAATTTTTACACGACCTCTTGAATACTTCGTACAAAAACATACTAAATTTTCAGAATTTTCTTACCATTTTTTATTTCAACCCTCAAGGTGGTTGAAGTAATGATGGTAGAATTCTTAAAATTTGGTATGTTTTTACATGAAGTGTTCAGGAGGTCTTAAGAAGCTCTTTATTGAACAATTAACATTAACAAATTTCATAGCTACTCAACATCCTCAAACTGACAAAATTCTTATTTTACGTCAGAGTTTAGCCAGCACATTTTTATTTCCGGTATATTGTGTCATCAGTTGATTAAATTCATAAAATTGTGAGAAAAATTGACAAAATCGACTAGTGCTGACAATTTTTTCGTTTTGGCCCTCACAGTGTCTAAAAAACATAACCCTTTCATTTTCGTCTCAGTATTCTCGTTCATTCGCATTTCTTTAATCAATTATCAAATTTCTGATAATAAATAAAAATTTGTGTGGTACATGTTAATTGAAAAAAATGGAACGATTATTTATTTTTTCAAAGGTTTTTCCATGCAACATTTTTGACGTTGCTTCTTTGACTATTTCTCGTTTTTGTACGTTTCTTTTTGTTCGCGATGAAGGCGGGCCATCTCTGCGGCCGCTGGTCGATGGCAAAGGAGCCGAGATCCACGTGTGGGCAAACACAATATATAGCTAATATACGGTACAGGGGAAAGAAGCTGCGAAGGAGATGAAAATAAAAAATAATAAAAATAATACGAAAAGAAGAGAAGGGAGAAGAGTCTCGTAGGTAATAGAGGCCTTGCCCCCTGCTTCGAGTAGCTCTCTTACGCATTCTCTTCTCGTGTATTGAGTCCTCCTATATACGTACACCAACGATAATAATAATGATAATAATACGCACATGCTCATCTTCAGTTCTTATTTATTTCCTCAACATATGGGCTCTTCAAGGCCGATTTGACAGCCACGTTTTCGACTTCTTTACCTTTTCTTATTTTCCAACTTTTTAGCATATATCATTAAAAAACGCTGCAGATTGAAATTTGCAAATATGGTTCCTCAAGATCTTGAGCATCTTGATGCACGATGCTCAAATCTTCCTCTATGAGGAACTATATTTTTAATTCTGGCTTCCTCATATAGAGGAAGCTTTGAGCATCGTGCATCTTGAGCATCTTGAGAAAGCAATTTGCAAATTTCAATTTGCAGCGTTTTTTGTATTGGCATTTAAAATATAAAATTTCGACAACTTTCCTAGAAAGTAAAGAGGAAGTACAGGAAAATAAAAATTTTCACCAAAATTTCAATGCTTGTCGCAGTATAATGAACTGTTTGAATCTTATGAATGTTTTTTGCTGTCAATGGAAATGAAATCTGTGTTTTTATAGGAAAACAAATAAATTTTGGCTTCTAGTTTTTTTGAATTTTTGAAAAAATTTTCTTGGACTCTTCAACAATTTGACTCGTTCGACCTTTTTTTTTAAATTTCTTAGCACAAAATTGGGCTAAAATGAAATCAAGAGTTGGTTCTGTATCGCCGCTGAAAATATTTCATCAATTTTTATCAATTACCAGTTTTTACGACTTTTTTGTTATTGAGGTTTGTCAAAAGTCTAGGAGCCGGAGTGACCCATGCAAAAATGCGTGTATATAACTAATAACACAGCGTCGCGTATATGTACGAGTGTATGGTCCAAAGAGGAGGATCTGAAGTCTGAAGAGACATAGGGAAAGGCCTGTTGGGGGGGCCCTTGATGTGTGGGACCGTGTGGCCTACACTCAGCTCGACGTAAGATCGAGTTCCATTGAAGGTCGGTCCTTCCACGCGCCCGCGCTTCTCATGCTCTCATCTCTTACAGTCTCTTCACGATATTTGACGATCGAGCGTGTGCAGACAACACCGGTATCGATGTAAAGTACGCCGGAGGATCGACAACGTGTAAAAATCCAGCAGAGAGAAAGAGAGAGAGAAAGAGAGAGAGAGAAGCAAAAAAAGGAGCATGGATAGATTAATCCGAAAGGGTCTTTGCCCAACTTCTCGATCCCCTGCTCTTTATTCCGCAGGGATAAACTCAGTATACACGTAACTCCGGATAGGATCAGAAGAGAAAAAACGACAAAGACGAAAAGTGAGGGAAAAGGAAAGAAAAAACATGTGTGCGTGTGCGAGAGAGAGAGAGAGAGAGAAAGATGGTTGAGCAGGTGCTGCAAAGACCTCGAGAGCAAGACGACGATAAAATAATATAGACATATATATTGCTTGAATACCTAGATCGTTCCAATTTGTTTACTGGATATTCGGGGATGTGAGAATAACGCAGCAAAATGTTTAAAAAATAAAAAAGGAATGCACTTTTCCTGGTCCCCATTGACCATTAGCCATTTTTGACATAATTGAAGAATCATGTAGAAACCGGAAGTAGTGAGAGTTCGGAATAAATGATTTGTTCGATCGTAAATCAGTCCAATTAGAAGAACTTTTTGAGGCTGCAGGAGAAGGGGTATACTTGCAGGGGTTACAGTATTACGTTGTATTTGCATGTTACAATGCTTCGTTGGCTAAGAAGAAAAAGAGGGAGGAAGAGGGGCCACGACCCCGGTGGTCCCAATTAGGTCACTCGGAATGCCGAAAAGGGCTCAAATTACCACGCGGCTTTTACAGCGACATTTTTTTCGAGACTGGCCCACGGTATAATGGCTCACGTTGCCATATCTCGTTGCGGAGCCTCAAAAAAGAAGGAAGAAAAACACTATTACATGCGGCGACAGATTTTTCACATTGCCAAAAAGTATCCAATGTCAAAATAATATATTTTTCTGACTTTCTTCCTGTTTTTGCTATGAGGCGATCTTGGGTCAAGTGGCTGTTTGTGGCGAAGATAATCGATCGATTTTATTCCTGAATTTTTATCTAATTCATTCAGCATTAATAACTTTTTTCTGTGATTTATTTCCCAATGAAAATAACATTTTGATTCAATAAAAAACATTAATTAATTGGTTGGAAAAATATTCAGAAAAATTGGCTTTACCAATCGATTCGAAAAAAAATTCAATTTGCTGTTCAGCAGTTTCCTTTTCGAACGCTTGCATAATTCTAATTTCGTAACGATGACTAACGGAGTGATCGAAGCTCGTAAACACCCGTAGATACAATTCAAACGGAGGCATTGCTGTCTTGTTGTTCCAATATCAAATTTTGCCAACGAGTCAAAAAATTGACCTCCAGCAAATCTGAAACATTGGAAGCAACGAACGCTTCGATAATTCCGAGTTCACGTTAAGGATGTTGAGTTCCAAATCGGAAATGATAACGAAATTCTGAAAATTTGATATGTTTTTGTATGAAGTATTTAAGAGATCGTGTAGAAATTTCACGACCAATAGTAAGCTCGTTATTGAACAATTAACATTAATAAATTAAATATGGACAAACGCAGTCTTATGGAAACTGGTATAACTTTGCGATAAGTTTTTTTTTTGACCTCTCAATTTTTCAATATCTACAATATACTGAAAGCAACGGAAACAAAACCAAGTTTATGGATGAATATTTTTTGTATTTGTTTAAAAAATTGTTTATAACAAAATGTTAATTTTTTAATAACGAGCTTCCTAATCGTCGGGAAATTTTTACACGACCTCTTGAATACTTTGTACAAAAACATACTCAATTTTCAGAATCTTCTTATCATTTTTTATTTCAACCCTTAAGGTGGTTAAAGTAATGATGATAGAATTCGTAAAATTTGGTATGTTGTTACATGAAGTATTCAGGAGTTCGTGTACAAATTGCACGACGATTAAGAAGCTATTTATTAAACAATTAACATTAATAAATTTCATAGGTACTCAACATCCTTAAAGCAGAGAGTATCAACGAAAAAGATAATACTGAATGACGGGAAAGTGTGGGAATAATTAATTCTGCATAAAAAATTAACGTGTTTTTTTTTTTTTTTTTTTTTTACTGGAATTCGAACCTTCGTTGGTATTTTTCTGAGTCACGTAATATTTTTTTTCTCGACTTTTAATCGTTGACCCGAAATCGTTGAAGAAAAAATGCATAAACAAAGATAACAACGTCTAGAGAATAAAAACGAACTAATCTCGTGCGACGATGTATTAATTTTTTCAGTCGATATGCAGAAAAAAAACGTTGGATTTATTTGCATTATTTTATTGTCCGATGTCTGGAGCAAGCAGATTTGATAGAGGTGTCTGATGGCTTTCGGGGGCGGTGGGAAAGGGAGAACTAAAGTGAACTCTTGGAGAGTTGAGTGTAGCCTCGAGCGTGGGACAGGACGAGAGAACACTTGAGAGGTTCACTCTGCTGGGGGCGTCTCGATTTCTTTTTCTTTTTCTTCATCTTCTCCGTGGTCCCCTTTTTTCATACCGCTCGTTTTTCCATACATGAACGCGTACGACGTTGTTTTTTTTTGTGATTCCTTAGCTCCTTTTTTCTTTTTATTTTTCGTCCTATGTCTTTATTTTTTTCTTTCTCTTTTTACACTTTTTCGATCTCTCTCGCGCTATTGCGATCTTCTCACTTTCGTTTTCGTTCTTTTTCCTTCTTCCCATCGTCGCAGAGTGATTATTCGTGAACGTTGAGCTAAAGGAATTCGAGAATAAAGCACGCGTGCTTTCTCCCTTCCTTGAAATGTTTTTCTCACCCCATAGTTTCCTCGTAAAAAACGCTCCGGGTCAAATTGACCCAGTAATTAAATACAAAAATTTTTTTAAAATAGTTAGCTGCGGTTTTTTTCGTTCAATCTTTAAAAATCAAAGAAATCCAAAGATTTCATTGCAGGGTTCGAATGAAAAAATATTTTTACGATGAATTTACAGAAAAAAAAAATAAAACCGAGATTCCAGACTGTTTCCTCTCACGTTGACCTTCATCCTGATTTCGTTTCAGCAACGGATATTATCCTTTTTCGAGAGATCCCCATTGAAGAAGCTATTCCTGAATAGGAAGGGCATCCCAAGGGCGCCTACGTAATCCCAGCTCCGGTTATGTATTGTTGAAATATATATATATATGCAGAATAGACATAGTTACCCGAGGCTGGGCGTTTTCACGCTATTTTTCATTGCATCCTTCGCTTTTTCTCTCCCAAGGGCAGGTCTGCCCTTTTTTCCACTCCCAGGATACGTAAACTCGTATTATTATGTACGTAGGTGCGGGTGCACACCTAACCCATTGTGACCTAACTCCTTACAACGTACGTATTTTTTCTATCAATAATTCGAGCTTCTTGCTCTACATCCCTCGCAGTACAATGTGAAAAAGTGGAGGATACAACAATGAGGGTACGGTGAAAGGGAAAGGGCTTCGTATACATGACGAAGGATATTTTTTTTCCTCCAACGGTTGGCTAGAGTCTCGCGACTGTCTAAAAATACTATTTGGAATTTTTCGCAAATCTTTGTTTATTTATTAACGTATTTATAAATTGTTTATTTATTCATTCTTTTTACTGTTTCTGCTTTTGAGGCATTGCTGGTTTTCACAAACCCGTCTTTCAAAGACTCTGTTCCAATTTCTATGTTTCTGTAAAAGATGCCGCAAGCTGTTGCCCGCAGCCACTTTATCTTCTGGATGGACGCATCGCCGTTGCACTTATCGGCCAAAGAAAACTTGTGGAAAACCTGCACGATCCAGGCGGCTGTATTTTAGCTGAATTCGAGTTTGTTGCCGGCTTCAGAAAATCAGAAAAATTGCCTCGTGGTTCTGCATCGCCCATCGATCCTTGTCGCCAAGATTTATTCTTTGACATTTTCCTCCAAGAGGTAATTCCTTTTAATTTCTTTAATTTATTTTGAATTTTGCTTTCTCATGGAGGAAGCTATGTGACGGTTAAATTTTTTTTTTTACAATTTACAATGCCAATGTGCTGAAAATGTCACAAAACATTGAAAAATCATATCTAGAAAAAATGTCCGGATGTGTGTGTGCATGTGTGTATGATCTGGCACTGCAAAATTCAAACGTTCATAACTCGAGAACGGTTTGAGCTACAGGGCTCCCGTTTTGCACAGATATTAATCCATACAAGCTCTTCATTCTCTGAGAATTTTGTTGGAATTGCTAGAAAAATACGAATTCTATGGCATTTTGAATTTTTCAAAAAAGAGTGTCGACGCTCTAACTTCCGCAAATTTTAAGATTTGTTAGTAATTTTTTTCTTTGTAAATAGAGTATCATAAAAGGAAGGTTGGTATTGAATTTGGGAAAGATCGGTTGAACGGTTCAAATTTTATGATTTTTCGAATTTTACGAAAATTTGAGTTTTTTGAAAAATCGTTCAACCGCTCTAATTTCCGCAAATTTTGTAAGATATTGTGCGGAAGTCTGTACTTCCTCATTACTTTCTATTTTATGGTGTCTTGATTTTTTTGCCGCATTCTTTCGTCAAATTAATCGCGAATCTACACTATGGGCAACCGACTAATTTAACCCTGTAAATTAGCTGAAAGTAGTGGCGGGAGAGATTGAGGGGTAATAAAAAAAACAGGCTAATTGAACGTCAAAACAATATTCGTTTGGTTCGTTGGTTATAATAAAATGGTGGATGTGTGTCCAGCTTTAAATCTACGTGAACATTTTTTTTTTATGTATGCGCAAGTACGAGGAGTCGGCAATTATCAAAGAGCCTCCGGGTTCCTGTATCTCGTTCTCTGCCTCTCTCTCTCTCTCTCTCTCTCTCTCTCTCTCTCTCTCTCTCTCTCTCTCTCTCTCTCTCTCTCTCTCTCTCTCAGTTTCTTGAAGAGCATTACCAGCTACGCTGAAGACGGGAGCCATTTCAGATCCTATCTCTCTTTCAGCTACATAGACACTATATCTTGATTCATTCGTTTCACTCTTTTCCTCTTTCTTTCTTGATTCTTTCTCTTTATCCTGCTGTCTCTCTCGAGCTCATGTCCTGAGAGATCGGAGGCTCCAGTCTCTCGGTGGCCCCTTTATTTCATTCCGAAGATTCATCTCGACCTTGCATCTCTCGGAGATCTCCCGTGGACCGCAACAACAACTTAAACGTTCCAGCATCAACGATTTGTGCGGACAGTAGTGAATTCTTCGACCACTTGTTGTCTAGATCCATCCCTTCCTCTTCGTTGCTGCCTCCCCCTTTTCTCTCATTCCCAATTTTATTTACCCTCTGTTTCTTCTTTTTCCGCTCTTGTTCTTTTTTGCCTGTCTCTCCTTTTCCTCTTCTGTCTTTTAGCTTTTTTTTTTGCCTCGTATAACGTGGCGCCAGGAAATCTGTGATTCTTACCTACAGCTGCTGATGGGAGTTTCACGAACTGGCAAATTTTGGATGCCTCTCCAAATTTTATCGTTCGTACAATCCTCATTTCTAGTTTTCATTGAAAAAGCAGAAAAACGTCGCGATATTACGAAGAAAAACAATTTGCAGCGGTTTTTGTATTTGCATTTAAATTATATAATTTCGACAACTTGTCTAGAAAGTAAAGAGGAAGTACAGACTTGTACACAATATCTTACAAAATTTGCCGACATTAGAACGGTTGGACAATTTTTCAAAAAACTCAGATTTTCGTAAAATTCAAAAAATCATAAAATTTAAACCGTTCAACCGATATTTTCCAAATTCAACACCAAACTTCCTATTATGATACTCTATTTATAAAAAAAAAAATTAGTAATAAATCTTAAAATTTGCGGAAGTTAGAGCGGTGATACCCTTTTTTTGAAAATTTCAAAATGCCATAGAATTCGTATTTTTCTAGCAATTCCAACAAAATTCTCAGAGAATGAAGAGCTTGTATGGATTAACATCTGTGCAAAACGGGAGCCCTGTAGCTCAAACCGTTCTCGAGTTATGAACGTTTGAATTTTACAATACCAGATCATACACACACACACATTCGGACATTTTTTCTAGATATGATTTTTCAATGTTTTGAGACATTTTCAGCAGATTGGCATTGAAAACTGGAAAAAAACATTTTCACCGTCACATAGCTTCCTAGGAAGCTTAAAATGAAAAAGACACAATTTTCTTTCTACGAGAGTTGTGAAAATTTAAACACCGCGATAAGACGAAGACAATGGCAATGAAGCAACGCTCTTCGCCTGAACTTCGGGCGCAGCAGGTGAGAATGGCTTCAATCGATAAAACTTGACACTTGACAGACGATTCGAAACGTGTCCTTGCCCACACGACCGTTGTATATACGCGATGCGCACTTCAATTAAATATTCATCCTTAAGTGCGTGTGAACAGCGTTCAGCCAAGTCGGAAGTACAACGGAAATGGTGTAACGAATTAAAGTTAGAAGAAAAAAAACGACGTCGTGGTAAGGACAAGTGCACGAGTAATGGGGGTGAGAATCTTCCTGAGGGGTTGATACTTTACGAGGGCAATGATGGATACGAAGGAAACAAAGACACGGAGCAAAAACAAAGAGAAATAGACGTCACGACAAAAAAAAAACTATTGCGACGAGGGAAAACTTTAAAGACAGTGAAATGGAGCGAGAGAAGGATGAAAAAAGATTAAACGAAAGACGGAGTAAAGAGAGATAGAGAGGGTCAAGAAAATGTTCTCCACACCGCGGCCGTCTTCACGTACGAATTAATAGGCCATCTGCCGGTTCATGGACATCGTTCAGTCCGACGAGGAAGTCAATGTTTAGGAAGTCCATGGGAATCGGCGACAACGGAAAGACCCATCGTCCATACGTATATGAGAATAATATATATATGTATATAAACACCCGCGCGTTTCAACGAAAACGAACGAGCAAAAGGACATGGGAACCAAAGACGAAGAAAACGATCAAGGAAGTCGTTTTTTCTCTCTCCCTTGCTTCCACTCTCCTTTACGCCTTCTTGCCTCGCCCCTATACCACTTTACAACCAACAACATTGCGTTCCAGTCAGTACTTCATACCCGAACGCTAATACGTGCTATATAGCGTTTTATGAATAAAAAAAAAAAAAACATTCAAGCAACCGACCGAAAAAACGATGAAAAGCAAAAAAAAATCAGATGCACCGAACAAAGATTGAGAAAAATTTTGTCAAAATTCGGAATATTATCAATTTTTTTTTTTAAATCAATCTTCCCGAGGAACAGGTGCCTTCGATTTTTTTCCATATATTTCCATATTTAAGGATGTTGAGTCTCAAATCGCAAATGATAAAAAAATTCGGAAAATTTGGTATGTTTTTGTATGAAGTATTTAAGAAATCGTTTAAAAGTTTCATAACCATTAGGTAGCTCGTTATTGAACAATTAACATTAATAAATTAAATGTAGTCAAATGTAGTCTCATGGAAACTGGTGTAACTTTGCGATCAATTTTTTTTTTCGACTTCTCAATTTTTTAATGTCTACAATAAACTAAAAGCAACGGAAACAAAATGGAGTTTATTGATAAATATCTTTTGTATTTGTTTAAAAAATTATTTTTAACAAAATGTTAATTTTTTAATAACGAGCTTCCTAATCGTCGTGAAATTTTTACACGACCTCTTGAATACTTCATACAAAAACATACTCAATTTTCGGAATTTTCTCATCGTTTTTTATTCCAACCCTTAAGGTGGTTAAAGTAATGCTGATAGACTCCTTAAAATTTGATATGTTTTTACACGAAGTATTGAGGAGATCGTGTACGAATTACGAAAAATTACCACGATTTTATTTTTTTCACACATTTGTCCAATATTCAACAAAAATAGTTCGTCCGACATTTTTATAGACCTCGCGAAAACTTGACTGGATAAATATTGGTTCCCGGACCCCTATGAACAAAGCAGCTGTGAAAGTGCAACTCGCAACTCCTAAAAGAAAAAGAGAGAGCGTGGAGCTTGTTACTTTTACGATTTCCATAATTTCATATCGCGATCATTGAGATAAAAACGTATGAGACGAATAATTTGCGACCGGGAGGAAAATTGTACGGGCAGGGAGGTAAAGAGAGACCCAGCACAGTAACACTAACGAAACACCTCGTAAAGATGCAGATGTGCAAGAGCCCCATAACTTTATGCAAACCATAAGAAACAAATCAATTTGCCGAAATTAAGGAGCAAAATAATGAAAATTACACGCAACTAAGTCGCTGCATGGCTTTTTCAAATTCTGAAATCAAAATTGTTTCAACGTGCAGACATTTTGGAAAAAAATTGAATTATCGAACTATAGTCGAGTGTTTTGTATCGATACAGAGTAAAAAAAAAAGAATAATAATACGTACTTATGTAGGTAAAAGAGTATCGGTATATGAGGCGCGTTCCCCACATTCACCTGCTGCTATTCGAAGAGATCAGCTGCCCCAACGGCCACCTTGGCAGCCCCAGAAACAGCAGCAGCTTGCTACCCACCTCAGTTTGCCTCATCCTCTTTCTCTCATCCCTCCTCTTATTCCTTCTCTTATTATTCCTTTTACTCTCGCGAGAAACGTGGCTCGTGTTTTTCGCCCTCATCAAGGGCAGTTTTTAATAATTATTTTCATTATTTTACTCCATTTAATTAAGTGTTATTTTCATATTTTTATCAGCAAGGCACTGTGGTTTTAATTGAACGAGGATTAGATTATGATTACAGTACTTTTTACGAATTACAAATACTTATCGATGTTTGTGAAAAATGATGAATGTCCTTATTTTCATCGTTACAATCCTCGTCTGAACATTTTTTTCTTCCATTTTTTTTTTACGGTCAAAGTATTGACTTAAGGAGCCCTTGAGAATGGAACTTTGAAAGGACGTATCAACGTACTAAGTAACTGAGCAAATAGTGAATACACGAGCCGGTCGAGGGATTTCTTTATTTTTCAAGCTCAATGGAGCGAGTGACCAATTAGTTTCGCCTCCTCGAGTTTCTGATTCATAAAAAAGGTGTTGATATGGAAAATATTTATTCAGTCTGTTCGGGTGTTCAATTTTTTTACTTGTTTCTTTCTTGATTTTTGGCTTTGCTTATTTGGCTCTATAAGGATAAAGGAAGCTATGTGACGATGAAAATGTCGTTGTTTTTTTTTCCAGTTTTTAATGTCAATGTGCTTAAAATGTCCCAAAACTTCAAAAAATCATATCTAGAAAAAATGTCGAAAAAAATATCTAGAAAAATACGAATTCTACGGCATTTTCAAATTTTGCAAAAAAAAAAGGTGTAACCGCTCTAACTTCCGCAAATTTAAAGATTTATTACTATTTTTTTTTTATGAATAGAGTATCATAATAGGAAGGTTGGTATTGAATTTGGGAAATGTCGGTTGAACGGTTTAAATTTTATGATTTTTCGAATTTTACGAAAATCTGAGTTTTTTGAAAAATCGTCCAACCGCTCTAATTTCTGCAAATTTCGTAAGATATTGTGTATAAGTGTATAAAGTTCCTCTTTACTTTCTAGAAAAGTTGTCAAAATTTTTCAAAAAGGAACGAGTTGAAAAATATCGAAGATGATGTCTTCGAGATGAAACGGCAATTTCTAATTGAGGAAAAAATTGGTTGTAATAGGAAACGAAAAATAAATGAATTTTGCGATTTTTTGGTTTTATTTAAAAATTGGAATTGCTGGTTCTTTAAATGGCACGGAGTTGTATAACGTCAGGTTGGAGCACTGGGAACTTATTGAGGTCAAGAAAAGAAAGAGGAAATGAAACAAAGAAGGCGGAGTGTTGGGGTCCATTGGGGTCTGGCGCGAAGGGTCAAAAGTCCCTTTGGACCCCTTCGGGTCAGCCAACAATCTTCTTCCTTCCTCTTAGCATCTTCTGGTCCAGAAACCACTCGACCTCTTTCTCGTTCTCTTGAACGGTACCCATAAATTTACAGGGTCCCGAATCCATGGGGGTTTTTTCTTTTTAAAGCCCTCGTCAAGAATCGCCGCGACTTTTTTTCCCACAGGGATGCTCTCTCTCTCTCTCTCTCTCTCTCTCCCTCTTTCCCCCTGTCCTCCCGCTCTGAATTTCAAAGACGACAGCGGTTAACCGTGTGGGAAGACGCCAGGCAAATATGCAATCAACCCTTTGCACTTTATCGCGTTTTTTCTCACTACGTTAACTCGCATCATGTAACCCAAAATGAGGATGACAGGACGCGATCCTTAATGAGTTTTCATTTTTCTGTGAAATCGAACAAAATTCGAACAAAATAAAGTTCCACATTGGCGACCATAGGACGAATACAAAAAGGATCTTGATCGACAAAAAAAAAATGCCAAAAAGCTAAATAATCGAAATATATTTTACTGCCCATAATAATGAAATAAAACAATTTGCAAATTTCAATTTGCAGCGTTTTTCGTATTTGCATTAAAATTCTATAATTTCGACAACTTTTCTACAAAGCAAAGAGGAAGTACAGTCTTATACACAATTTCTTAGAAACTTTTCAAAAATTCCAGTGGTTAGACGATTTTTCAAAAAAGTCAGATTTTCGTAAAATTCGAAAAAGCATAAAATTTAAACCGTTCAACCGATATTTCCCAAATTCAATACCAATCTTCCTATTATGATACCCTATTTATAAAAAAAAAAATTAGTAATAAATCTTGAAATTTGTGGAAGTCAGAACGTCGACACCCTTTTTTTGAAAAATGTCAAAATGACGTAGAATTCGTATTTTTCTAGCAATTCCAAGAAAATTCTCAGAGATCGGAGAGCTTGTATATATTACACACACACATCCGGACATTTTTTCTAGATATGTTTTTTCGATGTTTTGAGACATTTTAATCGCATTGACATTGAAAACTAGAAAATAAAAATTTCACCGTCATATAGCTTCCTCCATGAGGAAGCAAAACCCGGAAATGTCGCGCTTTCCGTATTTTAGTACCTGGAACAAAGATTCTGGAGCTCGAATACTTTTGGTGGAGGCAAAATTTTGAGGTCAAGAGATGGGAGAGAATTTGAAAAAATTTGGACGCGTGGATGTTGAAAGAGCAATAAGAGGCGCCCTGGTCAACGCTCATGAAGGATCGGAAAGGTTGAGATGAGGAGGAGAATCACCTGCGGTGCACCTGCTGCGCAGGGGGTTTCTCGATTCTGTTGCTCGGTGCCGTCAAGATCGAAGAGGGAGAGAGAGAGAGACGGAAAAAGAACAGAGACGACGGTCCCGTATTAAAAGTATATCAGCGAGCAGGAGGCATCTTTCCTCTTGCTCACTGCCTATGCGCTTTCTTTCATCCATTCTCTTCCACGACTGCCGAACGCGAAGGAATACCCACGTACTTGGTGTGCAAAAAAAAATAAAATAAAATAAAAACACCAAAAATGGAAAAGAACAAAAAGTAACGTGTAAAAAAAACAGAATAAGATGCTCAACCGTCTTTTTCTTTCATCCTCCAGTTGCACATACAGAGAGAGAGAGAGAGAGAAGAAAAGAGAAAAAGAAAAAAGGACGAGAGAGGGTGCGACAGCTTGGTGATAGGAATGAAGAACCGCAAGCCATTTTTTCATTTCTTCATTTCTCATTCTTTCTTCCTTCCTTCTCCTCCGCATTTTCGTTCATTCCCCATCCTTTTTTCTTCGTTTTATCGGGCATTTTTTTTCTTGTTTATTTATTCGTTCGAAGATGTGGATAGTAACTTCTGGGGATCGGTCGTTGAGACAGAAGCGAGGGAGAAGAGGTAAGTAAGAGAAAGGGAGTCAAAGGGAGGGGTCAGGCCCACAGACGGTTGGCAGGTTGGGCCAGGGCGCGCGTCCGCTGCCAAAAGTCGTTCTTTCTCAAAGATCCTTCGTCTCTACATGCCTATAAATACATAAAACATGCACACGAACAAAGCGTGAATCACCTTGCGGGAAAGGCCTTAAGGATCTTCCCGGAATCTTGAATACTCGAAAAATCCGTCAATATACGCCTTTTTCATTCTTAGCCCACGATTCGAGGCTCGCATGTGTTCGAAGCTTCGCACATGCACGTATAGATGATTCTTGACGACGTTACAAACCGAGAGCCAACAGCCAACAGGTGTATAGCAGGTGCACCCCAAGAGAGCGCCTCCTGGTCTATATTTGTGTGTGTGTGTGTGTGTGTGTGTGTGTGTGTGTGTGTGTCTGTGTCTTGGAACGTAAAAAAGTTTCCACCGTGTCCACCACGCGAAGGTCCCACGCGAGACGACGAGGAGGACGAAGAAGACCTCGCCGATGCATCGTAGGTGGAAAGGGACGAACAATCCACCTTCTCCTATCAATTTATATCTATATATACGTTTTAATGTATAACCGTCGTTTTCTTCAGCATCGTCTTATTTTTCCAACCCCTCTTTAAAGTTTTTGTTCTTTAACATCGCAACAAACACTTCTCTAATTCCATTTACATATTTTTTATAATTAAAAATTGTTTCTGCCATCACAAAATATCAGATTCTAATCATTTTGCTTCCTCATACAGGAAGCTATGTGACGGGGATTTTTTTTTTCAGTTATCAATGTCAATGTGCTTAAAATGTTCCAAAACATCGAACAATCATATCTAGAAAAAATGTCAGGATGTGTGTGTGTGTGTGTGCGTTCTGGAACTGTAAAATTCTAACATTCATAACTCGAGAACGGTTCGAGCTACAGGGCTCCCGTTTTGCACAGATGTTAATCTATGGAAGCTCTTCATTCTCTGAGAATTTTGTCGGTATTGCTAGAAAAATACGGATTCTACGGCATTTTGAAATTTTCAAAAAAAAGGGTGATACCGCTCTAACTTCCGCAAATTTTAAGATTTTTTACTATTTTTTTTTTTATAAATAGAGCATCATAATATGAAGTTTGGTATTGAATTTGGTAAATATCGTTTAAACGGTTTAAGTTTTATCATTTTTCGAATTTTACGAAAATCTGAGTTTTTTGAAAAATTGTCCAACCGCTCTAATTTCTGCAAATTTTGTAAGATATTGTGTTTAAGACTGTATTTCCTCTCAACTTTCTAGAAAATTTTGTCGAAATTACATAGTTTAAATGCGAATACTCTGTGAGGAAGCCAAAAATTAAAAATATAGTTCCTCATAGAGGAAGATTTGAGTATCGTGCATTTTGAGCATCTTGTTCGATCGATTGTCAATCGAAATTTATCTGAATTTCGATGCATTTCCGTTTGATTTTTCAATTTTTCATTTATCATTTTTTTCGTCGGCATTTCTTTGCACTCTTCTTTGCCTCTTAGGCATTTTGGGTCATGGAAAATGGTATGTTTTCTCCGTTTCTTCTTTTTCGGAAAAACCGTTACCTGGTTCAATCTGCCCGATCCATTTTCCACCCATTTTCCTTGTGGGAAATTCCAGCTTAAATTTTCAACCGTGTAATTTTAATCGGGATGCTTTCGTTCTGGGAGAAAATTGCTCGGACGAACCGCCAAAGTGCACGAGTCTTTGCCTTTCCGCTTTTGTCTCTAATTTTGGAAAATGCTTTTCGGATGAGAATAATTCTTTAATCATATTCATTATCGTTTCTTTTTTTTTTTTCTCATGTCTGCTCTGTTTCGTTGTTCTGACGTTGAGTTTTTCGTAATATTTTGTGGGTAATATTGAACCACCATGAACAATGGGAAAAAATACGAAGAAATTGTTTGTAACGATCGAAAAACTCGGTCCCGAAATAATCGAACGATTTTTCATGAAATAATATGGAAATCGATACGATCCACTAAAATTTTATCTCGTCAATAAATTTCGAGGGACGCACTCACGATTTGGCCGTTGTAAATGATTATGGGGGAGAAAAAAGGAACAGGGCTTGAGGAAGAAGAAAATGAAAGGAAGAAGCGACAGGCGTTTGTGGGTTTCAACCGTTGCCCGCGATAAACTCGTGCACCCACGTGGTATAACAATATATATACGTAAGACAGAGGTTTACACATATTAGGAAGAAGGAGCGGTCTCTCGCCCTTCGGGAGGGCGAAGGCGACGCGCCAACCGTTCTTTTTTCCCTTGAGGATCCTTCGAACGGTCGATTCTCATCGTGCACCGGGGTTACCGGGCCCGTCAGGTGCTTCTTCCTGGACGGCAAGTGCACACGCACACTCGAGACCTTAGGCACAAGTGCTTTTTTCGATTTAATGACACCTTATTTCTTTACCTAATACCCGTTGCCTTCAACGTACGAATATACGCATTTCCAGGCGCCACATATATAGATTTTCGTTAAATAATCAATACATCGAGATTTCCGGTGATAAATAAACAATAAAAAAAGGCTACTGTCAATAAACCAGTAAAAAGAGCAAAAAATCAATTAAACTCTCAGTAAAACACTCAAATTTAGCTACTACATTGTCACACTGGGTCAATTTGACCCGTTTGTTCCCATTCGTTCGTTTCTCATTGCGATAAAAATCGAAAAAAATGAATATCTATAGAATGAATATCTATAATGAATATATATAGAAAAAATGAATAAAAAAAAGTTATAATGTTTCAAATTTTCTTGATTCTTAGAGTCACCTAATGAGCCAATCATTGCAGGGCCCGAGTAAATAATTGAATTCATTTGCATTCATTCGCGCACAAATATCGAATTAACGCTCCAAAGTTACTTTATTTAGGATTCTTTAATAATTTTGCATGAACATTCTTGACACCAAAACTAATAATTTACTCCTGGGAAGAAAAATTTTCTGACGTTTAGAATTTCAGATATTTATTTTCCAATTTTTAACTTTTCTCATCAAAATGCGTGTAAATTGAAGTCACGTTTCGTTCATCAGTTGCGAATGAATGTGTTTAAGATTTTTCTTTAAAAACTTCGACTCATAGCCTTTCTGGCTATCAACCAAAAAAATCCTAAATACATTTTTTTGCAACTTTTTAAAGAAAACGCGGTTATAGATGGGAAAATTAAAAAATTGGAAATTTAATATCTCAAATTTCAAACGGCAGAACATTTTTCATCATAGGAGAAAACTGTTAGTTTTGGTGCCGAGAACGTTTATACAAAATTTTGAAAGAACCCTAAATAAAGTCGTTTTGTGATAGTAATACCTTAAGGACGTTGTATGCAAAATTTTCTATCAATAGAATTTCTTTAAATTTGCACCATGCACATAAATAGAACAGTGATATATAATAGCTCACGCAATTTTAAGAGGTTTCACCATGTAAAAGTCGAGATATTTATTTATAAAAATCACCATATTCAGAAGATTCTCATAAGAGCGTGTGTTAAAAGTTCTCGTTTTCAACGTTAAATATTTCGATTTCTAAATGGTAAAGCCTCTTAAAACTTTGCATACACTTTTATGTAACATCGAAGAAGCTTTATTTAGTTTTTCAAAAAAAAACAGTCGTAAAATTTTTCCGAAATTTTGTTTATTGTATAACAAATACAGATTACCTCGGAAAATTTTGTATTTAGAGTATATTCTTCTTTAATCAATTTGTAACAACTTCTTTTAATGAACTTAGGCTCGCACACCATTTTGTATGTGAGAAAAACTGAAAAGAAAAATTTAGATTTGACCGTCCCCATACAACGTCCTTAATGTACAGAAAGAGGAACATTTTGACTGCCTATCATTTAGGTTTCGCGGTGTATATAATTAGAAATGTTTGTTTTCACGAATGCATTAAATGGATCGAAATAATCAATAAACAATAATTTGCTTGCTGGACAAGAACATAAATTCACTTCAAGCCAAATGCTCCCTCGTTGGAGTCGCGCCGCGAGACTTTTCGTTGGGTTAATTTCTCCGGAGGGAGGACGCGAGAGAGGATGCACCTTGCCCCCGGCGACCGGTGTACTCTGAGGAGGAGATGCAGCGATCGCAAGCGCACCTTCCTCGGGAGCAGCCGCGTGCGCTCGCTCCTTCGGCGACCGCCGACAAACACAACTACGTGAAACCTGCACGAGAGAGACAAGAAGAGAGAAGACAAGAAGAGCGGTTTTATTCATCTCACTTCCCTCTTCGCGGACTTATGAAGAAACAGAGAGAAAGAAGAAAAAAAAGAGAGACCGAGTAAAAGAGAGACCGCGCGGCGTTCACAAGTCTTTCCCCTCGGCCCAGCAGCTGTAAAGTTCCTGCAGAAGGCTATCTTCTGCGGCCTTTTGCTGCTCGCGAGAATTGCCCACACGCGTACATCTCCTTTTATATTTTATATATATGTATAATTTTCCTCATATTTAAATACATTCAGTATTCATGTATATACATATGTACATTTCTACCGATACATGCATGTGTGTGTGTGTGTGTGTGTGTGTGTGTGTGTGTGTGTGTGTGTGTGTGTGTAGTCGAGAGAGTATTGAATGTATCCACGTGTATATGTAGATATGCCCATTGGGCAAACGCGTGCAGATCGTCCTTCGTCGTCGCGCGTTGCCATCGGGGCATTTTGTACAGGTGTTTTTCGACGCTAAAAACGATCGCGGGAGAGTCTTCTTTGTCTCCCGTATGACTCTCTGTGTATAAGGATGTGTATAACGAGTAGAGTCCAAAATAATATATACGGAAGCCTTGATGCACGAAAATAGTTCAAAAAACGCTGCAAATTTAAACTTGCACATTGCTTCCTCAAGATGCTCAAGATGCACGATGCTCAAATCTTCCTCTATGAGGAACTATATGAGCTTTGAGCATGGTGCTTTTTGAGCATCTTGAGGAAGCCATTTTATAATTTCAATTCGCAGTGTTTTTTTTTTTGCATTTAAATTATATAATTTCGACAACTTTTCTAGGAAGTACAGAGGAAGTACAAACTTACACACAAAATCTTAGAAAATTTGCAGAAATTAGAGCGGTTGGTCGATTCAAAAAAAAAAAAAAACTCAGATTTTCGTAAAATTCGAAAAATCATAAAACTTAAATCGTTCAACCGATATTTACCAATGCCAACCTTCTTATTATGATACTCTATTTATAAAAAAAAAAAATAGTAATAAATCTTAAAATTTGCGGAAGTTAGAGCGTCGGAACCTTTTTTTGAAAATTTCAAAATGCCGTAGAATTCGCATTTTTCTGGCAATTTCAACAAAATTCTCAGAGAATGGAAAACTTGTATAGATTAACATCTGTGCAAAACGGGAGCCCTGTAGCTCAAACCGTTCTCGAGTTATAAACGTTTGAATTTTACAGTGTCAGAACATACACACACACACACACACATCCGGACATTTTTTCTAGATATGATTTTTCGATGTTATGGGAAATTTTGAACACATTGACATTGAAAACTGGAAAAAAAAAAAAAATTCACCGTCACATAGCTTCCTCTATGAGGAAGCGAAATTACGAATAATTCTTCTGTAGAAATATAGATATAAAAATATAATTCGTTGAAATTTTGTATTTATCACGTAATGAAGTTAATTTTTGGTAGGCTGATATATTTCGGCTAAGAGAATCGTGTGGCGTTAAGACACGAGGCTATGGCTAAAATAATTGAAGAAAAAATAGAAATAGCTAATTAATCATAGAGCGAATGAACAATCGAACGAAAAATTTCAACAGGATATTACGACAGACGTGATTGATTATGGTTCACGGAGCCAGTTTTTTTTTTTTTTTTAGTTTCTCAAGTATGTAACGATGCTGCAGAATTGATTGACGGATGAGAAGATTTTTTTTGAAACCATATTGTACTTTTCTTTCGTCGATGTTTTTTTCGATTCCACCTCCATCTCCTTTCCATGAAATTCATTCAAGCAAGAGTTGATTTTTCAGGTTTCCATCTGTTTTTCCTTTTTTTTTTCGAACATAATTTGAGGCTATTTTCTTTCGTGCTTTTCTCTCCCTGACGACCGGAAATTCGATCGTTCAGGAAAACCGTATCGTGAATGCCTTTTGACTGAACCCGCTTCGAATTGAGATAAAAAAAAATTCTTCTAATCTGACGATCCTTGATTTTTTTCTTAACCCTACGATTAGGCTAATGATCGAAGTTTTCTACTTTCGATTTTTGTACAATCCTATGAAATTATCTCGTGCCACACGGCTGACAGTCAGCCCTTTAAAATAATTCTCCTTCTCTCTCTCTCTCTCTCTCTCTCTCTCTCTCTGCCTCTCTTTCTTTTTGTTTTTCTTTCCTTTTTCTCCTGCTCACTTTTCTCGACATTTCTCTCTACACACTCCCAACCGAGATGCAACAGCACCCAGCCACACTTTTTGTCCATCTGCCGCGTATATTCCCTTTCCCTCTCTTTTTGCTCGGACGGTTACGTCGCGCATATGCCACACGACGTGCAGTGCGATGCGCAAACTCCCGCGAGATCTCGGCAAGACGAAACGAGAGAGAGAGATTAAAATTCAGAGAGCGAAAGAGAGGGAGAGAGAGAAAAACTGATATTTATCTCCTCGAGCAAGTTGCAAAAAACGAAACGAAAAATACAAATTCGCTAATAATCAATTAACACAAGGAATTATTATAATTTTTACCGATACTTTTTTTAAAAATCACATTTCTAGCGACTGCATATTTATCGAAAAATTAATAATCATGGTGTCCAAGTTTTAAGCAACTCAACGGATGAAGTTTCATTGAAAATCAAATAAATATATTTAAAATACGTGCAACCATAATAATAACGAATACGGTTGAAATTTTAAAATATTGTCCAAGGCTCTCCGTGAAGGATCCATGCATCATCCGGATTTTGAGACGAAATAACATGTCCTACGCTCCCCGTCTGTCGAGTCACCTGTTGACGATCCCACTGCGCAGCGTATTACACAAACATCCAAATATTATTACGCGAGTATAAAAAAAAAAAAAAATGGACTGAAAATGGAAAAATTTCCTCCTCGTCACGTACAAAAAATTTCATCGCTATAACAAAAATGGAATAGAGCCATTAATGGAAACTTTAATGAAACTTTAATCAAACCATTAATGGAAAATGTAAAAAAAAAAACGGTCAGGAATGAACTTTTTTTTTTAGGAAATAATAAATCCACTTGCTCTTCCGGTTCCGACGTATCAATTACCTTTTTTCCTCCCTCCGATTCTTCTCCCTGATTGCCTTCCACGGTGAATATAAAAAAATCTGTAGGTGCATTAACAAAGAGTCGGGACAGTCCAGCATTCCATTGACTTTGTACTTTTTTGGCATCTATTAAGTGGCATAACTGGGTGGTGGTCAAACTTGGACGAGCTCGTTGTGTAGTTGGAGCTATTTTAAATGGCTTTTAAACGGAGTGAGGGGTCGCCCTGATTTACGGAGTAAATCTCGAATACGTCAGTTCGTGCTCACGTCTCTATATACGTGAACTCATATAGGCTTGTTAAAATCTAACGTTTCCGCGCTCCACGAGGCGTGAAATGAGCCACAATTTTGTCCATGCTCGTTTCACACTGACGAGGTGAGCTCTCCGACGCGATTTATACTACCTTAAAACCCTCGCCCTTTGCTGCGAAGGAGAGACAAAGTCCTGCTTTTATACGCCCTCGAATCGCCCTACCAAGGGGAGTTCCGGTCATGCCAACTCACCGGAAGTTTGACATTTATACCTCCATACATAGATATAAATAATTGTCGAGTTTGGGTGAGTCCTCCATATTCATAACTGGTTATGGGTGCGACAGGTCATTTTACTGTATCGTTTTGCATCCATATTCTGATGTTTATAAATCTATTCATTTATCAGCCATTATTAAAAAAAAAAAAACAGAAGATCGAATGGACAGTTTGAAGTTTTTTCTTTCTGGGAAGGCAAATTTTTGAATATTTTGCTTCCTCATAGAGGAAGGTGCAATTTGTTTTTTCCAGTTTTCAATGTCAATGTGCTTAAAAAATGTTCCAAAACATTGAAAAATCATATATAGAAAAAACGTCCGGATGTGTGTGTGTGTATGTTCTGGCACTGCCAAATTCAAACGTTTATAACTCCAGAACGGTTTGAGCTACAGGGCTCCCGTTTTGCTCAGATGTTAATCTATACAAGCTCTTCGTACTCTGAGAATTTCGTTGGAATTGCTGGAAAAGAACGGATTCTACGGCATTTTGAAATTTTCAAAAAAAAGGCTGTCGACACTCTAACTTCCGCATTTTAAGATTTATTACTAATTGTTTTTTTATAAATAGAGTATCATAGTAGGAAGGTTGGTGTTGAATTTGGGAAATATCGGTTGAACGGTTTAAATTTTATGATTTTGCGAATTTTACGAAAATCTGAGTTTTTCGAAAAATCGTCTAAGCGCTTTAATTTTTGCAAATTTTCTAAGATATTGTGTATAAGTCCGTACTTCCTTTTCACTTTTTAATGTTTTTTTTTTATTTCAATTTGAAAAGTTTCTGCGAAACTGTGGGAATTGTCAAAATATGTAGAGGGTACGAGAAGAGTTTTTTATCAATTCTACTGCATTATTCTCTCATTGAGGAATCGATCTTAAGCTTTTTCAAATGGCTCCTTTTATCTATAGTGTTTTTTTTTTTTGAGATTTTATTTCTCTGTATTATCGTTATCGTTTGGCGCGGTTCCCGAGTCACCGAACGCCAGCACCTTCGACCGATCTGTCGTTACGGTTCGTATGATAGTCGATTAAGTCGTAATCGAAGTCTCGCAACGCCCGCGAGACAATGATGAGTGCGAAAAGGGAACGAGTGGGGCAGACGCGAGGGAGAAGGGAGGGTCGATATTGCACGATTTATATTACGCGAAGAAAGAGCCAATCGGGTCAATTCGATGTGGCTGTTGCTCTTGTGAATCTTCGCCTTCGATATGTTTTGCATTTTTACAAATTTTTTTTTCGAATTTCGTACTCACTGTGGCGTTGTACTTGACGAATGACGTCGTCAATATTGCTGAAAATTTGATGGAATTCGATCCAACATTTATCCAAAAACAAACACAAAAAAATATTCGTTCAAAAATTTCTCTAAATTGTAAAAAAAATGCGAAAACGATGGGGAAATAAATGGTTAAATGCATCAGGAAAGAGAGACAGACTACAAAACAATACTTATCAGGGAACGATTATTAAAACAATGCCCCCTTGTTCAACCTAATGAGGAATCAGTTTTTTTTCTTAACAATCTTAACCCACTTATGAGCAAAGAAATAGGAAAATCATTAATGATATAATGATCCAGCTATTTCTCGCTCGATCTGGTTCTTCTTTCAGGACACTGGCAGCAGATGTGAAAAATCTCAAAAAATATTTCGTTCGCTTTTTCCAAAAAATGGAAGAAAGTGAAAAGCAAATTCTCATAAACTGTCATTTATTTTCCGATCAAATAAATCGGCAAGTTTTTATAGATTTTATTCAAATTTATGTTTTGCTTTTTATCATGACTGTGCCAAGATTTCTATAGTACCAGAAGTTGAGTAACGTGTAGTGAAAAAAGGGAGCGATCGAGTTTATAGGAAACGCTGTTTCAAAACAGACAAATTAGTCTTCATTTTCGTTTGTTAGAACATTTCGTACGATTGTTTTTCGCGAAATCGTTCAACCCTGGAATAATATCTCCATTGACCCGAATTCACGTTTTGTATTTTAACTCGCCCCGCTGTACGTATTCTGCATTTTGCTTCCTCATAAAGCTATGGGTGAACATTTTTTTCCAGTTTTCAATATCAATGTGCTTAAAATGTCCCAAAACATCGAAAAATCGTATTTCGAAAAAATGTTCGGATGTGTGTGTGTGTGTGTTCTGGCACTATAAAATTAAAACGTTTATAACTCGAGAACGGTTTGAGCTATACGACTCCCGTTTTGCACAGATGTAAATCTATACAAGCTTTTCATTCTCTGAGAATTTAGTCGGAATTGATAGAAAAATACGAATTCTACGGCATTTTGAAATTTTCCAAAAAAGGGTGTCGACGCTCTAACTTCCGTAAATTTTAAGATTTATTACTCATTTTTTTTTATAAATAGAGTATCATACTAGGAAGGTTGGTATTGAATTTGGAAAATATCGGTTGAACGGTTTAAATTTTATGATATTTCGAATTTTACGACAATCTGAGTTTTTCAAAGAATCGTCTAACCGCCGTAATTTTTGACAATTTTCTAAGATATTGTGTACAAGTCTGTACTTCCTCCTTAATTTCTAGAAAAATTGTCGAAATTATTTTGAAAAACACGCTGCAAATTGTTTTCTCAAGATTTAGCACGATGCTCGAAGCTCCCTCTATGAGAAGCGCAAAATAAAAAATATCCTCATAAAGGACGATTATATTTGAGCATCGGGCTAAATCGTGAGAAAATAATTTGTAACTTTCAATTTGCAGCCTTTTTTATTTCGAATCGTCAGTGACGTCGCAAATTATTCGTGATGCGGTTTTTTTATTTGTCCTTCCGACTATGTCTTCGGGATCGATTGGCAAAAACAAAAATTTAATCCGAATAATCGCCACCCTACTGTGCATGTGCTATTCGCGTTTCTACGCTGTAGAATTTTCTTATCAACAGACAAGAAAGCCGGAAAGAAATTTTCGCGACTGGTTGTCAAGTTGCAAAGTGCAAAGGTCCCACCGCGATAATAATACAAACATTGATGCACTCCGTACGAATATTTACACACAGAGAGATATGTATATTAGCAAATAGATAAATAAACAAATATACATGAATACATGTGCATCGAAGTATTTTTACGTGCAGGTTATAAAAATAATTCGTACTCTTCACGCTTATCAAAATATATAGCGTCTGCAGTGACTATTTGTATTTTATTAATATCCCGAAGATTTCGTACGATTGCTAGTATAAAAATAATAATTTATCGGTTATTATCTTTAATCTGCAAAGAATGGCTATCGAACTTTCAGAGCGCGGGTTCTGAACAAAGAACGTGAAAATTTCGTTGTATCTAATAAATACGTCGCGTTCGTGCACGATCGGTAAAGAAGGGGATAAGAAGCAGAGTCCAGCAAACAGGATACTGGTACGGTACTGGTACCCGTAAGCTGGTAAACTAGCGTACCGTACCGTACCAGTATTTTGTTTGCTGGGAGTTATTTCGAAGTAACAAAAAAGACGAACCATCCCTGACCTCCCCTGAGTTGACAATATTAATTTTTTTTTTTTACAAATCTTTTTGGGATCGTTCAGTGGTTATGGTGACGCGATGAGATCGTTCAGCGGATAAATATTTTTTTCGAAAAAAATATTTTCACGATTTAGCCCCTCAGTCAGCTTTCTCGAGTCGACAAAATTAATTTTGTTTTAAGAATCTCTTGGGGGTCGTTCAGTGGTTTATGGTGGCGCAATGAGATCATTCAGCGGTTAACGATTTAAGAAAAAAAAATTAATTTTATAATTTTATAATTTGCGGCCTGGAAAAGTCGCTTCTGCAGTACCGACAAAAACGTTCCAATTTAGTGGAAATTATAGCCGTCACTAGCGCTAGTGTCGAGTTGTAATCAATCAAGTCAGACTTTTTGCGGCTAGAGGCGCTACGCTCGATTCCAAGTTGGTCACGTGGGCTCGATGACTCAAGTAGGGGTTCAATTTTCAATTCAAGTTTTGAGTCGCTTCATGATACTCGGTATTCGCTATCGCATGGTGGACCGTGGTGAATATCGCGGTCGTTTGCAGTGTTGGCAACCGTACGATAAATTCATACGGTCCTGAGCGACTGTAACCGTGCCCATCAAACCATATGTTTACGAGAAAGGTTTGAAGGTTGAAGAGAAAGGTTTGGCTGGAAGCTTGGCACTGAGTCGCCACGGCCTGGACGGTGGCGCCTCCAGCTGCATGTTGCACGATGGCATCCATGGCACCACAACGTTTCTAGGGATTTTCTGTTCCTGAGAGAATGCTGATGGCTTTGGGAACATAAATTCCGTTGTGGAATTGTGGGTAATACCAGAGAACAGTGTAAATCTATGTTCTCTGTTCGAATCAGGATTTAACTTTCAATGGCGGGACGTACGACGCACACGTGAGATTATTATTCCCGCTGACGCCGCTAACCATTTTTCGTGTAAAAAAAGTCTCTAGCTGTCATCGCTTTCCGCGTCTGAAAATCAGTTTCTTATTTTTTTCTCCATCAACAACGAAAGTTTGATAGACAAGAGAAAAACTATAATAGCCCAAAAAAATCATATCGAGTTGTGTATTCCAGCCTGCGGCATCGCATAACCTCAAAATATGATAAAATAACAACAAATTCATTGCAATTTGTGTAATTTATTCGGGAAGTCTTTATTCCTACAACAAGGCGACAAAATCCATTAAAAAACATGCGGTACGCTCAACTCGTGATGGGACCTGCTGGCAGTGGCAAGGTAAACGAACGTCCATTTCGCTATTGGAATCAATCAAATGTTTTCTATTTTTCACTCATCGTCAACCAATGTTAACAATAATATCGTAAACTCCGTAAAAGTGGATTCCTTCCGTGGAAGGCTTCATACGTACTTTCGTGCCTCTGAGGTGACCTTGAAATTTTACGTATTTACTTTTTATTACCTGCACACGATTTTCTTTTTTTGTTTTCCTTCCCATCTTCAAAGGCCCGGACTTACACTTCCAATGCGTCGTAAGAACACTTACGAAAGTGTCTTCATCGATTTGATAAATAATAATTATTGACAAGTTTTAATTAAGATTATCTTAATTTTTTGCACGACAGTCGACTTATTGCTCGACTATGCAACGCCACGCAGCGGACGACAACAAAGTAGTTCACATAGTAAATTTGGATCCTGCAGCAGAGTACTTTGATTACGAGCCGATGGTCGACATTCGCGAGCTCATACAGTTGGACGACGCGATGGAAGACGACGAATTGAAATTTGGACCCAACGGTGGACTGGTGTTTTGCATGGAGCGAGTATATTAATAAATTTGAAAGAAAATACTGGATCGTTGTTGAAACGAAAAATAAATAAATGTGAAATTGATTTGACAGATATTTGATTGAAAACGCCTCATGGTTGGAAGAACAATTAGGAGACGTGGACGATGATTACGTGATATTTGATTGCGCGGGTCAAATCGAGCTGTACACTCACATGACGGTAATTCGACAATTGATAACGACGCTCCAAAACTTGAATTTCCGAATGTGTGGAGTTTTCCTCGTCGACAGTCAATTCATGGTCGATGCATCAAAATTTCTTTCCGGAACAATGGCAGCTCTCAGTGTAATGATAAATTTGGAATTGCCGCATATAAACATTCTGAGCAAGATCGATCTCGTGTCGAAAGCTTCGCGCAAACAGCTCGACAAGTATCTCGAGCCGGATCCATACAGTTTGCTCGCGGAAATGGACAAAGATCGCTGGAACGACAGATATAGAAATCTCACGGAAGCCCTTGGCCGTCTGATCGAAGATTACAGCCTCGTTAAATTTTATCCGCTTAATATCAAGGACGAGGAGAGCATAGCGGATATTAAAATGACGATAGACAATATGATACAGTACGGAGAGGAGGAGGACGTTAAAATGAGGGACTTTGACGAGCCTGAGGACGAAAACCAGGACGATTAGTAGTAAAAGAAAATCCAATATTTTCTAGCTCACTTTTGTATAAAAAACGGATAAATTATTATTTACAACAACGAAACTTGTTAAAACGGATTACGTTTCTTTACTGCATTCACCGCTGGCTTGCAATTTCGCTGCTTTCTTATCGCTCTCATCTTTGTGCCTGATTAAGAAATTTTTGAACGAATCCGCTTCTTTTTCCCCCTCTTCCTCATCCCCCGGGTTTTTTTCCTCCTCCCCGTCCTCGTCCTCGCTCGACTCGTCGCCGGAAGGTTTGAGGTAAACGTCCACCATCTCGCGACCGCTACTCACACTATTGACAAAAGATGTCGATTTCCCTGCGACTCCTGCCGCGTTCTCCAGTTTGCGTTTCTCGCGTTCAACTTTTTTTTCATCTCGTAGCCTCTCCCAATCTTTTCGATAAACCCTGTAACAGAGAAATTGGTTTTTCTTTTCCGCTCGGGAGGTAGGACGAGAAAATATCCATTCGACTCACTCCTCGTACTCGACGACCGCCTCTTTCACAATTTCAAAAAATTTGTCTATCCCGTGACCGGTTAGCGAGGACACTCCGCAACTGCGAAGGTGCGAATAAAACTCGTCGAGAGTCAAAGCCATGCTGCGAGTCAGATTACTGATGTACGTCGTTTCCGAATCAAGAGCTTCCTGGAATGCTTCAAAATCTTGCATCCATTCAACGGCGTAACTATTTTCAACAATGTCCGTCTAACGGGGAACAAAGAACAATGAAGAATTACTATCTGTGATGAATCGCATTTCAACAACTTTTCCATCAAGAAATAGAGAATAAAAGTAATTCCTGAACTTCTGACTCTTGAAATGAGTGCCAAATCTAAAAAAATGGGCTAGTTGTGCATTGTGAGAATTCCACTCTCAGTTGATCACTTTGAAAAAGCTATATGCTGATTTTACCTTGTTCATGACGACGATGAATGGCAGTTTAGTTTTGTAAAGTATGGAGCAGGCATAGAGCATGTTTGACATAAAAGTCACTGGATTGACGCTCCTGACGGTATCCAAAACGTATACGATAACTGTTGGAAACTGTGAAGCCAGAGCTTCTGTTATGATGGTACCACTGGCCGACCAAGTGAATATTTCAATCTGTCCAGGCGTGTCCAGAATCACGTACTCGTGATCTTCGGATGCTTTTTCCAGCAGTTCTACTACTTTGTCAAACTTTGTGGAGAATAAGTTGAGAGTTGTGACTATGCCGCCGTTCGGTCCCAGACGGTATTGTTTCATGACTTCTTTGTAATTGACGGTGTCCCGAATATCTTTTGTTATTGGTAAAAAGAAAAAAATTGAGGCTGGTTACACTGCTGTTTGGCTTGACCTTGTATCAGCTGATCTCTTGCATTTTCCGATAGCCGTGTCATTTGGATTACGTGCATCGCTTAACTTTACTCTCTAAAATCCTGAGAATTATCGAGCCAAGAACTTACAATCCAATTTTTAGCTTGCAAAAAATATTTGAAAGGAATATTTACGAATGTTCATTCAATAATTGAATTGATGAATAAAAATGTGAGCAGCAAGGTCATTTCCATAAAGTGGGGTTTAGGTTACAACACGATCTTCAACGACATTCGATCGATCGAATTATTGTCTTTACCTATATTTGTCGGATAAGGAACTTCCTTGCAGGCAGGGTCCAGATTAATAACGTAGGGTTTTCCATTTTCGTAAAGCGTCGATACGACTTTCTGTACAAATGTTGTTTTCCCTGAACCCGCCATTCCGAGAACAATAATACATGTGGGTTTTTTCGCTCCTGTATTCGTTGTTGTATTTTCGGGTATTTGTGTACTCGGAATATCATTCTGAGGCTTCTCTTCTGTACCGGAATCAGAAATTTCACTACTCACTTGCATGTTTACAGTAAAAAATGTGTATAAAACGTGCTCGATGTTTGTCACTCGGTCGCCGGTATCAGCTGACGACGTAAGAACACACACAACAAATTCTGGCGGATTGCGAATGCCGGAAGTGCAGCGTGAGTCGTTACGCAGCTCTTTCGCAGTAGCGAATCAGCAACAACCGCAAAAACGGAATGGGAGAAACGAATTCTTGCTCAAGTAAAATGAGCTAAAGAAATCATTCGGGGGATTTGCCCAAATTGAATACATGTTATCCGTGAAAGTTACCGACGAATCCTGGTGTCGAATAATTTTCTTGTTATTATAAATGCATACATGAAATCAATGAATTCCCATTATATAATTTTTTATTAATGTCCCAACGAAAACGTGTGCTCTAAATACGTTTATAAAATAAAATTTGCTGACAGGATTTTTCACCACGTACTGAACAGACAATTTCCGACAAATACCAGACATTATTTGTCTGAATATCAACATTCAACAGTTTGGCAGCCGGCGTGGGGAGAAGGTGGCACGGATTGGGCGGCGCCGGGAGGGAAGCGTGCGGCACTTATCGGTTTTCGACGTTTTCGATCAGTCGGGCTTCGGCCGGGATGTGGAAGGAAGAGATTGTTTTGAGCGGCGGTCGGCCATTATGTACAGAGCTTCGCGTGATCGTTCGTCGATGTTGACGGAATTAACCAAACGGAATGTGGAATAAGGCAAGTGAAGAATAGTACTTTATCCTCGACAAATGAAAAATATTTCCATTGAACTTTCCGTTCAAGTCAATTCAAATTTTTACCGACCCTTTTTGGAAAAATAACAATAAAAAGTTTCAATCCCGAAGCTGTGGCTCTGAGACGAGTTTTCGTAGATCTGGCAATTCCCAGTGATAAAGGAAGTCTCCCTGCGTGTCCTCGTGAAGAGGTCTAGTCGTTTGGGTTTCTGGAAAAATTTTTACCGACCCTTTTCGAAAAAATAAAAACAAAAAGTTTCAATCCCGAAGCTGTGGCTCTGAGACGAGTTTTCGTAGATCTGGCAATTCCCAGTGATAAAGGAAGTCTCCCTGCGTGTCCTCGTGAAGAGTTCTAGTCGTTTGGGTTTCTGGAAAAATTTTTATCCACCCTTTTCGGAAAAATAAAAATAAAAACTTTCAATCCCGAAGCTGTGGCTCTGAGACGAGGTTTCGTAGATCTGGCAATTCCCAGTGATAAAGGAAGTCTCCCTGCGTGTCCTCGTGAAGAGTTCTAGTCGTTTGGGTTTCTGGAAAAAATTTTATCCACCCTTTTCGGAAAAATAAAAATAAAAACTTTCAATCCCGAAGCTGTGGCTCTCAGACGAGTTTTCGTAGATCTGGCAATTCCCAGTGATAAAGGAAGTCTCCCTGCGTGTCCTCGTGAAGAGTTCTAGTCGTTTGGGTTTCTGGAAAAAATTTTATCCACCCTTTTCGGAAAAATAAAAATAAAAACTTTCAATCCCGAAGCTGTGGCTCTGAGACGAGTTTTCGTAGATCTGGCAATTCCCAGTGATAAAGGGAGTCTTCCTGCGTGTCCTCGTGAAGAGTTCTAGTCGTTTGGGTTTCTGGAAAAATTTTTATCCACCCTTTTCGGAAAAATAAAAATAAAAACTTTCAATCCCGAAGCTGTGGCTCTGAGACGAGTTTTCGTAGATCTGGCAATTCCCAGTGATAAAGGAAGTCTCCCTGCGTGTCCTCGTGAAGAGTTCTAGTCGTTTGGGTTTCTGGAAAAAATTTTATCCACCCTTTTCGGAAAAATAAAAATAAAAACTTTCAATCCCGAAGCTGTGGCTCTCAGACGAGTTTTCGTAGATCTGGCAATTCCCAGTGATAAAGGAAGTCTCCCTGCGTGTGCTCGTGAAGAGTTCTAGTCGTTTGCGTTTCTGGAAAAATTTTTATCCACCCTTTTCGGAAAAATAAAAATAAAAAGTTTCAATCCCGAAGCTGTGGCTCTGAGACGAGTTTTCGTAGATCTGGCAATTCCCAGTGATAAAGGAAGTCTCCCTGCGTGTCCTCGTGAAGAGTTCTAGTCGTTTGCGTTTCTGGAAAAATTTTTATCCACCCTTTTCGGAAAAATAAAAATAAAAACTTTCAATCCCGAAGCTGTGGCTCTGAGACGAGTTTTCGTAGATCTGGCAATTCCCAGTGATAAAGGAAGTCTCCCTGCGTGTCCTCGTGAAGAGTTCTAGTCGTTTGGGTTTCTGGAAAAAATTTTATCCACCCTTTTCGGAAAAATAAAAATAAAAACTTTCAATCCCGAAGCTGTGGCTCTGAGACGAGTTTTCGTAGATCTGGCAATTCCCAGTGATAAAGGAAGTCTCCCTGCGTGTCCTCGTGAAGAGTTCTAGTCGTTTGGGTTTCTGGAAAAAATTTTATCCACCCTTTTCGGAAAAATAAAAATAAAAACTTTCAATCCCGAAGCTGTGGCTCTGAGACGAGGTTTCGTAGATCTGGCAATTCCCAGTGATAAAGGAAGTCTCCCTGCGTGTGCTCGTGAAGAGTTCTAGTCGTTTGCGTTTCTGGAAAAATTTTTACCGACCCTTTTCGAAAAAATAAAAACAAAAAGTTTCAATCCCGAAGCTGAGGCTCTGAGACGAGTTTTCGTAGATCTGGCAAATCCCAGTGATAAAGGAAGTCTCCCTGCGTGTCCTCGTGAAGAGTTCTAGTCGTTTGGGTTTCTGGAAAAAATTTTATCCACCCTTTTCGGAAAAATAAAAATAAAAACTTTCAATCCCGAAGCTGTGGCTCTGAGACGATTTTTCGTAGATCTGGCAATTCCCAGTGATAAAGGAAGTCTCCCTGCGTGTCCTCGTGAAGAGTTCTAGTCGTTTGGGTTTCTGGAAAAATTTTTATCCACCCTTTTCGGAAAAATAAAAATAAAAACTTTCAATCCCGAAGCTGTGGCTCTGAGACGAGTTTTCGTAGATCTGGCAATTCCCAGTGATAAAGGAAGTCTCCCTGCGTGTCCTCGTGAAGAGTTCTAGTCGTTTGGGTTTCTGGAAAAAATTTTATCCACCCTTTTCGGAAAAATAAAAATAAAAACTTTCAATCCCGAAGCTGTGGCTCTGAGACGAGTTTTCGTAGATCTGGCAATTCCCAGTGATAAAGGGAGTCTTCCTGCGTGTCCTCGTGAAGAGTTCTAGTCGTTTGGGTTTCTGGAAAAATTTTTATCCACCCTTTTCGGAAAAATAAAAATAAAAACTTTCAATCCCGAAGCTGTGGCTCTGAGACGAGTTTTCGTAGATCTGGCAATTCCCAGTGATAAAGGAAGTCTCCCTGCGTGTCCTCGTGAAGAGTTCTAGTCGTTTGGGTTTCTGGAAAAAATTTTATCCACCCTTTTCGGAAAAATAAAAATAAAAACTTTCAATCCCGAAGCTGTGGCTCTGAGACGAGTTTTCGTAGATCTGGCAAATCCCAGTGATAAAGGAAGTCTCCCTGCGTGTCCTCGTGAAGAGTTCTAGTCGTTTGGGTTTCTGGAAAAAATTTTATCCACCCTTTTCGGAAAAATAAAAATAAAAACTTTCAATCCCGAAGCTGTGGCTCTGAGACGATTTTTCGTAGATCTGGCAATTCCCAGTGATAAAGGAAGTCTCCCTGCGTGTCCTCGTGAAGAGTTCTAGTCGTTTGGGTTTCTGGAAAAATTTTTATCCACCCTTTTCGGAAAAATAAAAATAAAAACTTTCAATCCCGAAGCTGTGGCTCTGAGACGAGTTTTCGTAGATCTGGCAATTCCCAGTGATAAAGGAAGTCTCCCTGCGTGTCCTCGTGAAGAGTTCTAGTCGTTTGGGTTTCTGGAAAAAATTTTATCCACCCTTTTCGAAAAAATAAAAACAAAAAGTTTCAATCCCGAAGCTGAGGCTCTGAGACGAGTTTTCGTAGATCTGGCAAATCCCAGTGATAAAGGAAGTCTCCCTGCGTGTCCTCGTGAAGAGTTCTAGTCGTTTGGGTTTCTGGAAAAAATTTTATCCACCCTTTTCGAAAAAATAAAAACAAAAAGTTTCAATCCCGAAGCTGAGGCTCTGAGACGAGTTTTCGTAGATCTGGCAAATCCCAGTGATAAAGGAAGTCTCCCTGCGTGTCCTCGTGAAGAGTTCTAGTCGTTTGGGTTTCTGGAAAAAATTTTATCCACCCTTTTCGGAAAAATAAAAATAAAAACTTTCAATCCCGAAGCTGTGGCTCTGAGACGAGTTTTCGTAGATCTGGCAATTCCCAGTGATAAAGGAAGTCTCCCTGCGTGTCCTCGTGAAGAGTTCTAGTCGTTTGGGTTTCTGGAAAAAATTTTATCCACCCTTTTCGGAAAAATAAAAATAAAAACTTTCAATCCCGAAGCTGTGGCTCTGAGACGAGTTTTCGTAGATCTGGCAATTCCCAGTGATAAAGGGAGTCTTCCTGCGTGTCCTCGTGAAGAGTTCTAGTCGTTTGGGTTTCTGGAAAAATTTTTATCCACCCTTTTCGGAAAAATAAAAATAAAAACTTTCAATCCCGAAGCTGTGGCTCTGAGACGAGGTTTCGTAGATCTGGCAATTCCCAGTGATAAAGGAAGTCTCCCTGCGTGTCCTCGTGAAGAGTTCTAGTCGTTTGGGTTTCTGGAAAAAATTTTATCCACCCTTTTCGGAAAAATAAAAATAAAAACTTTCAATCCCGAAGCTGTGGCTCTCAGACGAGTTTTCGTAGATCTGGCAATTCCCAGTGATAAAGGAAGTCTCCCTGCGTGTGCTCGTGAAAAGTTCTAGTCGTTTGCGTTTCTGGAAAAATTTTTATCCACCCTTTTCGGAAAAATAAAAATAAAAAGTTTCAATCCCGAAGCTGTGGCTCTGAGACGAGTTTTCGTAGATCTGGCAATTCCCAGTGATAAAGGAAGTCTCCCTGCGTGTCCTCGTGAAGAGTTCTAGTCGTTTGCGTTTCTGGAAAAATTTTTATCCACCCTTTTCGGAAAAATAAAAATAAAAACTTTCAATCCCGAAGCTGTGGCTCTGAGACGAGTTTTCGTAGATCTGGCAATTCCCAGTGATAAAGGAAGTCTCCCTACGTGTCCTCGTGAAGAGTTCTAGTCGTTTGGGTTTCTGGAAAAAATTTTATCCACCCTTTTCGGAAAAATAAAAATAAAAACTTTCAATCCCGAAGCTGTGGCTCTGAGACGAGTTTTCGTAGATCTGGCAATTCCCAGTGATAAAGGAAGTCTCCCTGCGTGTCCTCGTGAAGAGTTCTAGTCGTTTGGGTTTCTGGAAAAAATTTTATCCACCCTTTTCGGAAAAATAAAAATAAAAACTTTCAATCCCGAAGCTGTGGCTCTGAGACGAGGTTTCGTAGATCTGGCAATTCCCAGTGATAAAGGAAGTCTCCCTGCGTGTGCTCGTGAAGAGTTCTAGTCGTTTGCGTTTCTGGAAAAATTTTTACCGACCCTTTTCGAAAAAATAAAAACAAAAAGTTTCAATCCCGAAGCTGAGGCTCTGAGACGAGTTTTCGTAGATCTGGCAAATCCCAGTGATAAAGGAAGTCTCCCTGCGTGTCCTCGTGAAGAGTTCTAGTCGTTTGGGTTTCTGGAAAAAATTTTATCCACCCTTTTCGGAAAAATAAAAATAAAAACTTTCAATCCCGAAGCTGTGGCTCTGAGACGAGTTTTCGTAGATCTGGCAATTCCCAGTGATAAAGGAAGTCTCCCTGCGTGTCCTCGTGAAGAGTTCTAGTCGTTTGGGTTTCTGGAAAAAATTTTATCCACCCTTTTCGGAAAAATAAAAATAAAAACTTTCAATCCCGAAGCTGTGGCTCTGAGACGAGGTTTCGTAGATCTGGCAATTCCCAGTGATAAAGGAAGTCTCCCTGCGTGTGCTCGTGAAGAGTTCTAGTCGTTTGCGTTTCTGGAAAAATTTTTACCGACCCTTTTCGAAAAAATAAAAACAAAAAGTTTCAATCCCGAAGCTGAGGCTCTGAGACGAGTTTTCGTAGATCTGGCAAATCCCAGTGATAAAGGAAGTCTCCCTGCGTGTCCTCGTGAAGAGTTCTAGTCGTTTGGGTTTCTGGAAAAAATTTTATCCACCCTTTTCGGAAAAATAAAAATAAAAACTTTCAATCCCGAAGCTGTGGCTCTGAGACGATTTTTCGTAGATCTGGCAATTCCCAGTGATAAAGGAAGTCTCCCTGCGTGTCCTCGTGAAGAGTTCTAGTCGTTTGGGTTTCTGGAAAAATTTTTATCCACCCTTTTCGGAAAAATAAAAATAAAAACTTTCAATCCCGAAGCTGTGGCTCTGAGACGAGTTTTCGTAGATCTGGCAATTCCCAGTGATAAAGGAAGTCTCCCTGCGTGTCCTCGTGAAGAGTTCTAGTCGTTTGGGTTTCTGGAAAAAATTTAATCCACCCTTTTCGGAAAAATAAAAATAAAAACTTTCAATCCCGAAGCTGTGGCTCTGAGACGAGTTTTCGTAGATCTGGCAATTCCCAGTGATAAAGGGAGTCTTCCTGCGTGTCCTCGTGAAGAGTTCTAGTCGTTTGGGTTTCTGGAAAAATTTTTATCCACCCTTTTCGGAAAAATAAAAATAAAAACTTTCAATCCCGAAGCTGTGGCTCTGAGACGAGTTTTCGTAGATCTGGCAATTCCCAGTGATAAAGGAAGTCTCCCTGCGTGTCCTCGTGAAGAGTTCTAGTCGTTTGGGTTTCTGGAAAAAATTTTATCCACCCTTTTCGGAAAAATAAAAATAAAAACTTTCAATCCCGAAGCTGTGGCTCTGAGACGAGTTTTCGTAGATCTGGCAAATCCCAGTGATAAAGGAAGTCTCCCTGCGTGTCCTCGTGAAGAGTTCTAGTCGTTTGGGTTTCTGGAAAAAATTTTATCCACCCTTTTCGGAAAAATAAAAATAAAAACTTTCAATCCCGAAGCTGTGGCTCTGAGACGAGTTTTCGTAGATCTGGCAATTCCCAGTGATAAAGGAAGTCTCCCTGCGTGTCCTCGTGAAGAGTTCTAGTCGTTTGGGTTTCTGGAAAAAATTTTATCCACCCTTTTCGGAAAAATAAAAATAAAAACTTTCAATCCTGAAGCTGTGGCTCTGAGACGAGTTTTCGTAGATCTGGCAATTCCCAGTGATAAAGGAAGTCTCCCTGCGTGTCCTCGTGAAGAGTTCTAGTCGTTTGGGTTTCTGGAAAAAATTTTATCCACCCTTTTCGGAAAAATAAAAATAAAAACTTTCAATCCCGAAGCTGTGGCTCTGAGACGAGTTTTCGTAGATCTGGCAATTCCCAGTGATAAAGGAAGTCTCCCTGCGTGTCCTCGTGAAGAGTTCTAGTCGTTTGGGTTTCTGGAAAAAATTTTATCCACCCTTTTCGGAAAAATAAAAATAAAAACTTTCAATCCCGAAGCTGTGGCTCTGAGACGAGGTTTCGTAGATCTGGCAATTCCCAGTGATAAAGGAAGTCTCCCTGCGTGTCCTCGTGAAGAGTTCTAGTCGTTTGGGTTTCTGGAAAAAATTTTATCCACCCTTTTCGGAAAAATAAAAATAAAAACTTTCAATCCCGAAGCTGTGGCTCTCAGACGAGTTTTCGTAGATCTGGCAATTCCCAGTGATAAAGGAAGTCTCCCTGCGTGTGCTCGTGAAGAGTTCTAGTCGTTTGCGTTTCTGGAAAAATTTTTATCCACCCTTTTCGGAAAAATAAAAATAAAAAGTTTCAATCCCGAAGCTGTGGCTCTGAGACGAGTTTTCGTAGATCTGGCAATTCCCAGTGATAAAGGAAGTCTCCCTGCGTGTCCTCGTGAAGAGTTCTAGTCGTTTGCGTTTCTGGAAAAATTTTTACCGACCCTTTTCGAAAAAATAAAAACAAAAAGTTTCAATCCCGAAGCTGAGGCTCTGAGACGAGTTTTCGTAGATCTGGCAATTCCCAGTGATAAAGGAAGTCTCCCTGCGTGTCCTCGTGAAGAGTTCTAGTCGTTTGGGTTTCTGGAAAAAATTTTATCCACCCTTTTCGGAAAAATAAAAATAAAAACTTTCAATCCCGAAGCTGTGGCTCTCAGACGAGTTTTCGTAGATCTGGCAATTCCCAGTGATAAAGGAAGTCTCCCTGCGTGTGCTCGTGAAGAGTTCTAGTCGTTTGCGTTTCTGGAAAAATTTTTATCCACCCTTTTCGGAAAAATAAAAATAAAAAGTTTCAATCCCGAAGCTGTGGCTCTGAGACGAGTTTTCGTAGATCTGGCAATTCCCAGTGATAAAGGAAGTCTCCCTGCGTGTCCTCGTGAAGAGTTCTAGTCGTTTGCGTTTCTGGAAAAATTTTTATCCACCCTTTTCGGAAAAATAAAAATAAAAACTTTCAATCCCGAAGCTGTGGCTCTGAGACGAGTTTTCGTAGATCTGGCAATTCCCAGTGATGAAGGAAGTCTCCCTGCGTGTCCTCGTGAAGAGTTCTAGTCGTTTGGGTTTCTGGAAAAAATTTTATCCACCCTTTTCGGAAAAATAAAAATAAAAACTTTCAATCCCGAAGCTGTGGCTCTGAGACGAGTTTTCGTAGATCTGGCAATTCCCAGTGATAAAGGAAGTCTCCCTGCGTGTCCTCGTGAAGAGTTCTAGTCGTTTGGGTTTCTGGAAAAAATTTTATCCACCCTTTTCGGAAAAATAAAAATAAAAACTTTCAATCCCGAAGCTGTGGCTCTGAGACGAGGTTTCGTAGATCTGGCAATTCCCAGTGATAAAGGAAGTCTCCCTGCGTGTGCTCGTGAAGAGTTCTAGTCGTTTGCGTTTCTGGAAAAATTTTTACCGACCCTTTTCGAAAAAATAAAAACAAAAAGTTTCAATCCCGAAGCTGAGGCTCTGAGACGAGTTTTCGTAGATCTGGCAAATCCCAGTGATAAAGGAAGTCTCCCTGCGTGTCCTCGTGAAGAGTTCTAGTCGTTTGGGTTTCTGGAAAAAATTTTATCCACCCTTTTCGGAAAAATAAAAATAAAAACTTTCAATCCCGAAGCTGTGGCTCTGAGACGATTTTTCGTAGATCTGGCAATTCCCAGTGATAAAGGAAGTCTCCCTGCGTGTCCTCGTGAAGAGTTCTAGTCGTTTGGGTTTCTGGAAAAATTTTTATCCACCCTTTTCGGAAAAATAAAAATAAAAACTTTCAATCCCGAAGCTGTGGCTCTGAGACGAGTTTTCGTAGATCTGGCAATTCCCAGTGATAAAGGAAGTCTCCCTGCGTGTCCTCGTGAAGAGTTCTAGTCGTTTGGGTTTCTGGAAAAAATTTTATCCACCCTTTTCGGAAAAATAAAAATAAAAACTTTCAATCCCGAAGCTGTGGCTCTGAGACGAGGTTTCGTAGATCTGGCAATTCCCAGTGATAAAGGAAGTCTCCCTGCGTGTGCTCGTGAAGAGTTCTAGTCGTTTGCGTTTCTGGAAAAATTTTTACCGACCCTTTTCGAAAAAATAAAAACAAAAAGTTTCAATCCCGAAGCTGAGGCTCTGAGACGAGTTTTCGTAGATCTGGCAAATCCCAGTGATAAAGGAAGTCTCCCTGCGTGTCCTCGTGAAGAGTTCTAGTCGTTTGGGTTTCTGGAAAAAATTTTATCCACCCTTTTCGGAAAAATAAAAATAAAAACTTTCAATCCCGAAGCTGTGGCTCTGAGACGATTTTTCGTAGATCTGGCAATTCCCAGTGATAAAGGAAGTCTCCCTGCGTGTCCTCGTGAAGAGTTCTAGTCGTTTGGGTTTCTGGAAAAATTTTTATCCACCCTTTTCGGAAAAATAAAAATAAAAACTTTCAATCCCGAAGCTGTGGCTCTGAGACGAGTTTTCGTAGATCTGGCAATTCCCAGTGATAAAGGAAGTCTCCCTGCGTGTCCTCGTGAAGAGTTCTAGTCGTTTGGGTTTCTGGAAAAAATTTTATCCACCCTTTTCGGAAAAATAAAAATAAAAACTTTCAATCCCGAAGCTGTGGCTCTGAGACGAGTTTTCGTAGATCTGGCAATTCCCAGTGATAAAGGGAGTCTTCCTGCGTGTCCTCGTGAAGAGTTCTAGTCGTTTGGGTTTCTGGAAAAATTTTTATCCACCCTTTTCGGAAAAATAAAAATAAAAACTTTCAATCCCGAAGCTGTGGCTCTGAGACGAGTTTTCGTAGATCTGGCAATTCCCAGTGATAAAGGAAGTCTCCCTGCGTGTCCTCGTGAAGAGTTCTAGTCGTTTGGGTTTCTGGAAAAAATTTTATCCACCCTTTTCGGAAAAATAAAAATAAAAACTTTCAATCCCGAAGCTGTGGCTCTGAGACGAGTTTTCGTAGATCTGGCAAATCCCAGTGATAAAGGAAGTCTCCCTGCGTGTCCTCGTGAAGAGTTCTAGTCGTTTGGGTTTCTGGAAAAAATTTTATCCACCCTTTTCGGAAAAATAAAAATAAAAACTTTCAATCCCGAAGCTGTGGCTCTGAGACGATTTTTCGTAGATCTGGCAATTCCCAGTGATAAAGGAAGTCTCCCTGCGTGTCCTCGTGAAGAGTTCTAGTCGTTTGGGTTTCTGGAAAAATTTTTATCCACCCTTTTCGGAAAAATAAAAATAAAAACTTTCAATCCCGAAGCTGTGGCTCTGAGACGAGTTTTCGTAGATCTGGCAATTCCCAGTGATAAAGGAAGTCTCCCTGCGTGTCCTCGTGAAGAGTTCTAGTCGTTTGGGTTTCTGGAAAAAATTTTATCCACCCTTTTCGAAAAAATAAAAACAAAAAGTTTCAATCCCGAAGCTGAGGCTCTGAGACGAGTTTTCGTAGATCTGGCAAATCCCAGTGATAAAGGAAGTCTCCCTGCGTGTCCTCGTGAAGAGTTCTAGTCGTTTGGGTTTCTGGAAAAAATTTTATCCACCCTTTTCGAAAAAATAAAAACAAAAAGTTTCAATCCCGAAGCTGAGGCTCTGAGACGAGTTTTCGTAGATCTGGCAAATCCCAGTGATAAAGGAAGTCTCCCTGCGTGTCCTCGTGAAGAGTTCTAGTCGTTTGGGTTTCTGGAAAAAATTTTATCCACCCTTTTCGGAAAAATAAAAATAAAAACTTTCAATCCCGAAGCTGTGGCTCTGAGACGAGTTTTCGTAGATCTGGCAATTCCCAGTGATAAAGGAAGTCTCCCTGCGTGTCCTCGTGAAGAGTTCTAGTCGTTTGGGTTTCTGGAAAAAATTTTATCCACCCTTTTCGGAAAAATAAAAATAAAAACTTTCAATCCCGAAGCTGTGGCTCTGAGACGAGTTTTCGTAGATCTGGCAATTCCCAGTGATAAAGGGAGTCTTCCTGCGTGTCCTCGTGAAGAGTTCTAGTCGTTTGGGTTTCTGGAAAAATTTTTATCCACCCTTTTCGGAAAAATAAAAATAAAAACTTTCAATCCCGAAGCTGTGGCTCTGAGACGAGGTTTCGTAGATCTGGCAATTCCCAGTGATAAAGGAAGTCTCCCTGCGTGTCCTCGTGAAGAGTTCTAGTCGTTTGGGTTTCTGGAAAAAATTTTATCCACCCTTTTCGGAAAAATAAAAATAAAAACTTTCAATCCCGAAGCTGTGGCTCTCAGACGAGTTTTCGTAGATCTGGCAATTCCCAGTGATAAAGGAAGTCTCCCTGCGTGTGCTCGTGAAAAGTTCTAGTCGTTTGCGTTTCTGGAAAAATTTTTATCCACCCTTTTCGGAAAAATAAAAATAAAAAGTTTCAATCCCGAAGCTGTGGCTCTGAGACGAGTTTTCGTAGATCTGGCAATTCCCAGTGATAAAGGAAGTCTCCCTGCGTGTCCTCGTGAAGAGTTCTAGTCGTTTGCGTTTCTGGAAAAATTTTTATCCACCCTTTTCGGAAAAATAAAAATAAAAACTTTCAATCCCGAAGCTGTGGCTCTGAGACGAGTTTTCGTAGATCTGGCAATTCCCAGTGATAAAGGAAGTCTCCCTACGTGTCCTCGTGAAGAGTTCTAGTCGTTTGGGTTTCTGGAAAAAATTTTATCCACCCTTTTCGGAAAAATAAAAATAAAAACTTTCAATCCCGAAGCTGTGGCTCTGAGACGAGTTTTCGTAGATCTGGCAATTCCCAGTGATAAAGGAAGTCTCCCTGCGTGTCCTCGTGAAGAGTTCTAGTCGTTTGGGTTTCTGGAAAAAATTTTATCCACCCTTTTCGGAAAAATAAAAATAAAAACTTTCAATCCCGAAGCTGTGGCTCTGAGACGAGGTTTCGTAGATCTGGCAATTCCCAGTGATAAAGGAAGTCTCCCTGCGTGTGCTCGTGAAGAGTTCTAGTCGTTTGCGTTTCTGGAAAAATTTTTACCGACCCTTTTCGAAAAAATAAAAACAAAAAGTTTCAATCCCGAAGCTGAGGCTCTGAGACGAGTTTTCGTAGATCTGGCAAATCCCAGTGATAAAGGAAGTCTCCCTGCGTGTCCTCGTGAAGAGTTCTAGTCGTTTGGGTTTCTGGAAAAAATTTTATCCACCCTTTTCGGAAAAATAAAAATAAAAACTTTCAATCCCGAAGCTGTGGCTCTGAGACGAGTTTTCGTAGATCTGGCAATTCCCAGTGATAAAGGAAGTCTCCCTGCGTGTCCTCGTGAAGAGTTCTAGTCGTTTGGGTTTCTGGAAAAAATTTTATCCACCCTTTTCGGAAAAATAAAAATAAAAACTTTCAATCCCGAAGCTGTGGCTCTGAGACGAGGTTTCGTAGATCTGGCAATTCCCAGTGATAAAGGAAGTCTCCCTGCGTGTGCTCGTGAAGAGTTCTAGTCGTTTGCGTTTCTGGAAAAATTTTTACCGACCCTTTTCGAAAAAATAAAAACAAAAAGTTTCAATCCCGAAGCTGAGGCTCTGAGACGAGTTTTCGTAGATCTGGCAAATCCCAGTGATAAAGGAAGTCTCCCTGCGTGTCCTCGTGAAGAGTTCTAGTCGTTTGGGTTTCTGGAAAAAATTTTATCCACCCTTTTCGGAAAAATAAAAATAAAAACTTTCAATCCCGAAGCTGTGGCTCTGAGACGATTTTTCGTAGATCTGGCAATTCCCAGTGATAAAGGAAGTCTCCCTGCGTGTCCTCGTGAAGAGTTCTAGTCGTTTGGGTTTCTGGAAAAATTTTTATCCACCCTTTTCGGAAAAATAAAAATAAAAACTTTCAATCCCGAAGCTGTGGCTCTGAGACGAGTTTTCGTAGATCTGGCAATTCCCAGTGATAAAGGAAGTCTCCCTGCGTGTCCTCGTGAAGAGTTCTAGTCGTTTGGGTTTCTGGAAAAAATTTAATCCACCCTTTTCGGAAAAATAAAAATAAAAACTTTCAATCCCGAAGCTGTGGCTCTGAGACGAGTTTTCGTAGATCTGGCAATTCCCAGTGATAAAGGGAGTCTTCCTGCGTGTCCTCGTGAAGAGTTCTAGTCGTTTGGGTTTCTGGAAAAATTTTTATCCACCCTTTTCGGAAAAATAAAAATAAAAACTTTCAATCCCGAAGCTGTGGCTCTGAGACGAGTTTTCGTAGATCTGGCAATTCCCAGTGATAAAGGAAGTCTCCCTGCGTGTCCTCGTGAAGAGTTCTAGTCGTTTGGGTTTCTGGAAAAAATTTTATCCACCCTTTTCGGAAAAATAAAAATAAAAACTTTCAATCCCGAAGCTGTGGCTCTGAGACGAGTTTTCGTAGATCTGGCAAATCCCAGTGATAAAGGAAGTCTCCCTGCGTGTCCTCGTGAAGAGTTCTAGTCGTTTGGGTTTCTGGAAAAAATTTTATCCACCCTTTTCGGAAAAATAAAAATAAAAACTTTCAATCCCGAAGCTGTGGCTCTGAGACGAGTTTTCGTAGATCTGGCAATTCCCAGTGATAAAGGAAGTCTCCCTGCGTGTCCTCGTGAAGAGTTCTAGTCGTTTGGGTTTCTGGAAAAAATTTTATCCACCCTTTTCGGAAAAATAAAAATAAAAACTTTCAATCCTGAAGCTGTGGCTCTGAGACGAGTTTTCGTAGATCTGGCAATTCCCAGTGATAAAGGAAGTCTCCCTGCGTGTCCTCGTGAAGAGTTCTAGTCGTTTGGGTTTCTGGAAAAAATTTTATCCACCCTTTTCGGAAAAATAAAAATAAAAACTTTCAATCCCGAAGCTGTGGCTCTGAGACGAGTTTTCGTAGATCTGGCAATTCCCAGTGATAAAGGAAGTCTCCCTGCGTGTCCTCGTGAAGAGTTCTAGTCGTTTGGGTTTCTGGAAAAAATTTTATCCACCCTTTTCGGAAAAATAAAAATAAAAACTTTCAATCCCGAAGCTGTGGCTCTGAGACGAGGTTTCGTAGATCTGGCAATTCCCAGTGATAAAGGAAGTCTCCCTGCGTGTCCTCGTGAAGAGTTCTAGTCGTTTGGGTTTCTGGAAAAAATTTTATCCACCCTTTTCGGAAAAATAAAAATAAAAACTTTCAATCCCGAAGCTGTGGCTCTCAGACGAGTTTTCGTAGATCTGGCAATTCCCAGTGATAAAGGAAGTCTCCCTGCGTGTGCTCGTGAAGAGTTCTAGTCGTTTGCGTTTCTGGAAAAATTTTTATCCACCCTTTTCGGAAAAATAAAAATAAAAAGTTTCAATCCCGAAGCTGTGGCTCTGAGACGAGTTTTCGTAGATCTGGCAATTCCCAGTGATAAAGGAAGTCTCCCTGCGTGTCCTCGTGAAGAGTTCTAGTCGTTTGCGTTTCTGGAAAAATTTTTACCGACCCTTTTCGAAAAAATAAAAACAAAAAGTTTCAATCCCGAAGCTGAGGCTCTGAGACGAGTTTTCGTAGATCTGGCAATTCCCAGTGATAAAGGAAGTCTCCCTGCGTGTCCTCGTGAAGAGTTCTAGTCGTTTGGGTTTCTGGAAAAAATTTTATCCACCCTTTTCGGAAAAATAAAAATAAAAACTTTCAATCCCGAAGCTGTGGCTCTCAGACGAGTTTTCGTAGATCTGGCAATTCCCAGTGATAAAGGAAGTCTCCCTGCGTGTGCTCGTGAAGAGTTCTAGTCGTTTGCGTTTCTGGAAAAATTTTTATCCACCCTTTTCGGAAAAATAAAAATAAAAAGTTTCAATCCCGAAGCTGTGGCTCTGAGACGAGTTTTCGTAGATCTGGCAATTCCCAGTGATAAAGGAAGTCTCCCTGCGTGTCCTCGTGAAGAGTTCTAGTCGTTTGCGTTTCTGGAAAAATTTTTATCCACCCTTTTCGGAAAAATAAAAATAAAAACTTTCAATCCCGAAGCTGTGGCTCTGAGACGAGTTTTCGTAGATCTGGCAATTCCCAGTGATGAAGGAAGTCTCCCTGCGTGTCCTCGTGAAGAGTTCTAGTCGTTTGGGTTTCTGGAAAAAATTTTATCCACCCTTTTCGGAAAAATAAAAATAAAAACTTTCAATCCCGAAGCTGTGGCTCTGAGACGAGTTTTCGTAGATCTGGCAATTCCCAGTGATAAAGGAAGTCTCCCTGCGTGTCCTCGTGAAGAGTTCTAGTCGTTTGGGTTTCTGGAAAAAATTTTATCCACCCTTTTCGGAAAAATAAAAATAAAAACTTTCAATCCCGAAGCTGTGGCTCTGAGACGAGGTTTCGTAGATCTGGCAATTCCCAGTGATAAAGGAAGTCTCCCTGCGTGTGCTCGTGAAGAGTTCTAGTCGTTTGCGTTTCTGGAAAAATTTTTACCGACCCTTTTCGAAAAAATAAAAACAAAAAGTTTCAATCCCGAAGCTGAGGCTCTGAGACGAGTTTTCGTAGATCTGGCAAATCCCAGTGATAAAGGAAGTCTCCCTGCGTGTCCTCGTGAAGAGTTCTAGTCGTTTGCGTTTCTGGAAAAATTTTTATCCACCCTGTTCGGAAAAATAAAAATAAAAAGTTTCAATCCCGAAGCTGTGGCTCTGAGACGAGTTTTCGTAGATCTGGCAATTCCCAGTGATAAAGGAAGTCTCCCTGCGTGTCCTCGTGAAGAGTTCTAGTCGTTTGCGTTTCTGGAAAAATTTTTATCCACCCTTTTCGGAAAAATAAAAATAAAAACTTTCAATCCCGAAGCTGTGGCTCTGAGACGAGTTTTCGTAGATCTGGCAATTCCCAGTGATAAAGGAAGTCTCCCTGCGTGTCCTCGTGAAGAGTTCTAGTCGTTTGGGTTTCTGGAAAAAATTTTATCCACCCTTTTCGGAAAAATAAAAATAAAAACTTTCAATCCCGAAGCTGTGGCTCTGAGACGAGTTTTCGTAGATCTGGCAATTCCCAGTGATAAAGGAAGTCTCCCTGCGTGTCCTCGTGAAGAGTTCTAGTCGTTTGGGTTTCTGGAAAAAATTTTATCCACCCTTTTCGGAAAAATAAAAATAAAAACTTTCAATCCCGAAGCTGTGGCTCTGAGACGAGGTTTCGTAGATCTGGCAATTCCCAGTGATAAAGGAAGTCTCCCTGCGTGTGCTCGTGAAGAGTTCTAGTCGTTTGCGTTTCTGGAAAAATTTTTACCGACCCTTTTCGAAAAAATAAAAACAAAAAGTTTCAATCCCGAAGCTGAGGCTCTGAGACGAGTTTTCGTAGATCTGGCAAATCCCAGTGATAAAGGAAGTCTCCCTGCGTGTCCTCGTGAAGAGTTCTAGTCGTTTGGGTTTCTGGAAAAAATTTTATCCACCCTTTTCGGAAAAATAAAAATAAAAACTTTCAATCCCGAAGCTGTGGCTCTGAGACGATTTTTCGTAGATCTGGCAATTCCCAGTGATAAAGGAAGTCTCCCTGCGTGTCCTCGTGAAGAGTTCTAGTCGTTTGGGTTTCTGGAAAAATTTTTATCCACCCTTTTCGGAAAAATAAAAATAAAAACTTTCAATCCCGAAGCTGTGGCTCTGAGACGAGTTTTCGTAGATCTGGCAATTCCCAGTGATAAAGGAAGTCTCCCTGCGTGTCCTCGTGAAGAGTTCTAGTCGTTTGGGTTTCTGGAAAAAATTTTATCCACCCTTTTCGGAAAAATAAAAATAAAAACTTTCAATCCCGAAGCTGTGGCTCTGAGACGAGTTTTCGTAGATCTGGCAATTCCCAGTGATAAAGGGAGTCTTCCTGCGTGTCCTCGTGAAGAGTTCTAGTCGTTTGGGTTTCTGGAAAAATTTTTATCCACCCTTTTCGGAAAAATAAAAATAAAAACTTTCAATCCCGAAGCTATGGCTCTGAGACGAGTTTTCGTAGATCTGGCAATTCCCAGTGATAAAGGAAGTCTCCCTGCGTGTCCTCGTGAAGAGTTCTAGTCGTTTGGGTTTCTGGAAAAAATTTTATCCACCCTTTTCGGAAAAATAAAAATAAAAAGTTTCAATCCCGAAGCTGAGGCTCTGAGACGAGTTTTCGTAGATCTGGCAAATCCCAGTGATAAAGGAAGTCTCCCTGCGTGTCCTCGTGAAGAGTTCTAGTCGTTTGGGTTTCTGGAAAAAATTTTATCCACCCTTTTCGGAAAAATAAAAATAAAAACTTTCAATCCCGAAGCTGTGGCTCTGAGACGATTTTTCGTAGATCTGGCAATTCCCAGTGATAAAGGAAGTCTCCCTGCGTGTCCTCGTGAAGAGTTCTAGTCGTTTGGGTTTCTGGAAAAATTTTTATCCACCCTTTTCGGAAAAATAAAAATAAAAACTTTCAATCCCGAAGCTGTGGCTCTGAGACGAGTTTTCGTAGATCTGGCAATTCCCAGTGATAAAGGAAGTCTCCCTGCGTGTCCTCGTGAAGAGTTCTAGTCGTTTGGGTTTCTGGAAAAAATTTTATCCACCCTTTTCGAAAAAATAAAAACAAAAAGTTTCAATCCCGAAGCTGAGGCTCTGAGACGAGTTTTCGTAGATCTGGCAAATCCCAGTGATAAAGGAAGTCTCCCTGCGTGTCCTCGTGAAGAGTTCTAGTCGTTTGGGTTTCTGGAAAAAATTTTATCCACCCTTTTCGGAAAAATAAAAATAAAAACTTTCAATCCCGAAGCTGTGGCTCTGAGACGATTTTTCGTAGATCTGGCAATTCCCAGTCATAAAGGAAGTCTCCCTGCGTGTCCTCGTGAAGAGTTCTAGTCGTTTGGGTTTCTGGAAAAATTTTTATCCACCCTTTTCGGAAAAATAAAAATAAAAACTTTCAATCCCGAAGCTGTGGCTCTGAGACGAGTTTTCGTAGATCTGGCAATTCCCAGTGATAAAGGAAGTCTCCCTGCGTGTCCTCGTGAAGAGTTCTAGTCGTTTGGGTTTCTGGAAAAAATTTTATCCACCCTTTTCGGAAAAATAAAAATAAAAACTTTCAATCCCGAAGCTGTGGCTCTGAGACGAGTTTTCGTAGATCTGGCAATTCCCAGTGATAAAGGAAGTCTCCCTGCGTGTCCTCGTGAAGAGTTCTAGTCGTTTGGGTTTCTGGAAAAAATTTTATCCACCCTTTTCGGAAAAATAAAAATAAAAACTTTCAATCCCGAAGCTGTGGCTCTGAGACGAGTTTTCGTAGATCTGGCAATTCCCAGTGATAAAGGGAGTCTTCCTGCGTGTCCTCGTGAAGAGTTCTAGTCGTTTGGGTTTCTGGAAAAATTTTTATCCACCCTTTTCGGAAAAATAAAAATAAAAACTTTCAATCCCGAAGCTGTGGCTCTGAGACGAGTTTTCGTAGATCTGGCAATTCCCAGTGATAAAGGAAGTCTCCCTGCGTGTCCTCGTGAAGAGTTCTAGTCGTTTGGGTTTCTGGAAAAAATTTTATCCACCCTTTTCGGAAAAATAAAAATAAAAACTTTCAATCCCGAAGCTGTGGCTCTGAGACGAGTTTTCGTAGATCTGGCAATTCCCAGTGATAAAGGAAGTCTCCCTGCGTGTCCTCGTGAAGAGTTCTAGTCGTTTGGGTTTCTGGAAAAATTTTTATCCACCCTTTTCGGAAAAATAAAAATAAAAACTTTCAATCCCGAAGCTGTGGCTCTGAGACGAGTTTTCGTAGATCTGGCAATTCCCAGTGATAAAGGAAGTCTCCCTGCGTGTCCTCGTGAAGAGTTCTAGTCGTTTGGGTTTCTGGAAAAAATTTTATCCACCCTTTTCGGAAAAATAAAAATAAAAACTTTCAATCCCGAAGCTGTGGCTCTGAGACGAGGTTTCGTAGATCTGGCAATTCCCAGTGATAAAGGAAGTCTCCCTGCGTGTCCTCGTGAAGAGTTCTAGTCGTTTGGGTTTCTGGAAAAAATTTTATCCACCCTTTTCGGAAAAATAAAAATAAAAACTTTCAATCCCGAAGCTGTGGCTCTCAGACGAGTTTTCGTAGATCTGGCAATTCCCAGTGATAAAGGAAGTCTCCCTGCGTGTGCTCGTGAAGAGTTCTAGTCGTTTGCGTTTCTGGAAAAATTTTTATCCACCCTTTTCGGAAAAATAAAAATAAAAAGTTTCAATCCCGAATCTGAGGCTCTGAGACGAGTTTTCGTAGATCTGGCAAATCCCAGTGATAAAGGAAGTCTCCCTGCGTGTCCTCGTGAAGAGTTCTAGTCGTTTGGGTTTCTGGAAAAAATTTTATCCACCCTTTTCGGAAAAATAAAAATAAAAACTTTCAATCCCGAAGCTGTGGCTCTGAGACGATTTTTCGTAGATCTGGCAATTCCCAGTGATAAAGGAAGTCTCCCTGCGTGTCCTCGTGAAGAGTTCTAGTCGTTTGGGTTTCTGGAAAAATTTTTATCCACCCTTTTCGGAAAAATAAAAATAAAAACTTTCAATCCCGAAGCTGTGGCTCTGAGACGAGTTTTCGTAGATCTGGCAATTCCCAGTGATAAAGGAAGTCTCCCTGCGTGTCCTCGTGAAGAGTTCTAGTCGTTTGGGTTTCTGGAAAAATTTTTATCCACCCTTTTCGGAAAAATAAAAATAAAAACTTTCAATCCCGAAGCTGTGGCTCTGAGACGAGTTTTCGTAGATCTGGCAATTCCCAGTGATAAAGGGAGTCTTCCTGCGTGTCCTCGTGAAGAGTTCTAGTCGTTTGGGTTTCTGGAAAAATTTTTATCCACCCTTTTCGGAAAAATAAAAATAAAAACTTTCAATCCCGAAGCTGTGGCTCTGAGACGAGTTTTCGTAGATCTGGCAATTCCCAGTGATAAAGGAAGTCTCCCTGCGTGTCCTCGTGAAGAGTTCTAGTCGTTTGGGTTTCTGGAAAAAATTTTATCCACCCTTTTCGGAAAAATAAAAATAAAAACTTTCAATCCCGAAGCTGTGGCTCTGAGACGATTTTTCGTAGATCTGGCAATTCCCAGTGATAAAGGAAGTCTCCCTGCGTGTCCTCGTGAAGAGTTCTAGTCGTTTGGGTTTCTGGAAAAATTTTTATCCACCCTTTTCGGAAAAATAAAAATAAAAACTTTCAATCCCGAAGCTGTGGCTCTGAGACGAGTTTTCGTAGATCTGGCAATTCCCAGTGATAAAGGAAGTCTCCCTGCGTGTCCTCGTGAAGAGTTCTAGTCGTTTGGGTTTCTGGAAAAAATTTTATCCACCCTTTTCGAAAAAATAAAAACAAAAAGTTTCAATCCCGAAGCTGAGGCTCTGAGACGAGTTTTCGTAGATCTGGCAAATCCCAGTGATAAAGGAAGTCTCCCTGCGTGTCCTCGTGAAGAGTTCTAGTCGTTTGGGTTTCTGGAAAAAATTTTATCCACCCTTTTCGGAAAAATAAAAATAAAAACTTTCAATCCCGAAGCTGTGGCTCTGAGACGATTTTTCGTAGATCTGGCAATTCCCAGTCATAAAGGAAGTCTCCCTGCGTGTCCTCGTGAAGAGTTCTAGTCGTTTGGGTTTCTGGAAAAATTTTTATCCACCCTTTTCGGAAAAATAAAAATAAAAACTTTCAATCCCGAAGCTGTGGCTCTGAGACGAGTTTTCGTAGATCTGGCAATTCCCAGTGATAAAGGAAGTCTCCCTGCGTGTCCTCGTGAAGAGTTCTAGTCGTTTGGGTTTCTGGAAAAAATTTTATCCACCCTTTTCGGAAAAATAAAAATAAAAACTTTCAATCCCGAAGCTGTGGCTCTGAGACGAGGTTTCGTAGATCTGGCAATTCCCAGTGATAAAGGAAGTCTCCCTGCGTGTGCTCGTGAAGAGTTCTAGTCGTTTGCGTTTCTGGAAAAATTTTTACCGACCCTTTTCGAAAAAATAAAAACAAAAAGTTTCAATCCCGAAGCTGAGGCTCTGAGACGAGTTTTCGTAGATCTGGCAAATCCCAGTGATAAAGGAAGTCTCCCTGCGTGTCCTCGTGAAGAGTTCTAGTCGTTTGCGTTTCTGGAAAAATTTTTATCCACCCTGTTCGGAAAAATAAAAATAAAAAGTTTCAATCCCGAAGCTGTGGCTCTGAGACGAGTTTTCGTAGATCTGGCAATTCCCAGTGATAAAGGAAGTCTCCCTGCGTGTCCTCGTGAAGAGTTCTAGTCGTTTGCGTTTCTGGAAAAATTTTTATCCACCCTTTTCGGAAAAATAAAAATAAAAACTTTCAATCCCGAAGCTGTGGCTCTGAGACGAGTTTTCGTAGATCTGGCAATTCCCAGTGATAAAGGAAGTCTCCCTGCGTGTCCTCGTGAAGAGTTCTAGTCGTTTGGGTTTCTGGAAAAAATTTTATCCACCCTTTTCGGAAAAATAAAAATAAAAACTTTCAATCCCGAAGCTGTGGCTCTGAGACGAGTTTTCGTAGATCTGGCAATTCCCAGTGATAAAGGAAGTCTCCCTGCGTGTCCTCGTGAAGAGTTCTAGTCGTTTGGGTTTCTGGAAAAAATTTTATCCACCCTTTTCGGAAAAATAAAAATAAAAACTTTCAATCCCGAAGCTGTGGCTCTGAGACGAGGTTTCGTAGATCTGGCAATTCCCAGTGATAAAGGAAGTCTCCCTGCGTGTGCTCGTGAAGAGTTCTAGTCGTTTGCGTTTCTGGAAAAATTTTTACCGACCCTTTTCGAAAAAATAAAAACAAAAAGTTTCAATCCCGAAGCTGAGGCTCTGAGACGAGTTTTCGTAGATCTGGCAAATCCCAGTGATAAAGGAAGTCTCCCTGCGTGTCCTCGTGAAGAGTTCTAGTCGTTTGGGTTTCTGGAAAAAATTTTATCCACCCTTTTCGGAAAAATAAAAATAAAAACTTTCAATCCCGAAGCTGTGGCTCTGAGACGATTTTTCGTAGATCTGGCAATTCCCAGTGATAAAGGAAGTCTCCCTGCGTGTCCTCGTGAAGAGTTCTAGTCGTTTGGGTTTCTGGAAAAATTTTTATCCACCCTTTTCGGAAAAATAAAAATAAAAACTTTCAATCCCGAAGCTGTGGCTCTGAGACGAGTTTTCGTAGATCTGGCAATTCCCAGTGATAAAGGAAGTCTCCCTGCGTGTCCTCGTGAAGAGTTCTAGTCGTTTGGGTTTCTGGAAAAAATTTTATCCACCCTTTTCGGAAAAATAAAAATAAAAACTTTCAATCCCGAAGCTGTGGCTCTGAGACGAGTTTTCGTAGATCTGGCAATTCCCAGTGATAAAGGAAGTCTCCCTGCGTGTCCTCGTGAAGAGTTCTAGTCGTTTGGGTTTCTGGAAAAAATTTTATCCACCCTTTTCGGAAAAATAAAAATAAAAACTTTCAATCCCGAAGCTGTGGCTCTGAGACGAGTTTTCGTAGATCTGGCAATTCCCAGTGATAAAGGAAGTCTCCCTGCGTGTCCTCGTGAAGAGTTCTAGTCGTTTGGGTTTCTGGAAAAAATTTTATCCACCCTTTTCGGAAAAATAAAAATAAAAACTTTCAATCCCGAAGCTGTGGCTCTGAGACGAGTTTTCGTAGATCTGGCAATTCCCAGTGATAAAGGGAGTCTTCCTGCGTGTCCTCGTGAAGAGTTCTAGTCGTTTGGGTTTCTGGAAAAATTTTTATCCACCCTTTTCGGAAAAATAAAAATAAAAACTTTCAATCCCGAAGCTGTGGCTCTGAGACGAGTTTTCGTAGATCTGGCAATTCCCAGTGATAAAGGAAGTCTCCCTGCGTGTCCTCGTGAAGAGTTCTAGTCGTTTGGGTTTCTGGAAAAAATTTTATCCACCCTTTTCGGAAAAATAAAAATAAAAACTTTCAATCCCGAAGCTGTGGCTCTGAGACGAGTTTTCGTAGATCTGGCAATTCCCAGTGATAAAGGAAGTCTCCCTGCGTGTCCTCGTGAAGAGTTCTAGTCGTTTGGGTTTCTGGAAAAATTTTTATCCACCCTTTTCGGAAAAATAAAAATAAAAACTTTCAATCCCGAAGCTGTGGCTCTGAGACGAGTTTTCGTAGATCTGGCAATTCCCAGTGATAAAGGAAGTCTCCCTGCGTGTCCTCGTGAAGAGTTCTAGTCGTTTGGGTTTCTGGAAAAAATTTTATCCACCCTTTTCGGAAAAATAAAAATAAAAACTTTCAATCCCGAAGCTGTGGCTCTGAGACGA